>VWZK01007400.1:193291-331563 GCA_013396935.1 Baryphthengus martii
GAGGAAGTCCTATGCTCTCATTTGCTAATATTTTTCTTAGTAATCATATTTATCAAGCTTAGAGAGCTTATTTGTCTCTTTAGTTATCAAATCATTAATTTTTCCAGGTAGCCTACAATATTTCTTAGTCTGAAATAATGACTGAAGCTCACAGATTACCAAGCAGGGCAGTCGGCGTAGCATTTTTGTAAGAGTACTTCTCAACCATTTAAAAACTGGATAGTTGGGCTAAACTATTGTAACTCTCACACAGGTATTTAGCTGAAAGAAGCAATTCCAGTATTTTCAGACAAGCCCATGACAGCAATGCATAAATCCTTACAATTGTAACTCTGATATTACTTCAGACCTTTTTATGGTAAGATAAAAATTTTAAGGTTGCACAGACAGATTCCATAATTTCTCACAGCAGCTGTTTTACAGAGGAATTCCACTTGGTTTCTAGTTTTCTTTAGAAGACCTTTGTAGTAGGAATCTGCAGCTTCTTAAATATTTTACCAGTGGATTAGAACTGTGAAAGTGCTTTCTCTCACAAAGGAGTGTGGAAATACTGTCTTCTCTGTGTTTCCTGAAATAACTTTTTGTACCTGCAATTAATTTAGAAGTATTATCTTGGGAGTTTTCAGGGCACAGAAGTTAAAAGATAAATTGCATTGCTCATCTAAATGTTAGGATATGCATGCTAATCTGACATTTATAAGCAAGGAACATAAAAACTTCCTGGTGTAGGAAAGATACTGTTGTACACTGGCTGGCTTTAGGCTAGTTGGGACTAATTTTCATACTACTCATTACTTGACCCTCTTCTAATGAAAATTCTATTTTCTTTAATTTCTGTCCTTGTTCATACACTCGATTCATAAGTCTAAATGGTTTAATGTTCCCATTTTACCTATTAAAAGGTCAAACCGACGGTATGGTACCTTATTTCATGTTAGAGTACAATTTCTAATTAAATGCTCAAATATTACAGCAGGATCTGCATTTCATCTTCTGAAAAAATCTGGGGACAGTTAGAAATATTTTATTGTATTTTAGTTTTGCTGTTATTTTCTGTTCTCAAACAAAGTCATGAAAGAGTTTTATTATCCAACACGCATAATTTGGCCAAGTACAGTCCAAGCTTCTCTCCCATTGTAATTTTTCAGTGAGCTTTAATGTAAATTTAGTTTCTCCTTGCTCATTTAATATTTGGCTATTATAGAAGTTTTTTCATTTTTAAGTACCTTCCCGACTTGATACCTCTTTCAATTTCTTTCTAGATACTTAATATATGAAATGTATATAGATTTTTGGCAGATCATTTTGTTTCATATCCCTTTTATGTAGGGACATTAACTTATAAAGTATTAAATTCTTTAAAACTAGTTTGTGAGTCCAAGCCCATAAATTCTGAAAAGCAGGAAAGCACCGGGGCAATTTGAATGAATTATAAGAGAATTGAAAGCCTGATGGAATTGTATATGTTTATAATGCGTAGTAATTCAGAATTAAGAATATAAGGTGTTTTAAAGTTTATTCATTAGACAAAGACACAGGAGACAGCCGTGGGAAAAAAACACCTACAAATGCAACATGTTAAATGATAATAACAAACCCAACACTTCTGTGATGTTGCATAATGGTCTATACTGAGGTCTGGTTACAAAAAGCAGCACTCTACTACTCTATTCTTATTGTGTCTGAGTGTTTTCAGTATTCACATTCATGCAGATTATGCTGTTGACTTCACTGCGCTATTTGGATTCAGCATGGGAGTCAGCATATTTATCCTATCTGGGTATTATCATTTTCCTGATTGAAACCACAGTACATACAGAGAAGAACAAAGTCCATGGTGATGTTCAGTGTGCTCTTTACATCAAAGTTCTATCTTATCCTTTCCATTTAGAGCCTGCACATGGGACGATTTGGACTCTACATTCATTTTCTCTTGTGAAATCTAAGAACATTGCAGTTTCATATTGTTTAAGAAATCTTGTGTCATAAATGCTGACACAGCCCAGTACTGTAGAGACTTGTGACATCTCCATTTTGGGGGAGCAGAGTGCTTAAAATCCTGAGCCCCTGATGTCAACACAGTGATTCAGAGACCCACTGAAGTGCCAAAGTTACCTTGGTCACTAGGGAAACATGGGACTTCTAATAGCTGATTCACAGTGGGTGGAAGCATCGGTGTTGACAATGTGTAGAGCCATCTAATGCCAAACAACGGGGGAATGTGTGTGTCTGCCACCTGCCTCTTAGCTCTCTGACTTGGAGATGCACACAAGTGCTTCATTGCTTTGCTGACTGTGGATGAATTCTGGGGAAAGCTGCTTAACTGACAGTAAATATTACACTGCTGCCACAGCAGAAAAAAAAAACAACAAACAAAAAAACAACCCCCCAAGTAAATAAATCTAATGGCAGGTGTACTTCTCGAAGTTTGGTTGCTAAGGGAAATTCCCACATATCCAGCAGTATTTCAGCAACGATGTTAGAGTCGTGCTTTCTTTTTTCAACAGCAGCAACAGTTGTCATGTGTCGTCCCCACCCAAGTTGATTTACTTAAAACAATTATTTATGCTTAATCTTTGCCCTCAAATCAAAGATTTGTTATGTTGGGTTTTTTTGTTTACATGGATGTTGTAAGGCTAGTTAAGTGGGAGTACAGAAGTATAACAGCTTATCTGGATGTTAGTTCACGACTGGAACTTCTTGGTTTTCTACAAAGTTTTGAAGTTAGCAAAATTCCAGTTGGGCAGCAGCTATGCAGGAACAAACCTTATTTTTTTTCACAGTGATAGGGAATTCTAAATCAACTTACCTTTTCCCTTCACACTCATGTCTACATACCTGCATGCAGCACAATATAAAGTACTGTTTTGTGTGTGCATGTTTAGTTCAGAATTTTAATTACTATGCCCCTACTTCTCAATTTCACGTTTAGTAGATGCTACTTAACCAGTAACACAGACAGATAAGTAAACAGCAGTCACTTAACAGAGGTGCAAGGTCTCCTTGAGCTTCATTCTATTTACTTCTTCCACTTGTAATTATATTTCCAAATCTTCTATTTAGACATTTCCCTGTAAAACATCCAGACAGAACAGATGAAGTGATGACCTGTTTACCTGACAAAGATCTTGCTTCACTTCATCACATAACATAATCAATTAAACAGAACATATTTAATTTCTGTTGATGACCGTTTCATGAATGCACACCAAGAAGGTTGCATAATAGGGTGAAATACAGACTTGTCACATATTATATCCTACTCAAAACTTTCACCTCTTTTATCTGGTTTAATATTAGTTACTTTTTCATTATGTAATGCTATCTAACAGAAATCATTAGCATGTGTTTAAAAACTGCAAGTACCTATAGAAGCTATAGGACTCAAGTTTCCTTTAAGAATCTGAAGAAAAACTTCAGGATTCATTCATGTGACACACGTAAGGATCCTCACATAGAAAATCACAGTAGTGCAGATTTTTCTAATGCCTTCATTTTTGTATACATGTGTACTTGATTTTATTGCAACATTTGGACACAATTACAGTGACTTTAGTTTTTTATTTTTCTTTCTCTTTGGATAAAATTGTTCGCAAATCAAGTAGTGACCTTGATCAAATTACCAAAAACTATTTGGGTCAGATACTAAGAATGGACCCAGTAGCATGCTGTTGAAGATTAAAATGGAAGATTGAAAGGATGCTTACTGAGAGAAATGTTTTTAAAGAACATGTAAAGGAGAGATATATATGGAACTTCTTATTGGCTGTATGAGAAGGATGATACTGGATTGCAAGGATGGCAGCAAATTGTTCTTGCCACACACTGGAAATTAAGGAATAAATGAGCATTGCAACACTGTCAGCAGGTCAAATATGCAGTGCTCCTTGAAATGCAAACAGAATTATGGTAAAATAATCAATGTCAAACGGGTATGACAACAAATAAGAACTTCTGTGTCATACTTGTGGGGTTTTTTTAAAGCTCCCTGGTATGACTTTGCATCACAGTAAACTGCAGAATACTAAACTTAGCCTGTTAAATTCAGGCAGTTAAAAGGTAAAAGGGTGAGTGGATTATATTTGCTTTAAAGCCTGTGATTCCAGGAAGTCTAGACACCAAATTCAATTCTTATATAACTATATTATCTCCTGTATATATTTATCTCTACAAATTGCTATACTCTTTCATATCTGTCAGCTAGTTGTATTCTGTATTAGTGATTACAAAAATAATATGCCACTCTTACTAATTGGTTTTGCATCACACTGAATTTCATGGAGAATCTGCTTGACCTCAGCAGAAGGAATATGAGATAACTGTTTGCTACATTTCAAGTGCAACTTCAGAGGCTGAAAGGAAGGAAAGGTAAATATTCAGAGACACATTCTATTTAGCTTTACACTTTTCTTTCTTTTTTTTTTTTTTTCTTTTTTTTAATACTCTTTTTAAAAACAGATTTTGGTTATATATAACATTGACTGGTTTTGGCAATTTAACAAACCAGACATTAGTACATCTGATAACTAACACGTATAGATAGGCACTATATATTGACAATTGAACCTCTCAGTCAAATCCATCCTTCTTTAGATGTAGTGACAGAAGGTTACATTCAGCTTTTCTTTGGGAAGCCACACCCCACAAAAAAAGGAAAAGCTACAGCAAAATGAAGATTGTTTTTTCAGGAAAGCACAAGACTACAGGGTTTTTAAGTGTGTACTATCCACTAGGATTTGGAAGAGGTGTCTTCTTCCCCTGTCAGATACATATTTGGCTGAGTATCCAAGGGAAATGAGGGACTCAAAGAAAAATGCTGTTCCAGCTAATTTAAGATTACCAACCTCTTGCCTGTACTGCTTGATATTGAATTTTGCCTGACACTAACAGGCTTTGGTTTTACACTAGCCTATCTTTTTATGTCAGTTTCTTCCAATTTACTCTTTATTAGAACGTATTTTAATTAGGTTAAACAGCAGTACCTTGGAAACTCCACATTTGGGCACATTTGCTCCAGGGCATTGCAGGTATCACTAGTAGCTGCTTTCACAGATCAACGTACCATAACGCTGAATATAGCAGCACAAATTGCATTAGTTTGCCATGGATTGTTTAAATATTCTGGCTGGTAAGATAATGATGTTTTGCAAAAGCCTGTCTTGTATGCTGACTGTGTTAGAATTTCAGTCCTCGCCTCAACGTATCCTCAAGAACTGCATAGGATGTCTACAGGGCTATCGTTGTATGTTAAAGAAATAGAAAGAATGCTAAGATTTACTTTTTTATTTTTATTCTTGATTTATGTCAGAATTTATGAAGAACTCTGTGTAACAGTCGAGATAGTGTTTAGTTCACGATGGAAATGAACAGAGTAGCTGCTATCATTTCTATGGCTATCCCTTTGGAAGTTCATCTGTGTTTCAAGTCTGATACAAGCATCTTTATGTCTTGGAAGACAGTTAAAACACAGAAAAGCTTGCTGCAAGTCTCTCCTCAACAAAAGCACGCCTTCCCAAACTCTTCTCCCCAAAGTGACAGGTATTGCAAACAATTGTATGATGTAAGACAAATCACCTCTAAAGTTTCATGCCAGAGATTCATTTTAGATAAAACTTCAGGTTTGCTGTAGATTATCCATATGCTCATGAGGATGGTCATCACTCATATGATGGCACTTTTAAATAAAACCCCATCCAAACAGTAAGACACAAAAACACCTGTAAGGGGAAGGAATCCTCGAAAGCCACACAAGCTCTATTGTTATGCAGATGAAAGCATATCTGCCTTAGACAAGATAGCCGACCTGTGACTTCAGAATCTTAGTACTTCTAGCCCTACTCTCTTGCATGTGAGGTTCCTCAGGTTTCTGGTAGGCTCTTAGGTTTTATTAAAAGCCATTTATCCTTGTTTGCATGCACTGGGTGAAGGATCAAGATTCCCATATCCCTCAAGCTGACTGGAGGCCTTGATTCTTTGCAATGAGTCACCAAAGAACGAAACTGATTCATGAGGTAATAACCTCTTAGTTTTTCTAGCTGGATAATTTGTCATCATCTGGTTATTTCTGTGGAACTCTAACATTTAAAGAGGACTATGAAAGCAAACAATCTACTTGACAAGGTGGTAACTTTCTCAAACTAGCCTATTATAATATCACATACAGCTGTTTGAACATCAGTCTAGGTGATAATCGCAAAATGTGTTTTCAGAAATACTCTTTCTCATTCCTTTTTATCTTTTCAGCCTCTAAACAGATTATAAATGGAACTGCAAAAACAGAATGCAGCAGCTTTATACACATACAGCAGAACTCGTGAATCTGTTCTGTGAAAGGATTAAAAGCTGTTAGGTCAGTATTTGTGGAATCATATCCTATTTTTTTCCAGTTCATAACTCAGCTGGAAGTCGAAGTTTAACTTGATTTTCAACAACCAAATCAACATTTGAATATGTCTCACTTATAAGGAGAGAAAATAATTACATTTAATAAGCACGTGTGAAATGAGATGTTGGATGCTCTGTAGAGGAGAATACAAACAAATTCTAAGAGAATAACAGCAGAATTGCATGTTAACTGCCATGATCAGCATCCTCACGTCTGGAACTCTGGCATTGCTCTAATTCTGAAAAAAAGGTAAACCCAAAATTAAGCGGTGCTTTTTTAAAAGCTCATATTATTTTAATTAATCTTTGCTCCTCTCTAGTTTTTAACCAGGACAACAAAAAATCAGCTGTGCTGCCAGAAAATATTTTCATGAAGTTTCCAGTGCTGGTGTACTTGTTTATTGAATAGATTTATTTTTTTTTCCCTTTTTGCATTTTAAGTGTTTAACTGTTTAAAATACTTCACTGGTGAAGTATGCACATAATAAGGAAATATGAAAAACCAAGCCTATATAATATTAATATTTAATTATGATAATTTTATTACATCATATTCTATTTTTAAAAAATAAATAAATCCAGAAACAAAGGATGCAAATTCTCTCTTCATCTTCCGTAAGAATAGAAAAAAACAAAACTCAGAAATAAAAGAACAAGGGCTATCTAACCCAGTATCTAGTTGAAAACAAAGATCTGCTTAGCCTCCAAGCAGCGGTCAATAGCAAGTATGTGGTAACAAATATACTGTGATACTCTACCATCTTCTAGCAATGGTTTGTCAAAGGAACATCTCTGTTCCACAGTGCTGGTAGATTTTTGTTTGATATGCTCTTCTAATCAGCAGTATAACCCCCATTGTCTTAGCATTCACTAATCTAGAAGCTAAAAAGGTCATTGTTAAACTATGCATTATATTAAGAGCTCTGTGCTATATTAAGAATTTCCTCTTTCTCTTATTTTGAGCCTGTCAGTTGCTAGTTTTGTTCTTATATTCCAAAAAATGACGAAATCTAACTCCCTTAAGAGGCCTTGATAAAAATCTAGAGGTCTTTTTGCTCACCAAAAAACCCATAAAACTACTCAGTGTAGCTGTATGGAAATCATTCCACACTTTTTACTTCTCCTTACTGCTACTTTTACGAGTTTACTATTTGACTTCTGCTATATGAATGACCTGTAATGCACAAAGGATTCAAAAGCATATAATGACTTCTGTGCTGAAATAATGATGTTTTCTGTTTTGTTCTCTATTAATTTCCCAGATACTAGTTAATATTCAATTGCTTTCTACTTGCCACTGAGCTGATCTTTTCATAAAATTGTCTATCATGCTTCCAGCAACAAATTTCCAAGTGATAGCAGTTTGGTCAGACCCAACACTGTAGATACTAATTGAGATTTTTTTCTAATTGTGCATTGCTTTTATGTCTATCAGCATCATATTTTATCTTCCATTTTATTGCCACTTTCTCCAACTTGCAATACAATCTCATTTTTATTAACATCAATAGATTAAACAATAGAAAAACCTGTAAGTTAGTCAAGTTTTATTTCCTGTTCTTTTCTGACCATAGGATCCAGTACAGACCCCTCTGAACAACTCTCCTCCATTGTGAAAAATAACCTAGGTTCCCAAGCAATTCTTTCTTTAAAAGCCTTTAGTGAGGGATCTTGTCAAAGCCTTTTGTCCTGGAGTTATGAATCAGCAAGATCTTCTCTTCTCTGGACTGGCTTCTTTTTTTTTTTTTTTTTTTCCTCTACAGTTAGATGATCCTGTTGTAAGTGATAAGCTCTTCCTTCACTTCCCTCCCTGCCTGTCATTGTTTAATCCCTGTAGGCAGCTAAAGTCCACACTCACTCTGCCAGAGTGGGATGGAGGAGAGTCTGGGAAGGGTAAAAGTGAGAAAACCTGTGCATTGAGATAAGGGCAATTTAATAGGTAAAGCAAAAGCCATGTGGAAAGCAAAGCAAACCAAGGAATTCATTCACCGATTCCCATTGGCAAGCAGGTATTCTGCCTTCTCCAGGAATGCAGGGCTCCATCAGGGGTAACATAAAACCAGTACACTGCTACCTGCCTCAAATCAGACACATATAGAGCAACTTCTGTGGTACGTAGAAGACAAAAAAACATGAAGTCAGCTTTCTCATGGTTTTCTGGGTTTTGCCCTTTCAATACCCCCCCCTCACAACTCAGTAACCTCAGCTGTTCCCTTTCTCCTATGACATCCTCACTTGGCATGACCAGTCAAGGAATATTCTCGTATTTCTTTATCTCTTATGAGCCAAAATCAAGTGCTGATTAGACAGCGCTTTCATGTCAGTTAAGTTTCCAAAAATATTTGAGAAGTAATGTGCTAGATCCTACATGTGTAAATACAGTGCAGTATATAAAACCAAATAATACAGGAAGGTTAGGAACAGCAGTTGCTACATATAAAAGGCACCATTACAACAAAATCTAAAGAAAGTACATTTAATACAAGTAGCTGTTTTTACTGGGAAAGAGTATGTTTTGCAAACAAGTACAGTCTATAGATAATTACAGAATAAAAAGACTGAATAACACTATTTAGGTTGACATTTATCATAAAAGAACAGAAATATAATAATATTGAAAAGACTTAGAAAAGATCTTGTGGGAACTTGCCATCATATTTTTGTATAGAAAGTTCTGTAGAATATCCTTTTTTTCTGTGAGCCAAATGGAAGAATCACTGAGAAAGATTTATATAAGTGTTTGTATGCCTTTCCATATGCCACAGTTTAACAGACACTAGCAGGCCTGTTTATATCATCATTTTTCCTCTTTAAAAAAAAAAATTGCTCTTTGCTAGTTTTCATATGTTCCCTAAAGATTTTCATCTTGCAAATAAAAGAGCTTAATTATTTCTATAATGGAAGGATTAGAGTTCCCATGAGCAGATTCTTTCTGTTTAAAAATCATTGTAGGTATAATAAAATGCAAGTAGTTCATGACCAATGCAGCTGCTTCACAAATTACTGGAGGTTTTTTTTAAAAAAACCAACCCAACCACCAAATAACAAGAGAAAAGAAATCCTTAAAAAGAGAGGATTAAAAATAAAACTAAACACAACTAGTACCATTAATGGATAGCAGCATTCAGGTCAAGCCCACAGAGAATAAATTAGTTGAGAAAAGTGTAATACAATAGCTGACACCTAAACAACCTCTAATGTTTTTGTGGTTTTTCACAATATTCTTGCCAGAGAGTTTTAGGGGTATTGCGTAACAGCTGCCAGGAGAATTTCTCTCTATGGCAGCTTAAAGTGCGTTGAACGCTTTGATATATACATCATATGTTATTACATACTGGCAAATGAATTTGGTTTTCTCTGCTCTCGTTTACATCAGTGTGACTATTGGCTTCAGAAGATTCATGTTTTACCCCTCTGAATGATGGGTCAGCAACTATTTCATGAAAAGAAAGTTCCTACCTAATGAATGTGACATCAAAATTGTTGTGTCCTATTCTCTGGTTTCTCTAATTGGTTTATGTTCATTTTAAACGCAAAGCATCACAGATGCAATTGAATGCAGGCAAGGAATTTCCCAGAGCTCCATTCTGGAGTGGAGTTCCATTGGACAGATCAAGTTGCTTGTCTGTCTATTCCTGTCTGAGTATAGGGCTTTGCTCTTCAAAGCTGCGACAAGAAGCTAACAAGACAAAGCATTTAGTGTGGGGACTGCAAAGCTTTCCTTTCCTATCCTTAATTGTTTTACAATCCTTTCCTGTTAATGTAGGAAGTCTCGTTATGACCGTGAGACTCTCACAGCTTTAAACTATTCCTGTGTTTTCTAGGGACTTAACGAGTTCCCAACACAATTTAAATTGAGTGTGTTAAAGGAGACTTTAAAAGTTCTCTTCTTTTCGTTACCTTTTAGGAAGCAGCATCAAACTCTCCTTTAAAATGAGTCCACATTTATGATGTAGTTCAGTACTGCAGCCCAAGGGCCAGCTTAGAAAAGCTGCTGCAAATCATTCAAAGCAGGGAGATAGGAACACCATTATTATTTAAGATCTGCCTTTATCTTACATATATTTGTAAAACAGAAATAGGCATCTCCAAGTATTAGCATTCCATCTTATTTTTGTGAACTCTTTTGGTTGACTCACTCTAGTCTTTGATCAATTTTCATCACTGTTCAGAGAACAACTCCATGTTTACTTATCTATGTGAGTATTTTTCAGAAGCACTTAGAGTAAATCCAGCATGATGTAACAGTAGACTACTGTCTTGCCATCGTGGAAACATTACTTTCAAATCCTGAATTTTGGCTGTTGTGAAATTATAAAACAATACTTAAGGAGGTGGTCTGTCTTATGTCCAAGCCAATTTAACTGAGTCAAACTAAAAGGTGCAGTTCTGTCACTGATTCCTCTTGTCCCTCCGTTTCCTCCTTTACTTTATATTTAGCAGTCAGTCCCATGTGAAAACAAATGAAAACTGATTTGAACAACCCTCTCCTCAAATACTAGATCTCCATCAGATTAGTGAGCTGAACTGTCTCAGATCTTACCACTGAATCTAATTCACTGCAAGTGTTAGGGGAAAAATAAACTGCCTCTTTCAGTGGGAGTTTCCAGTTACATTAGTTTATATATACTGTGCAATCATGCTCTAAATCAGTGGATTGCTAGTAGTCTTCTGACTCTCAATTAGTGTATATTTTGGATTATTTTACTTAAAAAGTGGAATGAAATTATAACATCTCAGCTTGGTCTTTGTTATTGACACTTTTAACCTTTCTTGAAACCTTGGTAGTATGCTGCATTTTTTGTCAAGTATTACTGCTGGTATTAGAAGCAATTCCTGATTTATTATTATGTGTCAGTTTAATTAACATGCTGTTTCACTCCCTCTTCCAGATTGTTAATGAAGATGTTAAATAAACAAGACCAAACAGTGATCCCTGCAGAGCTCCACCAGACACCTCCCACCAACTTGATACATTGCCATTTTTCATTACCCTTTATTTGTACTCAGCCAGCCATTTTTAAATCCAAGCGACAGTACTCCATGTCCAAGCCAATTTGAATTAATTTTGCAAGTAAAGATTTTGTAAGGCACTACATCAAGTGTTTTACTCAGACCAGATATATTACACATGCTTTCATCCACTAATTTTCTAAAGCTATCAGAAAAAGCAATCAAGCTTTGAAGATTACTGGTGCGCCCAGCCAGCTTTCTCCTGGTCTGTTCACTTACAAAAGCAATCCTGGCATTATTAAAGATTTGCCACTCCTTTAGCTGATGACAGATTTAAAACAGTGCATCTTTCTAATGCATTACCTCCCCAAAATAATAAACACTCCTGATTATTTCTCCTAACTTTTAGTTATATGGCACATGAGTTTATGTTTTGATGGGTCTTTTTTGTTAAAAGGATTTGTGATTTCAGTACTAGAGCTTATGTTCATTTTGCATAATTCCAGCTGTTCACTTGTATCAGCATTTACTCCTTACTCCCAGCATGAAAGCAAGTAGGGCCTACAACACCTTTTTAATCGTATCAGTGAAGGAACATCAGACTGGCAGTAGGGGCAAAACATACAGTATAGCAGGACTAATTCTGGCCAAATCAAATTTATTCCTTCTCACAGCCAGAGGAACATGCCAGGCAGAATAAACTTTCCTCTTCCTATTTAATATGTTCTTTCGCCCTATGTTTTATTGCTAGGTCATGTTATAAATTGTTGTACTTAAGACTTCTAGTGAGAGCTTGGCTTTCTCTCTTTTGGCACATCCATTCCTTATTCTTCTCTCTCCCTAAAACCAATTCCATTCATCTGATACCCCTGCCCTTCATGGCAATCTCTTGTTGTGGCAGGGAAAGTACTGTGTGTGTTTTTCAAAGCACAGAGAAACTTGGTGACTTATTTCATGTTGCATATAAACTCTGCAGGAAAAGTGGGATGGTTTCATATGCACTTGATTTTTTTCCTCTTAAAGCCTAGCCAATACACTGACTACTGACTTGCTCTTTCACAGATACCTTTACTAAGAAAATTTCTTATTCTATATAGCATCATTCAAACACAGTTCCTGGTAGTCTCAAGGGGAGGCTCAGTTCTGCCTCTAGTTTGTTTGTGATGTTTTTATTGAAAAGGATCCAAACAGGTTACTGCTATCTTTCTCAAAATTTTTCATACTGTAAGTCAGCATGTTCAGGGCAAAACTTTCAAACTGAAATGTCACAATTATAAAAATGCTGATTTTTTTTTTTTTGGCTAATTTTTATGGGTTTAGGTCACTGGGCTCCTACAATAGGTGTTTTGTTTATTGCTTTTTTAAACTTACTTATTTAATTTTATTTCTCAGAATTAATTCTTTCATCTCATAATGGAATGATGACATCAGAATACCCAATTTTTAACTTCTTTGCCTGTATGCATAAAGGTAGAAAACACTTTGACTTTCTTTCCAAGGATAAGAAAAACAAAGGTCATAGCTCTCCAAAAGTCTAATTTCAGCAAGATTAATGCATTGAATACAGCATAGTTCACTTAAGGAGGATGAAATGTGTATACGGGCCAAGTGTATCATTGTTGGTTTTGGTGTCGCAGTGCAAAGAATATAAAAAAAAATGCAATAATTTAAAATAGCTTTTCTTTTAATCTCTGATTAAAACAATAGTATTGTATAATCCTGTTTTCAGCTGGACACAAGGAAAGCAGGCCTCATTTTTCTCTTCTCAGCCTTTTAAAACTATCCAGCGCTAGATGCTTGCAGGCACGTTGTATAAAGCTGGGCACATGTTCTGGGCTCTTGCCTTGATATTTAAATGAGGTTGCACTGGTGGGAAGATGCTGTTTCACAGGAATACTTCTGTGGTAATCCTTTCATGGCTGTGCAGCCAGACTGTCAGAAAAAGAGCAGAGCTTTGTTTTAATCAGTGTCTGTAATCCTTAAAAACTACGAAATTGCTGATTAACTCAGTATGATAAGAAATGGTTGGTGTCTACAGCAAATTGCCTGGAGTTAAAAGTCTATTTTCTCCACTGATTGACCTTCTGGAGTCAAATGGTCAAGTATTTATTCCCATTTTTCACCCTTCGAGCTCAGACTAAAGGCACAGATCTTCAAATTGCCACAGGAAAGTGAAGGCTTTCTTTTGATATCCATCACTTCGAGGGCAAAATCAGAATAATTGAGACCTCGCTGACCCCACCTCCACAGGACTCCTACCCCCGACTTCTCTTCGGTGGTTCAACACAAATTCCTGCATCAAGAGCTGTGAGCAGCGCTCTGCCCTCAGCAAAGAAGCTGCCATGACTGTGAGGGATGGCTTCTTTCTGTCGGCAGGCTCCCTAGAGCCTCACAGCCCTGAGGGGTCGAGGAAGCGATGGCCTCTCTGCCGCAGTCTGCCAGAAGCTTCTGGAAGGCAGAGCCTGCAGGTTGTGGCAGGGCAGGGGCCGCTGCCCTGTAGAGGAGGGACTTGCTGGCGGCCCGGGCCCAGCCTCAGGGCCGTGGGAGGGAGGAGGAGAGTTCCCCAGGCGGCTGGGGGAGGATCCCGCACAGTGTTTGTGGCACTGCAGCTGCTGAAGGTTGTGGGTGAGGGGAAGGTTGGAGGCCTTGGTGCAGGCGGAAGGGAAGAGGTCAATGGCTGCTCAGCTCTTTTGCATTTATTTCATCTCGTATCTCTTTGCTTTACTCATTTACTCCTTCACTCAGCTTGAATGTCTGTACTGGTAAAGCAGAGCCTGTGAGACTCAAAGGCCCTTTGATGCCTGGGTGCTGGCAGCGCTTGAGCATATTTTGGGCTCTTGCCTTGCTGTTTAAAATGAGGTTGCCCTTGAGGGAAGCTGCAGTGGTGACGCACTTGTGTGGAGTCTGTGGAAAGTGCTCCCTCATCGGGCACTGATAATTTACAGGTGATTTAGAATTTTAAGGTACAGCCTTTTTGCATGTAACCTTGCCCATTTGCAGGCCAGAGAAAATAACTTCCTCTCGTGCCTGTGTTGCCGGCCTGCCTTAAATAATGTCTGAAGTGAGGGCCTTGTCTGAGTGTTGGAGGTTGTTACTGAGAGGAGCAAGTGTATGTGCCGTGCATCAACTGTCTGTTCAGACTGAATATTGACAGGTGGAGGATGACACGTTACCTGACTTCTAGCCTTAATTTCGGTCCACCACTGGTTGAAAGAGATTTTAATGATTCTGACTATAGTGCCGAGTTGAGGTTTTTTGCTTATTTTTTTTTTAGCACCTTCCTGAAAGAGTAATTATTTCTTAAAAAAAATTGGTCAAAGGCTGAGGTTTGACAGCTTTCCTGTGGCAAATTATTTCATCTCCCAAAGTGCTGTGAAAGGGGTCAAACTTGAGAGACTTGATGAGTGCAATTATTGTTACCAGGTTTGCCTCCCTAGCACTTGAGATAAGAAGTTGAGAAGGGACTCAGAGCACACCAGGGATGGTCTTAGAGTAGCAGTGGCTGGAGTCTAGAGTCTGTCATGGACAATGTGTTTGTGCTTCATCCTTCTACCAGGAGCTATAGCCATAAAAATATAGGTTCAACTCTATCTCACTGGAGCACCAGTGTCTCTGAGTCACCTATCTCAAAGTTCTGTCACATTGAACTGTTTGGGCAGTGAATTTGAATTGCCCATTAACACTCATCCTTAGCAGTGTTTTTCTAGTTTGAGATTATGTTGTCGTTTCTCATCCACACTCCTTTTTAGTTTCTGGACTGCTTTGCAGAGCTTTTCCTTTATACAGTATTAGTGACAGAGATACAGAATAGGCAAGTCAAAGGATGAAGACAAAAAAAAGACCATTGATGTTGCTGCAGGAGGAAGAAAAGTCATCAACAGTGTGTATTTGGAACATTGAGATTTTCATAGTATATTGTTCAAAATGGAGTTCTGCTCTTCAGAAGGGGTTTATTATGCCTAAATGGACAGGTGTGGATTTACTGTGGGCTAGGAGAGCTAAAATGAGTTTTGTACCTCTGCAGTCACATCATTGTATCTCTGTTTGTATCTCTGGTAGCCTTCCCTGTAGATAGGTCTCTTTTGGTAACTTCTTTGGAGCCACTCACAAAATTAACAGGCAACAAATACTTAAAAATTCAGCAGTTATTTTTCTCCTTAAAACTGTAATGGAGGCTTTTGAAACAGCTTCATCTTCAACAGTGTGTTGCAACTTGCACTTGAAGCAGAAATAAAAATGCCTGTTTCACTCCGTAATTGAATTTAATCTCCAAATTTGGCACAGTAACTCCTGAGAGGTTAACTGAAGTTTTTAGTTCACCAAACAGAAGTCTTTAAAATGTTTACTGGATTTTTGCTCATTTTTTTTTCTCATGTTTCATGGATTTTTCTGAAATAGTCTAGCCCAATGCCAGGCTTTAAACAGCTTCCTGGCATCAGAGAATTAGAAAACCTTTGAATGTTCAGTACTAACTGCTGTAGTGTATTTCTCTGTATTCATCATAATCTAATGGTTTAAAAATAATGTCTGTAGGCACTGTGGTCCAGCAGTGGATGTTGTTTTCTGATTATCGCTGGAGAGAACATTTGGATCAAAAATGAACTCACAACTCTGCCCTTGCCCTTCTTTTTTTAAAAAAAAAACCCCACAACTGTTCTTTCTGTGCTTTCTCTTCATCTGTGATCAGTGCAAACTATAGGGGCTAGGTAGGGCACTGTGTGGTGTTTTAAGTGAGCAAATAAGGTTCTGACAGGATATATAGATGGTGGGAATAGAAAATAGGAGATAGTGAACACTGAAGGTGCTGAACTGTGTATTTTTTGATGATGCAGGTGTATTAGTAGATAATTAACAGATAATGCTTTAGGAAGGGGCATGTCTATTTGCAGTTGTATTGTGATGTTCTAAAACAAGAAATAGCTTCAAGGGTTAGTATCTAATCATTAGTGATTAACTCTTATATTTTACTAATTTTTTGTCTGAAAAAATTCAGCAAAACATACCCCCAACCAAATGGAAATTCTTACATATTTATGTCATTTGAGAAGCTGGAATTACCTGAAAAAATCCAACATTTCTCCAATGAGAAACAGGCAAAAATTCCTAAAACTTGCCTACATGGCTAAATATTTCATCAGTCTACAGGTGTTTAGTGTATAGCACTTTCTGGTAAGTGAAAGAACGGTGACACTGACTTTCTGCTCTGTATCTTCTGTCCAGCAGGGTAAGATACCTATTTTCACTTAATTTTTTGGTGTGCTTGATATCTTCTGTAGTAGTAGGTAAATGCTTAAAGCAGATAAAAACAACAACCATCTTTTCAGATCATGGAGCTTTTTGCTTGAAAGAGTAATGTCCCTCTATCCCTTTCTCTCATTATGGTGGCTATTTGGAACAAGGTTCATTTTCTGCCTCTGAAGAACTTCACAGTGCTCAGGTCTTTTGCCTATAGTTTTTGGAATAACGCTGCCAGCTTTATTAAAAGTATGTAATGCCTATTACTGAATTAAAATGAAGCCTGAAATAAGCCTGAATTGCACCCACCTTATCAGAGGTGGTTTACAATTCTCTTCTTGTCATAGAAACTGCTGTGTTTGGTTTTCCCCTGTATTGTAGGAAAGAAAAGTTGAATTACTGAGCTTCTTTCTCCCCTCTGATTTCCAAAAGCAAAGAAAAAACAATATTCATGTTGGCAAGAATTTTCTACAGTACCAAAATATTTTTGTGCTACGTTAGCTTTTCTGTATTTTTCATATTTTTATTTCTGACAAAACTGGTTTATCTAAAATCTTACAGTAGCTTTTAGACTACAATCTATTTCCAATGTCTTTATGAAAGACAAGCTCTGTCATTATGTTCCCAAAGGGATATGCCACTAAACCTGAAGTCTGGGGAATAAAATTGGAAGATTACTGTTTCTTGTAATGTATTTCTGTTTTATAGCTTTCAGTACACTGGGGTGGCTTAGCAGGGAGAAAAAATGCCGTCAGTGAAGGGAAGTAACTATTAATGTCCTATCAGAGCTTGATGGAGCTTGATATAATTAAAAAACTTGTGATATCTCCAGCAATTGTAATTCCAATTATTTGCTAGCTAAAGGCAACTTTCACTGCTCCAAGTTAGGAAATCATGTAAATAGCCTAATTAATATAATTTGCCTTATGTTCTACTAGGAAAACAAAACCAAATATGTCATTTTTTAAAGAATAAATAACATGGTATAAACTAAATATTATAAATATTCAGTCTGTTTGTAGAGCAAACATTACATATTACAAGTCATTCTCAGCATTTCTAAGTAATTCAGCATGATTTAATGAAATTATGATGGCTTGCTTTAGCTTTACAACTGCATGACAATAAAAGGAAAGCGTTCCTTTGTGTGGATTAGAGGTAGTTCTTTTACAAAATAGTGTGTAACATGTTCAGCAGGGGGGCAGAAGATATAAAGAAGGTTTCATCATCTTGTATCTGCAGTCCTTTAATATCAAGAGACTTCCACAAAACTTAAAATAAGTCTTTGAAATATTCCGTGCTGTGGTGGTAGAAAGGTACAATAAATAATACTTCACTTTTTCCTCATGTGGAATGAAGAGATAAAGCTATTTATAAAACTGTAAAGACTTACAAATCATTCTAACAGGTTGTCATATGTTAATGTCAGTGAGAATTTAATCACCCAAGGTAAAAATCTCTATATATTTTTTTTCTCCAATTCTATCTTGCTTTCATAACGCTTCTTATTGACAAGTTCTCTCATGATGATAAATTAAAGGAATGCCCGAGACCACAAAATGTAGAAAAAAGAAAAAAATACAAGGACTGAAGTGCTAGACTGTTTTTAAACTGTCTGGCGGTTTTATTTTTCTGCGGTTGTAGAATTTACAAGCTCTAATGAGGAGGCATTGTGCTCAGTACTGCATACCTGCTTAACAGGACAATAAAGAAATAACAAATGCATGGACTGTGAGGATTCAGGTTTATGTAACAAATAGATAAACTTTTATGTGGAAAAAAAAAAATCACTTTTTTTTTTTGAGAGAGAGTTGTTTATTTGGGAATAAAAAACTTTGCTTAGGAGCAAAACTATTTTATTCATCAAGTTATTAATAAAAATTGTTACGACAGCTACTTACCCAAAAAGCTGTTCAGTGTCGGTTTTAATTTGCCAGCTGGGATTGGAGTAGTCTGAATTCTTTGGCTTTTAGCCACTTGCTTTCCCATTAAGACAGTTCCATGGGCTTTCCAGGTGATTCCATAGTGAATTAGACTTTATCCTTCTGGATGTGTCTGCATCAAAGAGGAGATTTAGGGTAAAATAAAGATATGCAAGCTTTTCAGATTTGTCAGGTAATTTTATCATTTTCTATACGTCTCAGTAAATCCAGTGTTGATCAGTTTTTTGTCTAGAGCCGGAAACACATAGCATTGTTTGGTGGCCTCTATCCTGCTTTCAAATTTAAGTGAGCAAAGCTTATGCCATACTTGCCATGCTCTGTTTTGTGTTGATAACGATTAGAAAACTGAATCTTAAAAATCCTCCTCTCCTCTCCTTCAAAATACTTTCCTGTTACTTGTTGATTGAACTGATGGCTTTAGTTGTCCTCTTCATAGCGTAAGAGCCATACACAAAAAGAAATTCTAAAAACTGAATCCCTTGACTGTGTAAAGCCCTCCTTTGACTCAAGCCCAGCACCGTCAGACAGATTGCCATTGCAGAAATCTCATGTTCTGATTCCTGAAAGACCATAATGCATCCTTAGATCCTTCTGTCAGCCAGGGAGCAGAGTTCTGTGCTCCGCCTCACAGGCCAGTGATCTGGGAAGCAGAAGGTGTAAAGTGTCTATTCCTAGGTGTGGCCTGCTGCACTTGAAGGACAGGGAGAGAAAGAAATAATATTTTATGTATTAACTAAGCGCATTTGAAAGTCTTTCGTTTGTGCCAAGTACATTCATCTTTGGGTTTTCAGAATACGGTCTCCATTCCTCTCTCTGCGTTCCATGCTGTAGGGGTCACTTCCAAGCAGGGATTCTGAAATGAGGTATTTTACCTATTAAAAATGCAGAACTTGCTTTATACTCCTTGCCTCCCCGATGAAAGGTTAGTTGCCTAATCGCGTGGGTTTGGTGGCTGTGGTACAGAGCAGGCTGTTAAGGCCATAATAGGAAATCAAATAGTTCATTTCACAGCCATCAAATACATGCTGAGCTGCCTGACTACTTTATGCTACTTTATCTTTTAGGACGTAAAACCTATTCTTACTTTATGAAAACAGTACTTTGTATTAGATAATCATTTCATTTACATATAAAGGTTACACTTAATAAAAATATATGAACCAAAATTGCAACAAAGATACAACATCATAAACCACATTTTTTAGAGTGCACTGTTTTTTTCCCCTTGAAAGGCTTCACTGCTTTTAAGACAGGAGATATTGCTTCAGAACTAAAGATTTAAAGCTTTTTTCTTCTGCCTGTAGTAAAAGTAATAAAGCTTTTTATTGTACAAAGACTGTAAATATATTTAGCAATAATTTCAACAGCTGGAAGTGTCTAGATGTTTGTAGTGGAAATACAAGGTCCATATTCACCTAGGCTTGGCCTACAAATTTCCGTAACCTTTTTCTTTCCACCTAACTAGCACTGAACAGTTATTGTTTGTTATCTTGTAAGCTCTGAAAGACAAATCTCATTGAGGAAATGAGTCTTTGCAGTTAGAAATGAGAAAGCGTTCTAACAAGTTTGTTGTGATTATTTTCAGTAGCCATCCTTTGTTATGATTGTTTACTGCAAATAGGCTGCAACAGACATCGTTCCTACGGTTTGGAGCCTGGTGCCCAAACCCATAGTAGCTCCTCCAAGACTCCGTAGCAGTATAGTCTGATGATAAGGAACTTTAGTCACTTTAGAAGAACATGCCACAAGAAACTTGCTGTCTTGAAGTAGTGGATATTTTTTAGGGGATCCATGACAAGAATAATAGAAAAGACAGTTGATAGATGGCTCGAAGAGTTGAGTTGGTGAAGACTCTCAAAGGAGTCTGAGTAGGCTAAATATCTTCCTATAGCTTTGTGGGTGCTACTTTGTGAGTAGAATTATCTTTATTATAAATTTTGTTATTCTAAATTTATTAAATACTCTGGGTTTGGTAGAGGAGCAGATATAGGATATAAGTAAAGTTTATTCCCTTTAGATATAGAAAAAGTTGAGAAACAAATTTCTATCAATTTTCATTCCTTCTAACAGCTCACTGCTTTTCTCGGTAAATATCTGAGCATCGTCAGTGTTTCACTCTTAAATCAATATTAACATATTTCCATTGTTTCAGTTTTATATTGTACTCCTGTTGACCTAAGTTACAAGCATACTTTCAACTCCTAAATCTTATTAGCCTCTGGGAAACATGTACAGAGAGACAAGGGCATTTTGCCAGCGGTGGAGGAGTGTATCTTTTAACTCCTTTTTTAAGAATAATTATTCTTCTGTCTTTGTAGGTTGTGAAATATAACCAGTTATCGCATACTTATAGTCATGGAATAGGACCAAAATGAAAACACTGCCCATTGTTTTTGTTGACCATTTTGAGGTTTCTATCCTTCTCAGCTGACACCAATTCTGTCTTTTGTACTCTTAAATGGAAAGGGACCGTACTGAAACAGAGAAACCTTGATGAACAGAACAAACATTTCACTCCACACTTTTTAAATTTTGTCTTGTAGTATTTCACAGTTCAGCATAGCTTGAAGAAATGATATCTTTATGTCTCAAAAAGTTTTGAGACAATACTGAAACATCCATTTTTTGACAGCATCTTGCCAACTACTTGAATTTGAAGCATAAGAAAAATGTCCATGAGTCTCTAGAGAGTACAGGGAAAGTGATGATAGTAAGAAGGAAATGAACTGTGTATTGTTAAAAAAAAATTGGAGACATTCAAACGTACAAGAGTAATGGAAGGTATCAAATCAAGGAAAGTACAGTTGTCCTGTTAATAGGTTAACTTAAGGCAGTAAAGTTTCCTAATAAGACCAAGGGACAGCACCTTACTGATTTTCAATAGGCTTACTCATTTTTGGGGGGCTTCTTGATGAATATGATCAGAAGAGGTATAGGGCATTGAAAAAACTCATGAAAGCTGAAACTTAATCTTTGTAAAGATCATGACTGAAAATGTTGATTCATTAGGGTTGTTTTGGTTTGGGGTTTTTTTGAGGGTAGGAATTAGTCTGGTTTAAGAGAGCTTAAAATGATACACATATAGTGAGGTTTCACTGCTTTACTATCCTGCTCAATCCCATGTTGATTGTATAAATGGTAGTTGCTTCTGGAATTTCTGTTGAAAACATTCTCATGTTGAACAACAAATTAATTTTCTTCGTTACTTTTTCAAGTATTGGTGCTTAAGATGACCCTCATGGAGAGATTTATCACACTGGTTAAACGTCTTGTCCACCTCTGTTTCTGCAAAGAGCTTAACAGCTGTTTGAAGTTCAGCTTCTGTTACTTGAGGAGAAAATCAACTTTAGGCTACTACATAGATTATAAAAGGGGTTTCTGCTGAATAAATATCAAATTACTTCCTAAGTCTTAAAGGCCACAGAGGAGAGGGAGACCTCTTTCTAATGGGTGAAAAGAAAACTGAAGTGAAGAAAGAATTTGTAAAATAATGCATCTGTCATTTTTGAACCATAGTAAAGGGGGTTAAAAATTACTATTAAAACAGATTTTGTAATAACAAGTGTTCCATCTTGGTATCAGTGCTATTTTTTAGGGTAGTTGGTAGCAGAGTGTATGCTATTCATTTCTAAATTAAAATAATTAATAGTATATTTCAGTAGAAAGGAGAAGAGAATTTTAAAAAGTAGACATCAGTAGTGATTAGGTATGTCAATTAATATACTGTAAACAAGCATGAGCTTGTGCATTTCTGTGAGATTAAATCAAAATGTCTCAGCAGCTGGAAAAGTTACTTTATTTACCACTGAGAGGTAACTGTTCCAAAGCTACTAGAAATGCAGGTGATACAAATAATCAAATATTATACAAATTATCAAATACAAAACATTACTTTGTCAATTTATGTCTTAAATCTGTGATATTGTTTTAGGAAATGCATTTGAAAAACGCTTTTTTTCCACTATCTTTTGGGATCAGCAACTGAGTTTAGGGTTTGTAAACACGATCACATGTTCAGCTGGTAGAAATTGATAGTGATATTAATACAGTTAGGTTTGTTTTATAAAGATTTTATGCTCTGAGTCTAAAGTCCAACAGTAACTCTAATTAGAGTCCACCTGGCTTGTCTCAAACTAATGCAGTGTATTATGTAATAACATGATTTAAATGTCCATTTTGAGGGACAAGAAGTGTAAAGATATTTTCTCTACATAAATAGATCTCTAATGCATCCTTACTGAATATCAGTATTCTCTGAATTCTTCAAGTGAAAGACAGTGAAAGAACAAGCGGAACTAAAAAGTATTTGCAAAGAAAGATTTGTTTTTACAAGCAGAGACAGCTTAGCAGTAGGTTCTGCAGAGTCAGAAGAGCTTAGGTTAAGTCTGTTGCAGAACATAAACTGGTAAAAGTGTGATTCTGTACAACTACAGCCCACCTCACCAGACAGAACCAGTGGACTGTGAAATGAATCAAGCAGGTTTAAAAAAACAAACCAAAAAAACCCCAACAAAACAGCAAAACACAAAAATGTCCTAACTCCCCTTGTAAGAAGTTCAATATGATAGGGCTTTATAAATTTCACTACTTAGATGCAGACTAACTATTAAAAATCCTTAACTTTATGCTTCTTTTAATGCTTTTAAATATTCCCTCATAAAAACAAATTAAAGTTAAAAAGTATAGCAATTGAAGAGAAATTAAAAATAAAGAAAACGTTAGCTATTGAATCTGAATGGACTTCATGGGAATGACCTAAAAAACTGCTTGGATTCATGTTGCATCAAAGTTCCAGATACAGTATAACACAACAAACTTTTCTTATGAAAGATCTTGCTCTCATCTGTACCTTTATTTCACAGAAAAATCTTGTAGCTCACAGAATGTGAATAATTAGAACATAAAAAAATCCTAATAGTTTGAGCGGACTAAGATCAATCACATTTTGACTTGGAGACTTTCATTCCCGATTATTTGATGGTTAGAAGCATCAGCATCTCATGTTTTACAGAAGTTAATGATCTGCCTGAAATAACAGACATTTTAGAGGCTGAGAGTAATTATTAACTATTGCACTGCATCTATATGTTATTACAGAAATTAAAGATGAGAATAATACTGAATTCCTAGTTCAGAAGTAGTGGTTACATGTACTTCTGTCACACTGCTTTTTATTGGTAATGGTGGTATTCACAGGAACAGAGCTGTGTGCTGCATTCACAACACCTCTCTGGGCTGTACTTTCATTTTTATTGAAAGAGTATGTCTTTTAATGCAGAAATGGTATCTGTCTTGGTTTGTATTTAGCAACTTTAGGACAGTCTGATAAATGTGGAGGAAATGTTTTGTTGTTTGATCTTTATGGTGAAACAAAGTGAAATTTTACCCCCTCCCCAGGTAATTAGTTTTTAGTACAGGAAACATTTTAGGATGATGTAAGATCTACCGAACAAAATATATAGTATGATGAGAGAGAGAATGAATTATGGACAAGTGAAGGAAATGGGGAAAGTTTTAAGAGAAATTGTTTTATATAAAATACTTATTATAACAGTTAGTCATTAAAACAGCAGTAATAAAATGATATTTATAGCTGAATAAGGACTCTCAGTGTGATTAAGATATGGAAGTATCTAATTGGACTGCTGAAATATTAGGAAATTGAAGTGATGGAAAGTATATAAATGAAAACTAAAGTGCATAAAAATTAATGAGGAGGCTGAGATAGGAAATGGAATAAAGGAAAATAACAAACCAAATAATGTATAATGAATAAACATATAGCTGGTAGACAAGGAGATATTAAGGACATTAGAAAAATGAATGGATATTCATTGCCTCAGAGTTTCTATTTTGTTGCAGAAGTATGAAGTTTTGAGTTTATTTTTGTAGAGAATAATTTCTCCCTTACACGATTTAACATTCTACAAGGTATGGCGAGGTTTTTATCAGTAAAACCTGTCCACAGGACTATGATGTCCCAGGTACTGCTGAGGGAAGCAGTCCTTCCCTGCTCCCAGCCACTTGTCTCTAATTCTGTGCCTCTCTGTTGTGGTAGCACAAACATTGTGGTGCTGAAGAACCAATCTGGACTTTGTCTGGATTAAATCAACCTCTGCTTTTACAGTGAGAGGAGGGAAGGCCAAGGATGCTTTTTTGTTGGGCTACCTTCATTCATTCCCTGATAGGAGTTACTATGAGGAGAAGGAGGAGTTGTCCCATAAATGCTTTTGCTGGCACAAGGAAGGTGGTGGGACAAATGCTAGAACTAGCAGCTAACTATGGGAGAAGGTGGGACTGCTTTTGTCATAGGCAGTATGAAGAAAATTTGGGAAGTGGCCTGAATTTCAAGTTTCATTTTACCTCGTCTGGTTGCAGGCTAGAGCTCTGTGTACTTTTAAAACTGATTCTTCTCTCTTACTGTGCCAGTCAGATGTGTCTTATCACTGAGACATAGCAGACTATGTATTGTGGGACCAGTTCAGACAGATTCAAATATACCATGGGCCATTCACTTGCCCAGTAGGGTGAGATACTGTGGCAAGGTGGACTATTTAGAGCTGATTAAATGCTGAGGCTGTGTGCATGGTGCCTCATAATACTTAAATACAGCCATGACCAGATGCTGTGATTAGTTCTTGGGATCCTGAAGAATAAATAAGCATGATTTAGGGTATTTAAACCAATGGTTGGTTCAATGGAATAAACAAGCATAATTTAGGGTATTTAAACCAATGGTTGGTTCAATGGAATAAACAAGCATAATTTAGGGTATTTAAACCAATGGTTGGTTCAATGGTGTTCTTCAGAATGGATCTTAGTACCTCCCTGCACATGAAACTAGATGTGGTCATTGATAGATTATTTTAGGACTGCTGTAAAAACTGTGTGCTCTGACCACAGGTTAGCTTTTATGGCAGAATTACTTCTCATTTCAGATTCATTCTTCCATATAATCCTTGGTGCTAAGATGGGATTCCTGTCCCTATTATGTCTGTGGGCTCATGAATATAACTTGTCCAATCTCTGGTGCCTTTCAGTACCTTCAAATCTACTTTGAAGTATGTCTTACCTCGGTAACTGTGTAATGGGTGGTAGATCAGATTGAAGAGTTTGCTGAAGTTCAAGTGCCAAAGCTGTTATTATTTTAACATGTTTGTTATGAAATGTTATATTCTTGAAGCACGTGGTGTAATAAAATGCAGATTACAGACTCTTATTTCAGCTTGTGCGTGCTTTTTCAAGTTGCTTTGTGGAAGAATGAATGTCAAACGAACATTCTGTGTTATCTTTTTTAAATATTCCAAATAAGAGCACAATAATGTTTGTAATATAATGAATAGCCAGATATACAACATGAGTTTAGTATCATAAAGGTTAGTGACTTTGTATTAGAGCCAGCCAAAAGTATTTATTTCTGAAATATGGGGGTAGATATAAAAGAACTCTTAATGTTTCCTCTGTTTCCTCCAGTATCCCTTCTCTTCTTCTCATTGGCAAGATAAGGAAAACTGCACACGGAATCTTTAAAGGTTTCTGAGTGAGATTATTTTATGTCCCTTGACTTGTATTCAGATTCTTTCAAGATTCTCATCATAAATGTTTTATGCATTTTTCAAGTTTGGAAGATTTGGGAAAATACTAAGAGTCTGGAAAAATACGTAAATCATTTATGATGAGAATTAAGAGATTTGATATATACGTCTGTGGCTTTGCAGTGATAAAGTCAACAGAATTGTTTGTGCGATTGTCTATCAGCACACACAAAGATGATGCTTGCACATAAATATGAGATTAACTTCCCTGCCAACCACTTTACATAGTAGCTGAGGTTCTCTTATACCCCTGATTTATACCAACAGGCTAAAATAATATATTTACTTAAGTAACTCTGTAAAGAATTTTTGGCCTGTGAAATAACTTGAACTGAAATATAAGCAGAAATTAAAACCAAACCAACCCATTTGGATTAAACCCATTCTTTTCTTGGGAGCAAATAGCTTTATATGTATCAATTTAAACTGAATTGTGCTCTATACAGAATTATCTTATTCTCTTCAATATATGTGGCTAGAAAGACTAAACCCTGAAAGCTACATTCTTACTGCATATTGTGCTAAACATACATAATTCCAGCAATTTCCACTTCTTGAACTTAATATAAAAAAAAGGAATGTAGATGGCCACTGAGTCTTTAGTTTTAAAAGATTTATTTTTTTTTCCCCACTGAGAACTACAGTGTTTATGATGACCAGTACAATGTTGTCCAGAAGGGAAAGGAGTAATATTTGTCTAAAAGCTAGATTATTGTTCTCTAATTTGTATTTTGAATTTAGGGAGTACAGAAAACTGGTTTGTAGCAGGTACTGTTGCAGTATCTGGGAATTGTGCAATGCCAGAGCAACCTGAATGCGATCATATGACTGAGTGCAAACATCATCATAAATTCTGTGCACCATCGCATCTCCTTGCTCTGTTAGATTTCAGGTAGTCAGAATTCTGTGTATTTTCTTCTGAGTGGGAGAGAAAATTGAGTATTTCATAATATAAACAAAGTCAGAAACTTAACACAAAACTGATTGAGGGAGTGAAATAAACCCCAGAAGTAATGTCTGTTGACTTCCTTTCTTTCTAATTGTAGAGTACTATGCTGGAAAGGGTACCAAAGGGTCATTTAATGCAGTTCTGTTTGCTAAAACATTAAGGGATCCGTATCATGTCAGAAAGCTTGTCATCCAGTTTTCTGTTAGAGAAACTATGCAACTATCCCAGGCAGTCCTTTTGGTTATCCTTGCTATTAGGATGGGTCTTTTCCCCCTAATAGCCATCTTTGAGCTTCCTAACTACAGTTTAAACCTATTGCTTGTTCACTGTAGACATGAAGAACAGATCGTTCAGATGCATTTTTCAAGAGCCTTTTATTTTCCTGTTATGATGTTGTCTCATCTTTTTGTCTTTGTCTTTAGGCAAACTACTGCAATTCAATTATTCTTTTGGCATAGGTAGCATTGATTATTCCTAAGCATTCCTGTCCATGGCACTTGTGCCATTTAAACTGTGCTCTGTTTAAGGGCTAATCTCTACCTCAACAAATTTATCATGTGGAAGTTCAAGGAAAAACAAATCTTTTTTTCATACAATGTATAAATAAATCATGGAAGTCTTTACGCTGTGCATTGCAGAAGCCAAATTATAAATGGGTTCAAAAAAAGGATTATATGCAGCCCTTATGGAAGATGGGTCCACTGGGAGAAGATGAAAATAATTTTCTAAATATGACCTCAAGCATAGGGATTCTGAAGCTAGGGACTCTACCTGGGAGCGAAGAACAAGGAAAGAGTGGTTCTTTACTTATATTCTTTCTCTAAGCATCTGCTACAGGATAGAAGTTATGATCCTCTTTCATTTTATTGTTTTATCTTTAATAAGCTTAGTATACAGTGATTTGCATATGCATTTTATAAATTTGTTGGCTTATTATTTCTGATAAAACCTATAAAAGGATTATGGGCCTCTTATCTCGTACCAGATTAATTGTGAGCTAAACCAGCAAAGGTTAAGAGGCTTGCCGTTTCCTTTTCACTCCTTTTGCACATGGCTGCCTGGGTCTCTAAAAACATTTATCCTTCATCTTGTTCATTAGTTGTTGACCTATACCTTGTAATACAAGCTTCACTCCTTTTTGAGAGAGGAAAAACATTATGAAATTATGGAGATAGTTTCATTCTTTAAAATGTCTAATTATTTATTTGAACTGTCCTTATTTCTTGTTTTCACTTAAAGGCAGGGAGTTCCAATTTTGAATTATTCAAGAAAAAAATATTTCATAAGGCTTGATTTTTAAGTAGGCTCATTTTGGGTTTATTGATTTCCCTCTTCTCCTTGCCTTATTTTTTTTTATATATTTTTTTTTTATTAAGAAATTTGGCTGAGATTGGTCTTTAGAGGAAAGCAAATTGATTCTGTGCAAACTAGATACTATTTGTGGGCTGGGGGAAGAGTCAATTAATTTAATGCCAGGACTAATATCTATCCCTTTTCCAGCTTCTATTTTCTGACTCATTTTGTAATTTCTTAGTGCTGCTTATCTTCACCTGGCTTTCAGTGCTGTGACATGACCACAGAATATTATTTTTCTTTTATCTGCTTTGGAAAAAGATTGTGTATTTTGATCTCTAATCTTGTCCTTCCCGGAGCGGGTTACTGCAGTCATTTTCTTTGTGGGCTGCAGATGGAAACAAATGAAAAACTTCAGATGGAGCAGATTGCCAGTTACGTGAATAGTATTTTATGAGGAGACTTGGTATAGATTATGTATTAATTGCCAGTTCACTTGAAAATGAATTTAAGAGTGGCTTGTGTTGCTCTGCTCACATCTTGAGGGAACGAGGGCCTTTGGTAGAGTCTGGATGCTCTGCTAGGCCGCAACTGCCCTGCCCTGCCTCAGCTGGGGCACCGCCACCCTGGCCCAGCTGCGGGCACTTGTGGGTTCTGGTCAAACCCCGGCTCCCTGACTGACTGACTGCCTGGGGTGACTGGGGCTCTGCCTCACAGTCAGGAATGTGCCAGAGGATCTGGGCTCTTGGTTAAACCTGCTGCTGTCTCTGCTCTCCACAAGCAAAGGTACTATGAAGCACTATGCGATTGGGCTCTGGCTGGCAGCTGCCAGACGTGTTGTAACACTTGGCTCCCCATCCTTGGAAAGCAGTCTGCCCTCCTGCCCCCTCCCAACCTTGACCTTTGAGCATTAAGATTAATGAGGTAGGGTTGGCTATGCTTTTGTTACAGTTATGGAATAAGTTTGTGTGGTTTTGTGGGTCTCTAGTTCTGTATTTTATTCTATCTTGGCATTTGAGTGATGTTGTGATATTTTTTTCCTCATTCAAAACTTCTCTGAAGAGCTGTTTTGAAAAGAAAAGAATTTTATTTGATAGAGTGCTAACTGCGGTGTACTTTGTTGCCTCGCACACCTGTATGAAGGAGTTATTGATTAAAATGCATGAATTGAGAACTTAATTTAAAGATGTAAAATAGTCATATAAAAGGACAGTGTCTACCGTTGTATCCTATTTGCTTTGTAAAATTGCTGGAGAAGGTAATAATAGTGAACCAAAGTGAAATGCTACAGCTCTTAGTCTCAAAAAGTCTACTACCTGTTAAGTGTCTTCCTCAAGAAATAAGTGAGCTGCTTTAAAGAACAGGAGAAGTGAATAGTTGCTTGAACACAGTTCTAAAACAAGGGCCTTTTCAGATGAGGAAAAGATTCTAAAACAAAAGTCTTTTTAATAAATACAGTAAATTTAGAAAGTGCAGACAGAGCTCAGCTAAGTCAATCAAATTATAAAGTATGAATATTCTTCTGAATTGTTGTAAGATAATTTTTTCCCTCTTTGATTATATTCTAAAGCCTCAAAGCTTTGCTGCTGCTACTCTGAAATAAACTGTGGAGAGTGTTGAGAGATTCTGCAGTATTTTTTTTATTTTTTTTTTTTATATCTTTGAGTGACTGACCTTACAGTTGAATTATTGAAGGGAGTTAGGTTTTTCTTTGGGGTAGAAATAAAAGATAAGTGATGGTCATATAGAACAGTAGAATGAGGGGAGTGATTAAAAATTATTAGCATAATTATGAAGACTCAGGAAGTCCAAGTACTGCCTTAGAGGAGCTATCTTATTTGTTGATAGTTTGATTCCAGTGTAAAACAAAAAAATGCATATATTTTCTAATTGCTGAGTTTAAATTGAAATTGTGGACTCTGTAGCAGAAGATATTAATTCATAATAATTTTCATATTAATCGCAGTCTAATCTGTTCCTTTATTTGGGGATTACTGTTAGAGGGTATATGCTACAGTAGTAAAGATGAGGATGGAATTGTGATAAACGATTTTTTTATACTGCTCATGGACAAATTAAGACTAGCAAAATTTATCTAAGTAAGTAAAGAACTGACGTTTTATGGAAGTCCAGCCTCTAGCATTTGAAAGATATTTGCAAAAACATCACAGGATTCTCTAACATTTTTGTACCCTACAAATCAAAAAGTAATTTTGAATCCTCCCTAGTATCATATTATTGCATAATTTACAGAATACTGAGTCTTAGCAAGTATTTTACTTTTTTCACGTTTCAACAAAATAATGCCGATATACAAAAATCAATGTCAAAACGACACAAGAATGAAACTCTTATGTATGCTTTACACTTTGATTAAATGACTGGTTAACCTGTTCAATAATCAAAAAAAAAGAAGTCATCCAAACTTGAAGGTTAATCAACCTGAGACAAGAAGCTGGTAATTTCAGATGCTACTGTAGCCAGCAGGAACAGCTGAACTGGGCACGGTTTATAGACATTAATGCAAACTACTGCCAACTTCAGTCTGTAATTATATGCTAGATTAGCAACTGAGTTGTTACTATTTACAATCCTTGCTCTTCAGTTGTCTCTGATGGAGTAGCACTAATCTTGAAGATGGATAGTGTGGACAGCTGAGGAGAATAATGGTTTAGCCATTTTAGATTAATCTGTTTAGAACTGTGAGTTAACTTCCACAATCATAGTTAATATTTTTCAGTGGTCTTCACTTAGACTTTATGTTGCTGATCTCCCATAATTTCAGAAAGGGAATATACTCCTCTACTGAACAATGATGAGCTTCCTGTTGAATTTTATAATGCAGTGTACTTGTTAATAAACCCTGAAAATCTTCAGTGCAGGTTCATAAAGATGCTGAAGAGCATGTAGCTAAAACCCCTGCTGTTTATTATCATTCTGTTCTTACACCAGATCATATTAACTGCTTGCAGATGCCTCAAACTTCACTGAGGTTTGATCCAACTGTTAATGAAAATGTTAAAAATAACTTTATGCCAACTATCTTGATGTGTGGCTTTATTTTTGTTTTGAGATGCATTGAGATTGTACATTTATAGAAAGCAAAACCAAAATACCTGTGAACAAGTTTGAATTAGCTGTTGAGTGTCTACTAGAATTTGCTATCGTTGAATAGATGTTATCTCCCTTGAGTTGATTTGTTTGGGATTTTTTTAACTGTTTGCTCTCATTTTTCCCTGAAAATGAAAGGGTCTAATGTTATTTTCATAATCTGACTTGGGCCTCTGTCACATGTATATATATCAAAGCAAAATGATGACTAATCTATATTATCTGATCCCTTGCAGAGAAAATTCTGCACAGGAAATATAATGCAGGAAAATAACACACCTGTAATAGAAATATGTATTTTAAAATGAGATGATTTCCTTGGTACCAACTGAAGTTACTAAGCATCTTTGAGCCAGATACCGTACCTTGATTTCCACAGTAAGTTTTGTATTTAACAATGGAAAAAAGTAGCTACAGGCAAGATCTTTGCGTATGTATATAATAGTTTTCTCACTTACTGCAACAGTATTTATCAGATTTGCATACTTTTTCTTTGCCAGGACATTTATTGCCTTTTATAAAGTTTTAAAGTATCTTGAGTACAGCAGCTACTTCTCTGAATTGTTCGTGTGCTCATCTCATTTACACTTGTTAACTGAAAGCAGCATTGCTGGAAAAAAAAAAAAATGGACATTTCAGAATGAGAATGTGTATGAAGTTGTATCTTCTGTTTTTTTGAAGATAATAAAAATTAAAATAACTAAACGCAAAAGAGAACAGAATTAATGATAGTTGATCTTATGTAGTGGAATGTTCATTTCCTAAAAACTTTCAATGGAGACAAAAGTTGCAAATTGTTTTGGAAAGCAGAGTCACACTTTAAAGTATACAAGAGCCAGCTACATGGTCATTATACTTACTGAACAAGCATGCAGGCAAACATCATATGTCTACAAAGATGCAAGAAGAAATTTGAAAGGCATCCAGTTATATCAGACAAATAGCTTTAGATGAAGACTCCAGCAGAGAACAAATTAAGAATTGGCCCAGAATGTGGGTGGTAGTTTTGGTCTAATCTAGTAGCGTGCATTTAGTATCAATAGATTTGCTTTGTCGAAAAAAACAGGTTGGCATAGTTCCTGCGGATTCCATCATAAAATAACTCTTTGGATTCCATTACTATACAGTATTTGATAGTAAAAGATGACTGAAACAGTGTTCAGCATATGCAAATGTGGTATATATTGCCAAAGCCAATAGGCTTTGGCATCAGAAAGCAAAACTAATCTTCCACTGTAATTTATAGTAATTTTATCTTTTTTTTGCAAATGTGTGGAGTTTTCAGAACTCTTCAAAATGAATCAAGATTAAAATGCAAAACAGGGCATATTTCTTTATTATTTTTCTCACCGGTGAACTCACTGGACTTTCCTTGGTAAGCAGTTTAGAGCAAGGTGCTCTGTAGATGAAGGTTTCTATTAATTCTTACATATGAAAGTTTTAACTCTGGTAGGTAATAGTATGAGAACACATTCACAGATGTATTTATTTAATGCATTTGATTTATATAATTATGAAATGCAAAAATGCTTATAAAGCACTATGATTCTCTGCCTGAGGCTGGGTTCAGCAAGACCCCTGTTACTATGATTTCCCACCCCCCAAGATACTAGATTGAACCCTTTTGTTAGTGGTATATCTTATCTGTTGATGGTTTTATGTTAGCTGAGACTGTAACACTATTTTATGGGAAGAATTTTGTATCTCTTTACATTCATAGTTGCAGACATCTTTTTCTGAGTGGAAAAGAAATTCTGATTAGGCTGTTTCACTCTTGAAAATGCACAAAGCTAGTGTAAAACTGTGCATTCAGAAGTGGTTTTTACTTATTAATGAATACATGGAAGATGCTAATGCTCTTTAAAAGGGTTTGGGTCACTGTATGGTCTTCAATTATGTTTTTTATGGTATTTAAAAAAAAATAAATTAAAAGCATCGTTTCTGCATTACAGTATTATAAGAATATTCTTACAGCCATTTCCAGACCCTCCACTTCATATCTTTCTGCAGTTACTTTTCCATGTTGGCAAAGGTATTTTGCAGTTTTATTCTCACTTTTTTGGAGAAAGATTAAACTGTGTTTTCTAATATTTTGAAAACATACTGATTAAAACCTCCTACCTTGACTGTTACACGCCTGACATTAACAGGGAACTAAAAATCCCTTTCAGGTTTACATCATTTTTTTGCAGTATATTATAAGATTCTTCATACCTTCATTTATGATGTCATTCCATGATCAGCAAAGCCAAGAGAGAGCTGGAATGCTGTGGTCCCACCTTTCTCCTCTACCCACAGCTGCATGGTCTTGCTTTTTCCTGAGAGCTGACTCCACACGGTTGTTGTGGATGAAGTAGTTTTTGGCTGCATCTCTTCCCTGAGACCACAAACAAGTGGGCAAAAATATAATTGGCATTTAGATTATGTTTTAAAAAAATTAAACCAAATGTAAAATGTTACTATTTATTAGAAAATAATAATGGTTTTATGTAGAGGTGATTTTAGATTTTCAGGGATTTATGTAGAATTTTTTCTCCTTCCCATTTTAAAGAATCACCAGACTAAATGGCTCCTATCCCAGAGAAGATTCAACTGTAACAGTTATCCTTCTGTTACCATTTTGCTAACCTGGTTTTAGATAGCGATTTTGAATGCTTATGTCCTCTGCAGCCAGGCTATTCTAACACTTTATTGTAAACAAATTTTCCTAATATTAGTTTAAATTTTCCTTACTGCCATTTGTTTGTTATGTCCTCCCAAATCTGGGCTTATAGAACATACTAGTCCCTTCCTCTTCCCCACAGCCTTTCATGTGTGAGGGCTGAAGCAAAACCCAAGGAAGCATCATAAGAAACCCTTCATACGTGAAAAGCAGGTGTTCTGCTTTTCTATTCCAGAAGGCATTTCAAGGTGTGTGTGACAGATGCAAAAGATGAATCCTGGTCAACACTTGCACACTGGCAGATCCAAAAGCAATCTCTCGGATCCTGTTGCTGTTGGCCTAAAGGGAAAGTGTGAAACTGGCTCTTGTCTACTGTCACAGTTCACCTGCAGGTTCCCAGCTCCTCCTCTGGCTCTGTGCTCTTGGTGAGGGGCTAGAACTTAGGAATCCTTTTTGCTATCAGTTTTAACGTGAGGGCAAAAGATTCATTTGGCTCTGGGTAAAGATAAGGTTGTCATTCCTAATGTTGCATCCATGAAGTGTCAGTTGAGGAAGCAAGCATGCCTGTTGCCTAGCATCGCACAGGAACTGTTGCTGGCTCCACCAGTACTAACTGTTCCTGTCACTAGTGGGGTTAGCCTTCACTGACAGAGACAGTAACGATACAGTCACTCTTGTGGTGGTTTAAAATGTCTGTAGGCACTGAAGGACGCAAATGCCTGTGCTTTCCACAGGTATCTGAGCCAGATCAGAAATAGGGATTGAACTTTGGGACTGAAGCGATGTTGTTATCAGGAGTCCCATAAGAGACAAGTGTTCTGTCTGAGAGAAGCACAAGTATATTCAAAAGCAGCTGAATGTCTCTAGATAAGTACTAATTGATTTGCATTCTGTTTAAATGTTTCCCATCCTAATTTCCCCTTGGTATAACAGGCCGTATTTGAAAACACTATGTCCCTCAGACCCCAAAACCCCCAAACTTTTAATATTTTTTGCTCTTTTTTCATAACCAAAACAAACTTTTTTTTGTTACTTTTTTTTTATAATTGTTCATCAAAAATCTATAAATTCTTTTTCTTTTGGAAAAAGTGCTGTTCAAATTGACAAAGTATTAAACAGAGCTTATTATCAAAACTGTCATTTGGTCTTCAAAAAAACCTCTTTAAGACTGCATATTTTATATGCAGATGATTGGACTCTGTGACTATTTCCAATATACTTTTCTGAGTTTTACTAGTGTTTGTGAAATAATGGATGAAGACTTCTTAAAAGAAGTTCAGAACACTGAAAAATCAGTTATCACTTAATAGAGCCTTTAGAATACGCTGGTTCGGAAATATGGCATTTTGCCATCAAAGCACTCAAACTTTTTGCTGTTACTTTAACACTGTTTAGCAATTCATATAGATGAAAATCTACTTGATTTCTGATTATTTGTCTGACTATTATATTAAGTGGACCACGTTTAAGCGAGGCTTACCCTGCAGATCAGTAGAAATAATGATGCTTTACTGGAAATACTGAAATAAGGTATTTGTTGGCTTTGAAAACTTTTTACTAAATATCTCCTGCCATCCATCAGTTTGGAAAAAAAAGAATTATATCTTACTTTCAAAGTGTAAAATCTATAATCCTCTTTTTTTTTTTGCCTCTTGAGGAAAACATTCGTTTTGTCTTTGAGGACACTAGAAGTTTCTCATATGTATCATGGAGGAAAGTCACTAAGAGCTGATTTGAGGATACGTCTGACCTGCCTTGGTTCTAAGTAGCACTGCAGTGCCTACAGTAGCCTGTGATGCTCTGCATAGCCTAGAAAGTGTGCTACATAAAGACACTCAGTCTTGATCCAGGAGGCATTAGTTTACTATTTCATTTGAGCTAATGTGTCTGAGTTTGCAAAGAATCTGTGAAACATAAGAGATTTATATAGAAAAACAGTCATTTAAATCCTGTAGTTTGTAGTGGGATTTTTGGATCCCAGAATTAAGATGATATAAAGGGAGCTTAAAATGAACTTATTGAAAAGCGTAATTTATCAAAAGCATAACTTTTTGGTGGCGGGTCCTGGATTGAATGTCAAGACTGTTCAAGAAAGACCTAAGCATGAAAGAACTGAGTTAAATCAGGTGTTTAATTGAGTTGGATAGAGGAAGTGAAAATAGATACCCTCTTTCCTGGGTGAATATCTTCAAATGGGCTATTGGACAGAGACACATGCTAACCAGAAAGCTGCCAAATATTATCTTCCTGTTGCACTGATCATCTATGCAAAACTCCACTTATTTAGCCAAATTCTTTATTTTTTGAGAAGATTTGACAAAATGGGCCTTGCATGGGGGGGACCTGTGGTTTAATAATTTTCCTGTGCTTAGGTGTAGACCAGAGCTCTGTCAAGACGAGAGGCTTTGAGACTTCCATGTGTCAACCAAGAGAAATTCATGATACCTGACAGCAGCTTACTTGACACTGCTAGAGGAGATTGCAGTGGCTAAACTGATTTGTAGGTTGAATTTGAATTTCTGCAGATGGGTCTTTGGGCTGATGTTACTTACTTTGGGAGGGACTCTTGTGAAAGCGGTGAAATAACAACGCAGATTTACAACAGAATCATGTTGGGGTGTGGGCATCTTCATAATGGACTGAGTTACCTCTGGGAGGACTAAGAGCTGAAGTGAAGGCTGCAGTCTGCAAGTACTTTGCTTCTTTTTGCATTTTTGTTTGCTTGAGGATTTGCCCTTGGCAGGTCAAATACAATAGATGTATCTGTTCAGTTGTTCTTTTTGTGGGAAGGAGGTGATGATTATTTTTTGTTTGTTTGTTTTATTTTGGCTTGGGGTTTAGGTTTGGGTTTTTTTGCCTTTGAGGCTGGATTAACTGGACATCTGGTGCTGGAGATTTTCTCCTTTTCTTTCGAGGCATGAGTTGCTTCCATGCCAGTCTTCTGATGTCCATCCAGAAGATTCCGTAGTCACTGAGACATGCTGAGTTGTGGATTTAGTTATCCTGGCAGATTGTTATAGACAAAACAAAAGACAAGAATTGCCACTCTGATAACAGAGGCCTGAACAGAAAATTCCCTAAGGAATACATAAACATATGAACTGCTTTGTAATATGGCATCATTTCTATTTGGGAGCTGCCTAAATGTGTTCTGCATATTTCTGGGAATTCCAGAGTTATGATTGTGTTCAGTTTTGATGCTTGAAAGATACTATAAAATGATTGTTTATGGTGTGAAAATAAAATAAAGCATTTGCATCAGATTAGCTTTTTTTTTTTTGTCAAAAAAGCAGGGGGTTGTTAACTGATGCCAATCAAATATGGCACTGGTGTTACCAGCTTTGATACACTGCCATTGGCCATAAATATGTTGTATTGTATATTTTATATGTTAATTATTATTGTGCAGTTAAATAATGCTATATTTAAAATATAGTTCATATTATTGACTACAATTCAACCTGTCATAGACTGCCTGTCAAGGTTAAAGCAAGGTGCAGAGCTTAGTCTCTTTCCTGCTTCCAAGAGTAAAACCCCTTACCTCAAGTTCTGACTTGAGGCTCTATTTATCCTAAACAAACCAAAGGCAACTGATTCTAGTACCACTTTTCAGTCTTTGTGGACCTTTTCTTAAGAGCATTGTCAGGTTTGGAGTCATGATCATACAGTTTGTCTCTCTGTGATGTTTTTTCTTCACACACCAAAGGTTGGAAAGTTGGCTGGGACTGGTGGAAGTAAACTAGACTTCTTGCTAGGTGGTTAAATCCAGAGTTTGGAGGAAGGCCAGTATTACAGAGTAGGTCTCAAAAGTTGTATTGACTGCTAGATTGTGCAAATCTGTAGGGCTAAGAAACATAGACTGATATCTGAAGGGATGAGTATCTCTTACGTTAAGGTTGAACTTAAAATTTAAGTTCTCAAAAGTGAAAAACAATTGTAATATTTACTTCTGGGAGCTGCAGCTCCTCAGGACTGGAATTATTGCCAGATTGAATTGTTTTTGGTTAATTCTGAGTGAATATTGTCCTTTGGTCCTTTGGGAATGTTTATGACAAGGAATGGATATAAAGTTTAGAATAATTCGGTTCAAAAAAAATATACTCTTGATGAAGACCTGTGGGACAATAATGAGGGCTTGAGATACTCTGGCAAAGGGGTTTAAATGTTTTTGAGATTTTCTAGGAAAAAAAAAAGGCAGTATAGGATACAGAACTGAAATCATTCAAGAGCAAAACAAATCCAGCAGGGCTGCTGTTGGGGTACAGACTTTACCATAGAGAAGTAAACTATTAAAGAAATGTGAATTATAACATGCTGCAAATAGCCGTGGACTCCAGATTTTGAAATATAAATAAGAAACTTTGCATACCAGAATACTTGAGAAGAGCAAGTTTGAAAAGAAATTCCAAATACTGTTGCACTATTTTGATTTGGACCGATGTTTCTGTCAGAAAATATATTTTCTATGGTTTGAAAAATATAAATCCATGTAAGACCAAAAAATTTTTGGTGCATACATCTTTGTACTGGTTGCTCGTGTTCTACAAACTGGTCATAAAGTTCCTGACTTACAAAAACATGCTTCAGAACTATCCAGAACTGCAAACTACTGAATGTAGAAGACTTATAGGTTATTTTTACTATTTCATTAATGATTTTTTCAAGATTAATTGACTTGCCATGCAGTCAGAAAGTAAATGTGTTTTATGGAATTGTGCCATAGATTACAGGGAACTATTTGATATCGTAAAAGAGATGCTGTAGTACAGCCCCCGGTAGTAACTCATAATGACTTCAGTTTGCCTCTCAAATTATATGCAGATGTTAATATTAGCTATATTGGCTTGGGATCCATTTTCATCCAGATGTAAAACCACGAGGAAAGAATAACTGCTTTTGTTAGCCTTATATTTCATTCAGAACAGAATTACTCTTCCAGTAAGAAAAAGAATGATGAATGTATTTGTTGTGAAATGCTGGCAAATGCACCTGCAAAGTACATTTGAAGTCTGATAGACAATGATGGTAAAATTATGTGGCTAAGTAAAACATCACAGTTTTCACCATATTGATTCCATATATCCTGGACAGCCCTAGCTTTACAAATAAAATGATAGGTTCTGAAACAAGAACTTGGCACTTCTCATGACTCATTGAAGTTATTGAGAACAGTGGTTAAATAATCCAGAAAGACAAACAGAACATTATGATTTATTAGATAAATAAAGACTGGAAAATAAAGAACATCATTATGTATCTCTATAAATCCATAGTACTCGGGCATCTCATATTGTCTGTTGATTTTTCTTGTCTCAGCATGCAGTAGAACCAGGGAAGGCCTAGAGAAGAATGCTAAACCGTAATCAACAGGATAGATCCTTGCTTTTATGAAGAACAGTTTGGTTATGCTAGGAGTTTTTAGTCTGGATAAGTGAGAAAATATGACTGGAAGAAGAGAACGGGAGCTAGTTATCTCTTCCAGTATGAGAATTAAGGGCTATCAAACTCAGCAAGTGGTTGGCTTGGTATGATTAAAGAAAACAGATCTTCACACAGCATAAAGTTAAGCTGTGGATGTTGTTGATCATATGTAGATACTAAATTTTTTGTGAGTACAAAAGTACATTCAGATTAGTAAGACTTACTGTATGCAAAGAAAGTACTTGTGGAGTTTTTTTTAAAGAAGTTCTTGACTCACAAATCTTTGAATTGTAGAAGAACATTCCCACAGAACACCATGTACACTCTATCCTTGTGTACTTGTCATGTTCTTAAAAGCTTACTCAGTCATCTGCTGCTGGCTGCTGCTGGGAGGCAGAGTATTGAACTAGGTGGGCCGTTGGTTTGACCTTGTATTCCTGTTCTTACAGATAACATTACTCATGTGTACGTGAAAAATGTGAAAGTGGAAAGGGCTAAGTTTTATTTCCAAGAATTAAGTACAAATTACCGACTACAAAACATAACACGTTTTGTGACTCCTTAATTCTAACATTACTTCTTGGACAAAAGGCAAGGCTGTAGATCAGACTGAGATGCCGTGTTAGATTAAGTGGGAGCACTAAGCCGATTTCAACTGGTTTGTTTTTCTGAAAGAATCTGGAAACTCTGCATTAATTTTTATCCAAGATCAACAAATGAAAGAATTCAGGCAGCAACTATTTAGTGACATCAACCTGTTGATAATTTATGGGCAGGGATTTCACAGGATCACTGACGTGGGAAGGGATCTCTGAAAACCATCTAGTTTGACCCTTACTGAAAGCAGGGTCAACTGGAAGAGGTTGCTCACAACATTGTCCAGTCAGGTTTTGAATACCTCCAAAGATGGAGATTCCACAACCCATTCTGGCCTCACTAGGGAAAAAAAAAAAATAAAAATAAAAGCGGTGGCAAGTGTTTGTGGTGCTGTTGGATTTTGGTAGGTTTAGTTTTTTTCTTAATACAATGAACTTGTATTTCAGTCTTTGTCTATTGCCTCTTGTCTGCTGACTGGAAACCACTGAGAAGAGTCAGACTCCAACTTTTTTACATCCTCCCACGAGGTATTTATACACATTGATAAGATCCTCCCTGAGACTTCACTTTTTAAAGCTGAACTGTTCCAGCTCTCAGAGCCTCTCCTCATAGCACAGGTCCTCCAATCCTTTAGTCATCTTCACGGCCCTGAATTGTGGCTCAGACTTAAATTTCTTTAAACAAAACCCATTAACTTTTAAAGACAAGATTTGAGAGAGTTGTTCTTTTTACTAAGTTTTTTTCTTCTGGATTTGATGCTTTCTAATTTGATTAAAATGTCCATGTGAGGGAGATAAGAGGTTTCTTGGTATTGTTATGATTCTTATAGACAGTGTGACATATTTAACGTGCCTTTATTTACAAAGATAAAGAAATTGTGGTTTATCATGTCAGCAAGCAATCCTAAGTGCTCTGAATAGGAGCACAATCTATTTCATTTCACTTATTGATAAATGTGTGTATCTTACAAGTCAGTCTTTTTGATTGACGTAGATGTCGCGCTCTTGTATAAAACTTGAGTTTACTGTTGTCAGCTCCGTGAAAGTGATATTTTCTTCTCTATGGAACAGTTCTGAGTATAACGATGTCTGGAGTACTGTTTCGTGTTTAATCATATACTCAGCACTTTCTTGGTAAGACGAAGGTCTCTTACTGTCTACAGAGACATGCAAAAGGCTTTCTTTCAGTGTATTTTTCTTCAGAAGAAAACCTTTAGACTATTATGACGTTTGCCTTGGTTCAGGCAATTCTGTTCAAATGCAAGTTCTTGCATGCTGTGTATCTGAGCTTCTGCACAGTTTCGATCAAATGCGGTATAACCTTCATTTTCTTTGTGTTGCGTATTTTTCCTATACTACTGGAACTGTTTTAATATTCTTCTGCAGCAGCACTTGCTTTCGTGAAAAATCAATGTCTGTTTCTATAAAAGTAGCAAAATTGCTAAAAATCTATCACACTAGTTAAAGGTTTTTCACTTATTCTTGGCATATACTGGCTGACTAATTTCAGAAAGCTAAAAACCAATAAATAGAGTTCCAGATAAAGAAAAAAATAATGTCAACTAGAAAAAGGAACTAAGAATTATTTTTAAAAGAATATATATTTCTTTAAATTCAGATGATGTAGGTTGTTATAGTTTGTGAGTTTATGCGAGAGCTGTTTTTGCTTTGAGTGTTGTCTTTGAGCTCCATGAAGAGGACTCCAGCCTCTGTTCTACCTTTTCTGTTACTGTTTATATAACAAGTGGTCTCATATTTGAGGAATTATTATAACTATAATTATAGTACAGTGTAAGCTTGATAGTATTGAAGGTTTGATAGTTACAGCTTCCAATAAGACTCTGCTGGTTCCTATTTCTAGGGCTGTCTCAATGCAGCATATTCTGAAATGTGTAGGAATACACACACAGTGACTATAAAAGAGACAGCTTTTGAACCATTTTAAATTATTTTATTGGCTGGTAGCAGGAATTTAAGACAGGATTGAACATAATTCACAAGAGAATTCCTATTACATCCTTTTTATTTATTTTATCTAGTTATACAACAGGAATTTATTTATTTATTTTGGTGCATGTATGTTCACGTTTCCCAAACACGTTTGGTAACCAATCATACAAGCGGATACTGTTGTTATATCAGTAATATTTCTGATGGCTTCTTACGCTTAAGCGACTGCTAGTTAAAAACTTCTGCAACAGGAACCTTGGGATTTGTGAATTTACTCTTTTCTAATTTGTCTTTTTAGCAATTAATGACACTGTCACATTATGGTCTATGCTTAGCTTGTCCACCTTAAATGGGGCTCTCACTTAGGTGTTTTCTATTATGTTCTGTTAAATTCAAATTTTTACTGTCCGCAAAGGTTTATTCAGTGATGACAAATGCTATTTTTCAGAACTAATGCACCATTGCCATTATAGTGATTAAGGGACTCATTTCTTTTGAGATAGTCTATCCTCAGAAATACTGTCTGGAGCAATTGCCACAGTCTTTAATTGATATATTAGAACCATTACACCTTAGTCTGTGTCCAAGATTTACTGTTCTTTGTGAACCCCGTATCGTCTAGTAGTTCTCACTAGTGAATGTGATGGAATTTTGACTTGCATGTCCATTGTTCTTACCATCTGGACTTAAAGTATCCATATAGTATCTCCAGAATTTATTTTAACCCTTGTCATACACAGTGTGATTATCAGTCTTCTAAGCAATTGAAAGAAAACTAAGTCCTACAAACAGGAGAGCTTTGTACCTCTAAATAATACCAAAAAAAGACACAATGTATTTGGAACCATTTATTCACCATTCTCTTTCATGTCAAATTAAGGCCAGTTTTACAAAACTATGTCACTATGCAGTGATAGCAAAAACCACCTCTGGAAGTTCATGAAGCAGAGTTTTGAGAAGGTGATAGGAGGGAGGATCTGCTGCGTTTTATTTATTTCTTTCCCTATGGCAAATGGCCTTTGAAGTTCAGGTTTTAGGACCCTGCAGTGACTCCTCCACTAGTTCTGCTGATCCAGTGCATGCTGGAGGTGGGAGAGGGTCTATGTTGTAGCCACATGTCAACCTGCTGCAGCCTTCGTTCTCAGCGTGGTTGGATCCGTGCCACTCCACGCAGTAGTCGTGCACTGTACAGTTTTGATCCAGTAGGGAGAGTGAGGTGAATCCGTGAGCTTACCTGTGTGGAAGCACTCAGGCTTGGTGAAAGCTCTGACTAATCTCTTGTTGCAAATACCTATACCACTTGAGATTTAAATCAAGAAAAATGCTTTGCAACTTAAGGGAATTGCTATCGTTATTTTAAGTTATTTTTTCATTCTTTGTTGCATTGATTTGCGGTCACCTCTGTGGTTAGAACAAAAAACAACCAACCAACAAATGGCAGCCTCTAAAACTCCAAACCAAACCCTCCCCCCCTCCACCCAAAATCAACCCTTCAATAAGTAAGGAGGCCTTTTGAACAAAAAAGTGTTCCTTCAGAAGCTTCTTCCTGCTGTATTTTGTTGTTTGGTTGGTTTGTTTTTTTCTTTGTTTGGTGGTTTTTTTTTGTTAATTTTCATTTTTTTTCTCCTTCCTATTATGTTTAACCTTTATATAGTAATCTCTTTCTTAGTCTATTTTTTTTTATACTATTTCTGACACTGTTGGCTCTTAACAGAGTACTACACAATTTATTTTATTATACATTGTAATAAAATGTGCAGAGCCAAAGGCTGGGAGAGTTTTGTGCAGCCACTAATGGAACATATATCTAATTTTGAAATCAAATTTTTTTAACTGGAACTCAGGAACTGTTTTTATTGGATTTTTTTAATAGCTTCTTACTTAACAAATGTTTAGGTATTTGTTCATTCATATTTCTTGAATTTAGAGTTTTTAATCATATTACTTCACCCTTAGAATCATAGAATTGTCAGGGTTGGAAGGGACCTTAAAGATCGTATATTTCCAACCCCCCTGCCACAGGCAGGGACACCTCCCACTAGATCAGGTTGCTCAGAGCCCCATCCTACCTGGCCTTAAAAACTTCCAGGGATAGGGCTTCCACCACCTCTCTGGGCAACCTGTGCCAGGGTCTCACCACCCTCATGGTGAAGAACTTCTTCCTAACATCCGATATAAATCTACCCTCCTCTAGTTTGGATCCATTCCCCCTTGTCCTATCACCACCCGACATCCTCAAAGGTCCCTCCCCAGCTTTCTTGTAGGCCCCCTTCAGATCCTGGAAGGCCACAAGAAGGTCTCCTTGGAGCCTTCTCTTCTCCAGACTCAATAACTCCAACTCTCTCAGCCTGTCTTAATAGGAGAGGTGCTCCAGCCCTCGGATCATCCTTGTGGCCCTTCTCTGGACACATTCCAGCAAGTCCAGATCTTTCTTGTAATAGGGGCCCCAGAACTGGACACAGTACTCCAGGTGAGATCCTGCGAGAGTGAAGTAGAGGGTGAGAATCACCTCTCTCAGCCTGCTGTCCACAATTCTCTTGATGCAGCCCAGGCTTTCTGGGTTGGGAGCATGTGCTGATGGCTTATGTTGAGCTTCTCGTCCACCGGCACCCCCAAGTCCTTCTTTTCAGAGCTGCTCTCCTTCTGTCCTTTAATTCACTAGAAAAAGCTTTTTTTTTTTTTTCAGGAAACTGTATAGGAATATAATATAATACTTGTAAAGTAGTAGTATACTAACAGTACTCAGTAACAAGTTTCATTATTTCTACTCTTGAATAAAGTCACGAAGGAATAGCTTTTTTTCAAATTATGTAATGCTTCATGTATTTTTCCTAACAAGATAAAACCTTAAAAAACCCAAATAATAATCATAGTTACATTGTTGTTAGTGTGTACCTTTGAAGGGTCTTAAATGCATTCCTTGAATGCTACTAAATTTCTGTAATGTAACTTGATGATAAAAGAAATACACAACTTTACAACACACAGGTTGTTGCTGGGGATTGGCAGCATTTGCAAATTGCCAGAACAAGTCGAAAGACCTCTGGAATAAGAACTAAGTGGAAAAAAACAACAAGTTTCAGGCACATGAGGAGAATGTGAGTGGAATTCTCATGATAGATGAAAAGTTTTTTATAAAAGGAGAAGCAAGAAGTTTAATGCCCTAAAGTAGTTCTATTTTCTTTTAGCAAGTAGACCAAAGTTATACAGCAACCACAGAAAATAAAAGAAAAAGGCATGTAGGTCATCTACCTTGTAGCATAAATTTGATTAATATATTCTGAATTAAAATTACTACTAACTTGTTTTTTTTTTTTCCTCCAGAATGTCTTTTCTGTTTGAGTCCCAAACAAACCATTCGGTAAAGATCTTTAGTTGTCATTAACTGTCCAATTCTACTCTAAATGGACTAGAAGAACTCTGTTGGTTTCTAATTTAACTCTTACTTGGCATCCTTAATAAACTGTGATTTCATATACATTTATTGTACATTTTCTGTTGGACCCCACAAGAGCAATTTTCATTATTACATGGTGGAAGACATATTGGTTTAGGTACATTTTTTTTCCTATTGTGTATTAAATGTTGAAACAATAACCTTTTTAGCAAGAATTTCTTTTGTCTTTGTGACTACATCACATTGGATTGTTGGCATGTTTCTGAGTGAGAAAAGACTGATTTGTCCTCTTGCTCCTGGAAAAAAACATTCAAGGCTTTTATTGCACTTGATGAGTGGGGATTAATCGTGCCGTCTGTTCTGTAAGCAGTGCTACTTTTAGAGGAAGTTCTGTCAGCCCACTTCACAACGACTGGTGTCTGCTTACTTGGGGACTGCAAAGTTCCTCCATTCCTCAATGCTGTGGGGTGGAGGGGTGATGGGGTGGGTGGTGTTTTTTCTTGATTAGCTGAATGAAGCAAGTGGATTTTTGGTGTGGTGTTTGGTGAGGTTTTTTCTTTGCTAAGAGTTTTATTGCACCATAATAAACTGAAGTGGCATACAATCCATATATAGTGTAGGAAATACATTAATAGACTATAAAGACCTTTCTGGACTTGCAAACTGACAAGTCAGTGTGTTTATCCTTACTTGGGAAAAGCTATTGAATAGCTATTGCTTGAACTGAATCAGTTTTCTATGGAATAGCAAATTGTTATAATAGTTTTGCAATGAAAATAGCTGGTTGAAGGCTAATTTGTAAAAAATGATTGAAGTCTATTGAATTACTTTTCTAGCGTAGTATGTGGAAAGCGTTCTGGCTTTTGAGAAATGGTGAGGTAGAGCTTTAAATGATAGCTGCATACAAATCAGTGCAGCAAGCTGCTTGTTTAGCTTCCTCAATACTAAACTTGTATGTAATCGGCATGTCTTTGAAAAAAAGGAAGAGTTTTTTTTTTTGGTGGTAGTAACCAGCCAGCACAGAGGGACCAATACTCAGCAAGAGGACAAACTTTACAATTGAACAAAGGCTTGAAGATTCTGATTGTTAATTTGGCCAAACGTGTACCAAACCTTCAGACACTTCACATTTCCCCTTTTTTTTTTTTTTTTTTTTTGTGCTGTTCTTACCAGTCATAGTAATTTACAAATTGGATTTTTTTGAAATTAGTGGAAACAGGAAGTTGGGAAGGTTGTTTTCTGCTTATTGTGCTATTATTTAGCATCTGAAAGCAGGCTTTTTGCTATCATCTTTTTCAACAAGGTAGTGTGTAATGTGAAGTAATTCCTGATTTCCTTAGTTCTGGGTGGTACGAAAACCTTTCAGGACTCTTGAATGAATCACCCTATGGTGATATAATTCTTTCAGATGCCTGGTGAGAGAGTGGTTCCAGATATGAATGTAAGAATCAGTTTTCAAGGTGAAAACCTTTCCCTTTTGAAACTCTTACGTTCTACTTCATCCGTTGTTTCATTTCTTTTGCGCACAGGGAACAAGTTGTCTTGAAGCCTTTTGGAAATGTGCCTGTTGACCCTGAGTATAGCAGCCCTGAGAAACAGGGTTCAGCCAGCAGCTCTCAAGCGTGCTTTCTCTGGCCAGCTGAAGCAGTAATTGAGTAAGCAACAGAAGTGGAAGAATTTACAGCAGGTCCATGTTATACACTCAGCATGGTGAGCAATATTTTGCTGCAGTTAGGTGTCTCTCAGCTTGACATCTGGTGATATATCTCAGATGTTTGAGACAAGCTGAGAGCAGAGAGATGGGCATCTGGGGTGCAATTTGCTAGTTTAGAAGCATGGTGTGAGGAAACCTCGACACCTGGAAGGGAAAACTTCCATTGCCTTCAAAGCAGAAAGCGAACCCTGGTGTTTTACTCTGGCGGCAGATGACACCGATTTCATTTCATGTTATAAATTCAAGCTTTGAGAGCTGATGGATGACTTAGAATACTGCTGCAGGGGTAGAAGGAATAAAAAGAGCTTCCCTGTTAACATTTAGCCTTAATTTATACTTCCTAGTGTAAACAATGAATCTGTTCATCTCTTAGTAAGTATTTTTAGGAAATACTCTCGCAGACAGCAGTCATCACAAACATTTTTGGTTCTGATATAGCTAGAAGATTACTAACTCCTAAGCTTAGAGAAAGCCTAGTAAACATTTCAGCATCCAAGAATGTGGATTTTAGCAGCAAATGAAGAACTCAAGTGTATGCTTTGGCTTTGATGTAGCTAAATATGTTGAATCACAGAAACTTGAAAGAAATTGATAAATAAGAGAAAATCAACCTCCCCCCAGCATTCTAATAAATAATTTTCTCCACTCTCTTTTAACTTGTTTTGCAGAAGAGTGGAGTAGAAAGGCTACTTTCAAAATATTAAACCTCAAAAACTGAGCCAAAAAAGCCATGTGATCTTGAAGTTTACCCATGGAGAGGAGGAGGATTCTAGGCATAATCTATTCCCTTATTAATTTACACACCTAATCTTTTTCCTGCTACCATTGCAGTGCTTCAACATTGCAGTGTAGCACTGTGTGATTTATCAGTGCCGTGGCAGAAACCATTATACAGGATATGTCAGTTATCAGGACTTCCATAACAAAACCACTGCTTTTTTTGTGATTGTTTAATGTCATTGATGTGAACACGAGGGATGCCCGGTTAAGCCAGCCAGGTTGTGATGTGGGTGTAATTTCAATGCCAGAAGCTACGCTATCACAGAAGCAATTTTAACAAAGATGGTATGTATGGAGAAATCTTGGTAGTGATATGAGATGATATCAGTGAATATAGAAAGAGTGGATTAAAAAAAACAGAGTATACTAGATATATGCTTACATGACAGAGGTTTATTTTCATTGTTGAGATACAGAAAATAGAAAAGTATTTTGTGGAAGCTTTTGTGGCAGCTCCTCACACATTCCTGCTCACTAGAGTGGCTGGGCCTCTGTTCCACTTTGTTTTAGGTAGTCTTGCTGCCGATACTTGAAATGTTTGTAGCAGGAAAAGCTGGCCCTGGATTGAAAGCAAGTGCTCCTAATGCATCTTTCTTGGCCAAAGAATTGCGTGCACTATTAAAGCAAATGTGTTTCTGCTCTGATGGAATGTTGACTTGTGGGAAAGTCATCTCTTCTGTAACTGAAAGCAGTTTACTTGAGAATTTTCACAAAGGCCCAAACATTGCTCAGCATTGTGCTGTTATGAATGACAACATAGAAACATTTATGTGTTTTAAAAACTGAGAACATAGCTGACATTAAAGCTGACTTTCAAATTTAATGTAGAAAATTTATAGCATCTAAACCGATGGTGCTGAGAACCTGATGTCCACGCTCTGCGCACTTCACTGATCCAGTTTGTGAAATGAGCATTTGTTAGTGGTTTGATAGCATTACATACAAACTTGGCATTTGTCTTTCGAGTTGGATATATCTGAAACTAATCCAGCTTGGGCACTTTTAGATCACTCTGCAATGCTCACCAGTGTATAAAAGGAGGCTACAAAGGTGAGCTTTTTTCCAAAAGTCCTGGAATGCTGATATAGACACACCTTTTGAATCCCTGTTTCAAACCTAGTATAATAAGACTATTAATGCTGAGTTAGAAAATGACTTGGTGGTCCTTGATAGCCTTCTATTCAGGGTTCTGCAGAGTCTTGTTCTGCTATGTGTCTGGGAGAAATATTTGAAATACTATTAGAAACAGAAGAAGAGTTCTCACAGTTCTGTGGTTATCCATACAAGGTGCATGATTTTCGTGTATTCTGTTCCTGAGTATTCCTCTTGATTAGATTGTGTAGGTAACTTCTGGCTTGGGGGCTGTTTACCAAAAACTTACTGTGCACGTCTGAAGAAACAAGTGAGACATTAGGACAAAAGAAAGACTTCATTGTATATCTTTAAACAGAAAATTCTGTCAGCAAACAGCTCAAGGGTGTATGTTTTCAACAGGTTGGAAAATACACCTACTGGTAAATATTTAATAGTACATAAACTTCTGGCTATCGTCTTCAAAATCTGGCTCTCTTAATGGTTATGAGTAGTAGGTTTGGAGGCTTTGGTGGACCCTGTGGTGCTACTTTAGTTTGTAGAAGTGAAAATAAATTCAAGAGTTATCTGTTGTCCAGGTAGAGAGAGAGATATTAAAGCCTTTATTGGATCCAATTGGCTATCTTCATGCTAATAATTTTTAGAGATTTTGGTATGAGTCAGATTTAGATTCTGGAAAAAACTCAGAAGTTTCTAAAACCAAAAGGCTTGCTACCTGTCCAGAGCAAATTGTAAATACTTAACACAGTACTAATTAATTCAGTAGTAACACATGCACTTCGGAATTATAGTTAACATATGTACTGATTGTCATATAAAAAGATTTATTTGGGCATAGGAATAATTATTAATGATGAATGTCAATGATTTTAAGTTTCAGTGGATAGAATTTAGCTCTGCTTATGGGATTTTGTTAACACCTATCACTGAAGATTAACCTGATCTCTGTAGCACAGGAAATTAAAAATCTTTTGACAGTCATTTTAAGATTATGAGTGGAAAGGCAAGATGAAGAGTCTCTTAGCCCCTTAGCATGCACCTTTCTCTTCTATTTCCTAGATAGAAGTAGGAAAAGTTGTAGGGATTAAAACAGAAAAAAAAAAAAAAAAGCCAATGGTACTGACAAGTAACTTATTTTTCGTCTGGGTTATGGTACTTTTCACTTCTCTGCATGTTATTCAAGTAGCTCAGAGTGGTTTTATGTTGATAATTCAGCTTTCAAAGATTGTACCTGGGAGTAGGTGAGTAATTTCAATTTTTCAAGAGTGTCTTAATCCTTGGGTAGTGCCTATAAATATTTAATAGTGGCTACTACAACATGGTCTTAGTCTTACTGATAGCCATGAGCATTACCGCAATTCAGGTGATAAATGTCACATTGATGGGAGTAGAAGAATCCGACCTTCAATAGCTTTCTTCCTACCTTACTGTCTGGTAAAACTAGTTCTTGTGGTGCTTAGCCCCATCACAACAAAACTATTGAGGTGGTTGTTCTCTTTCTGAAGTTTCTCTTAAGGCAGAACAGGAAGATGTTGTTTTATCCCAGCCACCTTTCTTTCAGAATGGTGTGGAAAGAGTACACCACACTGTCAGGGGTTGCTGAAATGGTCTTACAGTCTGTTCATTGTACCAATGCACCCTTCTGCTGTATAGGTTTAATTAAGAGCCAGTCTACCTCTTACTTTCAAGAACTGATATGAAGTTTTTTTTTGACTGCTGATGGGAAGCCTCATCCTCCCAATGGATGCAAGCTGCGCCAGGGGAGGTTTAGACAGGACATAAGGAAATATTTCTTCACTGAAAGGGTTATTAAACATTCGAATAGTTTACCCAGGGCAGTAGTGGAGTCACCATCCTTGGAGGTATTTAAACGGAATGTAGACCTGGTGCTCAGGGACATGGTTTAGCGGTGAGCTTGCAGTGTTTTGTTGAAGGTTGGACTAGATGATCTTGAAGGTCTCTTCCAACCCAAGGCGTTCTGTGACTCTGTGATTTTGTTTGTAATTCCTTAGAAATAATTCTGTGAAGAGCTAGATTTGTTGCCCTGGTGGCATTGGATATAGGCAAGATTTATATGTAGGTAAGGAGAACAGATCTGTGCTTGAGGATTAGGCTCACTGTGGTTTTCATACCCACTCCTCAGGGCCATGGATGTTCTAGTTCTGTGGTAATTTAGAGAATTAGTACCTGCATCAGCTTTTTATTAGTGGAATATTGAGTTTAGAATTTGACTTCTCTTAAGGCTGCATCTTTGCTTTTCCAAGACACAATGAGTCCAGTAGAAGACCATAACGAGACCATAAACAGCAGCGAAATATCACGACTACTTTCACCACTCTTTGGGAAAAGAACGGAGTTCTGCCTTCTTACAGACATGTTCTTGCTATACAATTACTGAGTTTTGCAAGGTAGAAAGCTTTTCAGGTAAAGGGTGAAGTGGCAAAGAGAAGAAAAGAAAATAGGGATGGGTTAGGACTTAGCACCTGCCATCATTCTTCTCAAGGCTAAATGTTGTATGTGAAGGGCTAAAAACTTTTGCTTTTAACATAGCTGTGTTTTCTTTGTGATATATCCTAGTTTTTCATTTTTAGCCATCTCATAGAAATAAAACAATTACGTGGTGGTTTTACTACACTTCAAAAGAAGCAAAGATATGGGAGAATGTTGTGATGTTGTACATTTGCAATGAAAGATATGCAGGAGTATTACGAGTATAAATTAAGAATTTTGTTGTCACTGGTTTCTTTTGGGTACAAACAAAAAATTCTATGCCTACTGCTCCCAAAGCAGGTGTGACTGTTAGGATTACTGTAAGCTAAGCTTGGGTAAAAATAACACCATCATATCTGGATGGCTGAATTCAGGGGAGAAGTGTGTATCTCCTGAGGTAAATAGTGGCAGAGTATATGTTGAGGCCAAAGTTCTAAAATCACATACCTTTTTCTTTCATGCGCCTTGTAAGTGAATTACTTTGTAGAAAAGTAGAAAAATACATGCTGCCCCCCATTATGCAGACATGGGAAGTTAGACACTAAACTCCCTTTAATATGCTATTTTTTAAAGGTACTTGAAACTAAGCCTATTAATTTTTATATTCCTTTGGCTGTAATATGTATATTGTACACACAGCCTTTGTCACTAAATCATAAGTTTGGCTCTAAGTTTTTGACAATTTGGGAAATTCAAATGCTAGATTCAGCTACTTGCATTTTCATCTCTCATTGGAATTAAAAAAAATTCATTGGAATTGCATTCCAGATGGAAACTGGAAATAGTTAAATTCTGCTAAGAAAGAATGGAAAGTGAGCAGTTAAAGGCACTTACTAACATCTTAAGTGCTTTCTGTGTTTATGGTTGCAGAAGTATTCATCGGCTTTTCCTGCAGAGAACCACTCTTTCAGTGATGGTTTGTCCTATTTCGTGGTAGTAAGTTGCTATAATTCATCATGGGCCTCCTTTATGTCTTCCTGATTTGGCATGTAGAAAAAACCCCAGAACAGTAACAACAACAACAAAAAACCCCACACAACACAAAATCAACAGCTACCTAAAATTACTAACCACAGAAAAGATGCTATTCCCTTGCTCCTAAACTCTACTACTGTTTCCCTCACACATTCCCTACAATGAAGCGAAATGAGGCACGAGGAGTATTGCTTTAAAGACTTAGTTCTGCCAATTTCAACTCCGGTGAGCTGCTGGGAAATCACAGAAGGTACGGCAAACAGCCGGAGTTTGAGAGATAACAGGTGCTGGTTTAAAATAAATAAATATGGGAAAATTTTATTAACTTGAATGCACTTTGTTTAAACATCAGCTCGAAGCAGGTGCATCAGATGAGATGAAAACCCGCAGTAGAACAAATAGAGAAAAATTAAGTAAGGTCTATGTTGTGATCGTTCTCTACTTTGACGTACAGTGTGTGCTTACGAGATACTTTAACTGTTAAACAAGAAGGAACAGAAAAAATCAGACTTGAAAGGAAAGTAATTTTGAAGGTCACATTCTTGAATGTCAGAAATCAGACATATAAGGAAAAAATTCTAGTGTCAACTGTTAGGGGTTTTTTTCTGCTTTATCTGTCTGCAGATTTTTTGATTGAATATAAAACTCTGATATTTGTCATTTAGTGCTATTTCTAATCATCTCCTACTTTATTTTGTACCATGGGAAGAAAAAGTATGAGAAGAGGAAGAAAATAATTCTGATGAATGAGACAGGAGCAGTTTAACCTTTCCTTTGACATTTCTATAGGAAATCCAGTTAAATTTATTTTTTTCCAAAAAGTTGTAGAGAAGGAGATTGAAGTTTTGGAAGGAGGTGGGGGGAGGGAAACAGTTTTAAGGCACAAAAAATTATCCCAAATCCTCCCTTCTACAAGCAGACTTTGTCCTCTGTAACTGGATACTTTAGAAGCAACTGAAAGTGCATTTACACCACACAGTGACAAATGAGTGAGAAGAAGCTTGTGCCCACAGGCTGTGGAAATGGAAGAAGCAGGGCAGTGCCAGCAAACCAGAGTTTACCAGACCAAGCCTGGCACTGTGTTAACTTGAATATTCTGCTTCCAGAACTCAGACTAATGTTCTGTATCATGCCTTGGAATTTTATCTCTGCCCTCTGGGGAACTTCCACAATTTATTTTTTTTTTTTCTGAACAGAAGTGGACTTGAGCAAATACCCACTTATTTAATAACTCAGTCACAAACATTTGAAACCTGAGTCTTGGTTCATTATGCTAGCAAGTAGTGTGACAATTATAGAAGGTAGAATTTATAGCTGACCCAACCTGTTGTTAAATTAGAAATCTGGGTAACTATCTCTAAGATGTATGAAAATCAGATTGAGACATTTCCACTTGGGCCTGACTTTCTGGTTTTGAACAGATTGGAGCTTTAATGACCTCACAGATGGAAGCTGGAAATATGTTCATTCTCATGAGATATTCTTATCTAGAATTTTGAGAGGCCTGGTTTATCTTTCAAGTTTAATATAAATATATGACTAAGTGGAAAAGTGCTTTTAACTGAAGATAATCTTTGGGTTTTGTCCCTTGCAATTTAAAGAAGAAAAAAAAAAAAGGAAATTTGTCTGTGCTGTCAGTCTCTTTGGTACTGCAGGGGTGTTATTCAGTGAGATGTCATATCTATTTTGCATTGTCTGTGAAAGTTTATCACCAAAGGTAGTTCTTTGAACATCTGTCTTCTCTTCATGCTGAGCAAGGTGATCCTTGCTCATCCATGTCCTGGCAAGTCCGTTCAGCTAAAGGAGGTGACATTCAGAAGTTATTTCCTCCTTTTGCTTTTTATCTTGACTTTAATCTAACAGGGGATGTCAGATGAAGGGAAGAGACTGATATTATGCAAATATCCTCTTTTTGTATATCAAAATCAAGAATTCCTATTTTAACTATTGCTGGTTTATGTACTTTATAATAGCCTCAAAGCAAATGATACAGGCTGACTCTTCCAACAAAATGATACGATTTTTCAACGTGTATTGAGGGATATAAGTAGAGTGGTTTGGGACAGGGGAAGTCTGTGCTCCTATTGCCTCTGCTCTCCTTGTTCAGTAGCTATTTAAGAGTCTGGTTTCCTTTGTGGTTAAATCAATATTGTTAATGACTATATGTTATGAGCTGATTAATAAAAAAAATATAGAAGCATTTAGGAAAGAGACAAAACAAAAAAAGAATTTCACTCATGTCAAAGTGCCAAAGTAATGTCTGATTTCATGCATATCTCAAGGCTCTGGAGACTCTTACAATTCTTTTCTTAGGTAAAAATAATAGAGGCAGCTCAATTGATGCATGCAAAGTGCAGGCATCTCTACTAATTGAAAGAGAAAATGAGAACTGATAGAAATAACCTCTTCACATGAGTTTATTTTATCTATTAAATTAGTGAAAGCAGGTTAAGAAAGCCCTGTCTAATATTCAGGAACAGTTAACCTCCTAGTACTTGTTTGAAACTTAGACAGCCACCACTTTAGTTGTATGGATAAAGGAGAGAATTAAAAAAAAAATAAAAAAAATAAAATGATAGAAATATGATTAGCCAAAATAAATTTGCTAATACTCCCCAAGTTATTTCTGTAGGATGGAAGTGGTATTAGTTTTTCAAATAGAACTGGATTTCCTTCCTTTGCCATTCTTTGGCAAAATGAAGAGATGAAATGTGCGTTCTGTTTTGTCCATCTTTCTAATGCTACCTCCACCTGGACCCTTGCAGTATGCCAGACTCATGTTTGCCGTAATTAGTTTCAATATTGCTATGTTGATTTACAGTAATAGAGAGCTTGGCCTAGATTTTTAAAAGGCTGGCTAACTGAAAGGAAATATCAACAAGTATTCAAAGGCTCTTTTATAACCACTATGGAATAATTGGAATATTTTGGTAGATTCAAAAGAATAGCAACTCACTAAGGGAATTAAATTAAGCTAATGAAAGAAAGCCTTTTACTTAGAACCAATAAAACGTATTAGACTTTGCAATAATCTGTCTGAAATGGTTCTGAAGCCCTTTGGCTTGATTTTATTTGAAGCAGAATTGGACAGTACACTTAACATACTGTGGGAAATGAACTGTTGTGGGGAAATATCAAATTGTATGTTAGATCTCATTTCACTCAGCTCTTGTAATCACTGAGGAATTCAGAGAGTCTCAACAAAAGACCTGCATGAATGTTCCAGGCTTTGCAATGAGTCAGATATATTGACTTTTGCAAAGGAGAGGTGAGGGGAAAACATGAAACAAGACAAAACCTTTCAGTGACTCCCAGGTTTGAGATTGTGAGAGCGATTCCTCTTGATAAGACCTTTGGTGTGTTCTCTGCTGTATGTCCAGGTGTGTTTATAATCGCTGTAATAATCTGATACAATATCATTGGCATATTGGAAAGCCCTGGCCTTTATTAGCAAGATAATAATCTAAATAGGCAATTGACCTTATTTTTTACATGGTAATGTGTTTTTCTTTCCCTTTTTTCTTCCCCTCAAGGCTTTCCTGCCAAACAACATTGAAACTGTCCTGTTCAAGTAGTAATGAATATTTCATAAAGGACTGTGATGCTACTTGGCTTTAGGTTTCTTTTCTCTTTCCTCGGTTTCTTTCCTTCTGCCTACAAATAACCTGGCAATCAAAATAAGAAAGAAAAAAGTACAAAAAAGGTTCATTAAAACATCACATTTTTATCCTTTTCTATTGTTATGATCACTTGTCATTGCAAAAAAATGACCGCAAAACTTTTTACGACTTCATAGGCATTTTTTAAAAAATGTGTTTAGTATCTTTTTGGGTTTAAACCACTATTTTGTTTCATCATGATTTAGTGACAAAAAATCCTGTAGAAAAATAACATTCATTATTAAAAATTCCCCCAGGAAATCTCCAGCTGACAAAAAACTTTCCTACCTATAGTTATTGCTTCTTTGTTCTTTTTACCTATGCTTATCAAAATACTGAAATTTCATCCTTCCTGATTCAAATAGTCAACTTATATCCAATAGTTTTGTGTAAAAAATCATCTAAATGCATTTATTTCATAAGCTCTGTTAAGGTGTTCTGCCTGCCTGAGGACTGTTTCTGTCATGTCCTTTCTATAAGGAGAAGACAAAAGACTGTGTTTTGTATTGTCAGAATGTCTACTTCTCTTATACTATGTCATACAGCTGTTTCTCATGGTCACAATGCACTCAGAAGACAATGTGCCTTTCATGTTGGCATGGCTCTGCACTGATTTACAGAGATGGTCACCAAACTCAAGGCAGCTTCTCATCACTCTCCTGGCTCCTTAGGGAAGAATGCTAATCTACTGAATTTTATTTAGTGTTCTTTGATGCTTAGACTTATATTTGCAGTTTTCTGTTGGAACAAATTGGGAAGAGAAAGTTTCCTGGTAACAGTCACCTCCTTCAACCTTTATCTAACAGTTATAGTAAGGGATGTTTGTTCTAGTCTGCCTGTGGCTTATCAATGCTGTTGTCAGAAAGCAGGCACATTTTCAGGCAGACTACAGGTGGTGTTGACATTTATGGATCCCATTTTCTCTAAATAGGCTGTTTTAGAATCAAGATCGTATTCCAAAGCTGCCTTTCAAAACAGTTTTATTTCTCTTTGAAGGGAGAATTTTGTGAATTCAGACAATTAGCATTTTTAACAGCTTGCACTTTAGAAAGAGGGTAAGAAAGTCAGCACCCACAGTTCTACCATGAGGCATCAAGTAACTTTTAAACTGGAGACATTCTCAGCTTGCTGTAATTAGCTCTCCGATAAAACTTTGCTCCAAAACTCAGTTGAAACGGCATTAACTTCAAATAGTTCTTCTGAAAAACCCAGACCCCCACTGCTGTGCTCCACTGTTCTTGGTTTGTGAGGAACATCATTAAATACGAAAAGATGACACTGCTTTTAAAAAATATTTTTAGTGAAAATTGTTACATGCCAAAATAGACAAAACTTTTCTCCCTGATTCTAAAGGCCTCATTTTCCTGCCAGTCATGCCTGTACAGCTGTGCTTTTACCAGCAGCCGCCTTCTTAACAGTGCAGCATCACCCATTCACACATTTTTGAAACACCAGCTGATATTTTGTTCAGAGTGTTTGTCCGTGACCATTCATGGAGCAACAGAATTTGCAGATGACCTCAGCTGATGGGATGATAATACATTTGAAAAAGAACAGACTTTTTTAAATAGACCTGTACAAATTCAATTTTTCTTAACTGTATATTCTACTGGTACGGTGGGTGAATGAAGGGAATTAAGGAGGACACAGGAGGCAGAAGTCATATGGGTACTGCATGAACAGTGGACTTGCTATTTAGTCGTTTAACAGTCCTAACTCCTGCACCAAGCCTGACTAAGTGGGGCAAATCTGGCTGGACTCTGGAGGGAGGTATTTAAAGCAGTTTCCCTATAAGTTGTTCTCAGTGTACAGGCTGACTATGATAGCAAGTGTCTGCTTATGTGTAAGTCAGAAACCTATGAACATAAAGCATATTAACCAGCACATTTGTGGTACATGCTTCAGAAAAGTTAATAATTTACTGGGCATTTGCTGTCCCACAGTAGCTGCTGCGCCCATAGTATTCTGAGGTAAATGTGTTGTGCGTGCTGCAATGTGTTCCCTTACATGTTCTCTTTAAGGACAGGTGAGATAATGTGATTGCAATGAAGCACAATGTTTGCAAGGCAGATGAGAATTTTTTTTTTAAACCTATTCCATAAGTGAATGACCTCTAATTCCCTTTATTTTGCAGCTTTTCTTTCCTCTTGGCAAGGTGGACTTTTCAAGCTACTTGTTTTTCTTGTACTAGTTATAAAAGAACAGATTTGCTATGAGGACGAGGGCACCCAAAACAATCTGAACATCACCTTCTCAGTGCAATATTTTGTATCAAATCACTTCCATGACCTTAAATTTTATTTCCACATCATTACATCTCTGTTTAAAAAACATTTCTTTTGATTATGCCAGGTGTGTGTTACTATTTCAAATATCCTTTAAAGGCATATTAATTTGGACAACACATCTAGGGCACAGTTTTCTTAGCTGAAACATTGTATTTACTTATGTTTTTAATACTTAAGGAACCCCAACAGTTGTATGGGATTTTCCCACCCCATTTAAAAGTAAATTACGTGTGGGTCAGAGTAAATATGAAGAGATTTTTTTAATTCCACTGTTTTGTTGTGGTTTTGTTTCCTCCTGCAAAGTAATAAGTGAAGAATCATCTTGAGAATTGATGAAGTCATGACTTATATGACACTGTGACTTTTCCAAATGTTAAGCTATCTTGCTCAGTTTCAAATTCTAACATGAAGAAAAAAACAAAACTCATCTCTGGTGTTATCACATGTCTCAAGCAGTATAATAAGAGTGAGTTTTTTCCTTTAATAAAGAAATGACTTGTTTGCAAATAATAAAAACGCAAGACACTTCACGTTGTAATGGGAAAAGTTGCTGAAATTATATTCTCCAAACTTGAAAATCTAGTTTTGAGAACAGGAAGTCTCCGGGATTCTCTCTTGATGATCAAAGCAGGTTTATTTAACTTCCAGTTGTTTGAAACACATTGCAATTTGTAAATCTGCAATGTGAATTTGCACTTCTATTAAAAAAATATCAAAGTCATCTCCCAGGGCTCTTCAGGTGAGAGTATATTTCTTTTAGATGGGCATACTAAGACATGGAATAACTAATCAGTTGTTTCAGGTCAGTAAACTTAGGCCAAAACTATAATAAAATATTCCAGTTCTCCAATATACAGCATAAGTCAGTAAACAATTTCTTACTTTCTCTACTTCAAAAACATGCTATAAATTTTTACTTTGAGCTCTTTGTGAGGAAAACAAATCAAATTTTTTGCATTTCACTTCTGGCTCATGTTAGGTGTTGAATTTTTTAAAGGATGCTTGATTGTTTTTCCTTCTTTCTTTCTTTGCAGGTGACCTGAAGCAGAGTAATCATACGTGGTTTTGCCAGAGAGGCGGTTAACCTCTGCGGGGTAAGTGAACTATACACGAAATAAGAATTGTCTGCACCAGCACCCTGACAATATCACTCTGTAACCTCAGTTACAAAAATTTCCAGTGACCCAGTCCTTCGGGTGAAGGAGGACATTGATAGTGGCAGGTGCTTTCTGCTCCACAGCAGGAGCAGTGTGATATTGGTGATATCTTGCTCCTGAGTCTACTCTGGGAGTTAGTTTTGTGTGATTCGTTCGTGTTTATATGCTTAAGTATGTTTTATGCTGTGTTCTTGTGTCCTCGGTCTCAAATCTCACATGTGAATTTATTATGTGTTTTACACATACTGAATAGTTGATCTTTGTTCACTTTATTCCTAAAACTAGACTTACCCAGTTCCTAAGGTTGTGTTGCATGTGACCGATAATTGACCAGTGCTTGCTTAATCTGACCTGTTATCATCTTGAGCTTACACTTCCAAGGCCTCTGCTCTTATCCTATGGCTCTACTCCTTTATGTTTCAGTATTATACTAAGATCATAGATAGTTCAGAATAGAAAAAAAGTATTTGTTGTTACTACCTAATAGTTACAGAAATACATATATATGTATATAACAGATGTAACACCACAGTCGTACAAAGCCCAAAACGAATCGGGCAGCAGTCATCAAACCGTTGCTATAGTTTAATAGGCAACATCGACTTATTTCAGGTGATCCAAGAAAGCCCAGACAAAACCTGAGCCCTGTGTTAACTTCACATGCAGCCTGTTGCCTGTTAGGAGAAACTGCTGTGCTGTGTTCAGTGGACCACAAAGCTGTGGGCCTCAAAGTTTTGGCCGTACTGTGACTGCTGAAAACTTACTTTGAATCAGTAGTTCATTTTCATCAGTGTAGCATTCAGCAGCAAATAAGTAGAAAATGAACAAAAGAGACATAAAAAGGAACAACGGTGTTACAGTTTTTACTGTGTCCCAATCAATCATTTTATAACGCATTTTGTGTCTAGAGTGATATGAAGAACATATTGGCTCCAGTTGAACTATACCACCTTGTAATTAAAAAACCAGAAGCTATTAGTGCCATAGTGCCATATAACATAATGCCAGCTAATATTAATGCCAGCTTTTGGAACAGTTGCAACTCTTCAATCTTTGCCAAATATTTCCAGTGATATCAAGAAAAGTTCTTAGAAGCGCCTTTCATGATGTGTTTTATAGGTATTGCTGGGTAGCAGCCTTTGACCCCATTTACTAGTAGGCCTCTGAGATGGTTCAACTCTGAACACTCCTACCTATTAAATTCTTCTTCCTGTGCCAGGCCATCGTTGCTTGATCTTTTGTTTGTATTTCTACCATCACAGCTGGGCTTCACAAGATGAAGGAGGAGTTAGTTTGTCCTTCTTCTCCCCTCTCTACTTGCCTGCTCTGGAGTGGGTGAAAGGTTCCCCCTCATTTTATAATCCTTCTTTTAATGTAGAAAATGCACTTCTGAGGTTGTATTTCTGTTGAATTTCTGTATTTTGCCTAATTTCAAACAAAGCCTGTTCCGAAATTGCAGGGTATTCATATTAAAAGAGAATATAACTTTTTCTACTGTTTGATAGTTTTGCTTTAAACAAACAAAACAGATAAATCCAGGACAAAAGGGGAATAGATCTGAAATCTTGTTGCTTCGAATTCTTTCCTCAAAATCTGTAGCCCAGTACTGACCCTGGCTATATTAAAAGTTCATACATTGCCTAAAGAAATAGGCATAATTGTTTCATTAATTTCAAGATTATAATTAAGTCCTCTTCAATGTTTTCAATCATTTTCTCACAATGTCTCTATGAATAAAACATCTCCCAATGGTATATTGCCTATTTTTTAAACATCCTTCTGGATTCCTCTTTAAACTCATTCTAAATAAAGATACTATCTTGAACAGTACAGTAGGTCAATTTGCTTTTTACAAATTAGGATTTCTGCTATTAATTGGACAGTTTCTAAAACATGGCAAACCAAGGATTCATAATTTTGTCATAAAAGACTTGTACAAATACATGAATGAATGAATTTTTCATGCATTCTTGATTTGCTAAAATGCGTTCATTTCTTGGTGGATAGAGAATAATAGTCAAGATACTAAAAAAGACCTTCACTTGTGGCCATAGGTGTGAGAAAAAGCTTAAAAGGGATAATTAAAGGCAGAAGGGAATCTTCGGGTGAGACGAAGAAAGCTCGAGTGTGGTACAGAAGTAGTTTATAGATGGGAGGGTTTATAGGGTTGGACTGGGGACACCTTCTCAGAGGTGGGTTGTGTGGGAAAAGTATTTTAAGAACTGAAAAGGGTGCCCGTGGGGAGAGCAATGATTCTAACAAGTGTATGTAGAGGACAGTGAAAGGGAGAAGGGAAAGCAGAAAGAAAAATATTTTGAAGCTCAGTCAGAACTCTGTATGGCACTGGTCAACTCCAGCTGTATTTAGTCAAGTAACCAGCCCCAGAATGAAGAGCTCTTACTAGGGATTAAGATCAAGCAGTTTAACACTTCTGGGTGTCACATTATCGAGTGACTGAGCCAAGTGCCCTTAAATAGATGCACAGGCTCCATATGAAATGTGTAGAAAGAGTGAAGCGCTTACTGCATGTGTGCGTTCCTGGAACCAAGAAGGTGATCTAAGGTCTGCATAATTTGACAGCAGGAAATTCCTGTGAAAATAGAAATTTAGTTTGCAAAAAAAGAGCTGCAAAGTCTTCTGAGAAATACAGCTTGATATTTTATGGCTTTGGGAGACTGGGAAACTAATGCCTGTGCTCTCTGCGTGTTTTTTCATCCATATAATTCCTGTTCCTTGGCTACCTCCATTCATTGTATAATCCAAATTTATCACCAGAAACTAAGTCACTCGCTGTCCAGCTATATCTGGCAATTGGTTTTTGTTTTATGTTTGGATTTTTACTACAAAAGTTTAATTCTAATAAAAATCTTGTTTTTTCTTTTCCATTCTAGAAGCCAGATTTGCATTTACAATGATCTGAAAGAGTTTTGAATTCATAGTAACTGTGTGGACAATTTAAACACTTATTTTTAATTCAGAAGACGACAACTAATCAATAATGCATGTTTTCTCTGTTTATTATTGGTGGACTGCAAAAAAACAGAGGTGTGCTTTTGCATATAAAATACAACATCATTAAATAAAGAACAGTTTATTGCATTGGCTTTCTACTTCATAATACACAATGGTATCAAAAACAAAGGGAAGACATTCTTTTTTTAATGGTGACTCAAACAAGCTACAGAATCTTCTTATTTTACATACATTGGATCAAGATCCTGTTGAAAGTTCATTACTTTCTCTTGCAACAGAATCTCTATTTCCACTGATTTTTTTTGTTTGTTTCATTTATGTTTTGAAAGGAGGCTAGCTGGAAAAAACAAATTACTTTGTTTTCTTGGTTTGCATTTAATTCTAATAACAAATGTCTTAGGAACTCTGATATAGATGATTAGTTGGGCTGCTAGAAGTGAATATAGGTATTTTCAAATATAAACGTAGCTTTTATTCCCTTCAGTAATGATGCTGAAGAAAACCATCTAAGTACAGATTGTTTTGCTACATTTATTCTCCTCCTGCCTCATTAAAAAAAAATAAAATATATAACAAATCAATCTTTCAGATCTTTGACTTTTCAGGCTAGTTCCAAGTTGGAAGTTGTTGCTCTTGTATAAGCTCCTAAGGAAGATGTGTTGAAGTATTACTGTTCAAGTTGCTCTGTCTTGACAATGACTGATTTTTGGCAACAAGCCGCCTTCCTAGGAGGTTGTTTTGGTCTGTTTAATGCTACTTGCTTTTTATCTTGTCTTGGAAAGCTAGCTTCCGTGTTTGTTTATACTTGGGGTGTACGTGTGTCCTAACATTCACTGGTGAAGAGACTTCCACTTTGTATTGCCTACAGAGGATGCTTATACCTCTTCTTCCTCAAAGTCAACATCTGAACATGGAGGGCACGATGTAGCTGCTGTAATTTCAGTTTCTCTCAGTATTGGTTGTTCTAAGACCCCTGTCTTCTCATGTGACACTAGAGTTTAACAGGCAATGACCGGGATTGACCCGGAAAGGAATTGTTCACGTGGACTAATGACTGGAGTTTATTGTCCCTGCCTTTTTTTTTTTATTTTATTTTTTATTTGTCTCCTTTTCCATGATTTCCACCCCCAATGTGATAATGGGAAAACTTTACTCTCCTGTTCCTCCTTCATCTGCCATCCTTCTCTGGCAAGGGATACAAACTCTGGCAACTGCTAGTTGGAGCTGTGTGTAAGTGTACTGGTCAGGCAGCCTGCTGATGACAAGCACAGCATGTGCTTTTACTGTACCAATGGATGCTGGGTCTCTCTTATACCCAGCAGCCAAATTTTCACAAAACCTGTAGAAATAAATTATATTTGAAAACTTTGTTGAAGTTAATTTGCTGATTTCAAAACTATATTGGGACATAAAGTATGGGCAGGCAGACAGATGGAGAGCATGATTGATTAGTTGGCATTTCCTCTGGAAACAAAATAACGTGAGAGTGCATGTATGTATTTGATCAGACCAAAGCTATGTCTAGTAGAGTGTTGTTTCCCATAGTGACCAGCAGCGGATGGGAAAAGAGAAATGTAAGGGTGATGTGGAGAGAAACAATACTAACCCATAGTATTTACTGCTTTTGGTAACTTTTGGCTTCAAGGCTTCCTGAGCTAGAGGTTTTGCATTTATATTTAATAGCCCTTGAGGGAAAACGTGTAGAAGGAAAAGGCAGTTGAGCCCATGGAAAGTTTTTAGCAGCTACACAACGGTTTGCTGAAGTATTTGACATTTTAATTAAATGGTATGTGAAGGATCAAATATTTTAGTTATTTTGAATGTGCCTGCCTGTCTATTTTGAATTTCATTTGAGGGCCTTGCTTCTTTGACAAGTAGGAAGAGAAAGAATTTGCACGTAAGAACTTAATTTTAGATGGAAGCAAGGATTGAGTGTGCTAGATTAGATGGTAGGGATTCTGGAAGATGAGAAACCAGGATATTTGAATGAAATTGAGGTGGAGGAAGATTAGAAACAAAAACCTCTTTGCAAGAGGGAACAGTATAAGGAGGACATAGATACTGCTATTCGTAGTTGAAGAGAGAAATGGGAGGAAAATAGTTTTGCATGGGAAGAGAAGGAAAAAAAAAAAAAGATTGTGGCTGAAAGGGAGAAGTAAAAGGCATATGGGGCTATTGGCATGAGACAACATCAGTTCAGAGGCCATATCCCAGAGGGCTATCTGCTGGCATGTGAGAGTATATGGATGGCCTGATAGGATGGTCCTAAAATAGGGATGCAGTTGTGGCCCACAGATAACTAGAGCTGAGATAAGACAAATGAAAATATCTTTGATAACTTCAGCTCAACACTTTCTGGAAATAGAAACCAGTAGGTATTTTTCAAGTATAACATTCTTTTCATTTATGCACATGAAGATCAGTGAAAGAGATAACATAGTTGCTGGCTTTATATTTTAGGCTAATTTTCTTATTATTTCTCTGTCAATTCCGTAAGGTTTTCATGTTGTACTGTGAAACAATATTTGTGTGCATACTTAGGTACTAGCTAGTGACCTTTTTATAATGTCCTTTTCTTACAAAGCCAATTTGCTGCAGTCATGAAGTTGTGAATGCTGAGATACTTTCAGTAAAGGAAGGCTTCATATTGCATTCTTACTGTAGCTGGTGATTTATGATAAAAGACGTGCTATGCTGGGGGTTCTCTTTCTCTTTCTTTCCACTTCATACTTTAACTTGGATGGCCTACACATTTCCCTGTAGGAGATGTCTTTTGAACCTGCATATGAATCTCAGAGAGCTAGTGTTGGCAGAAGGAGGTGTTTTTCTCTTAGATGCTCTCTCTGTAGATGTGCTCAGTGTTGCATCCTTCAGAAGCCCTGCGAGTGCAGATTTTAACTGATGTTTTAGAAAGTCAAAAAGCAAATCCATACCAAATAAGAAAATTAAAAAATACGCTGCACAAATGCCATACCCTAAGGTACTTGATTTTATGTCTGTATGAACATTAAAAGAAAACAACAAAACAGAAATCACCTGCTTGTGTTTGTCTGCTAAAAGAAATTTGATTTCACATCTGAAATACCACAATGATTAACATAGGGGAAAAAAAAAAAGTACTTTTAGCCTCCTGATTTTTCTTTGATATCTCTCAGGGTAGAAGACAGACAAGAAACTAAACATTGCAACCTTTTTAACTTGCACGGGGCAAATACAAATACACCCTAATACCCATTGTTGGGCTATTTGTCACATGTTATATTAAAATACTGACAAAAGAGTATACCTCATACTGGACTATCTCTTTTCTTTGTGTTGGGGCAGCTACTTCAGGAAGCATGGAATGACCATTACCCTTTATTCAGTGTTTTTCACGTGGGGTTGATTTTTGTGGACCTATAGAGAAATGCTCTGCTAACATGTCATCTGTGCTGGGGAGAAGGATCCTAAAAGTTTTGATTCCTTATCTACCTCTATGACTACATGAAAGACTCCATTCCTAGGTTATTTATTAATTTTTTAAAAAATAGAAATCTAGTGCTTGCAATTTTTAGAAATAGTCTCTTTCATTTTCATTAGAAATTTCATTTAGGAGACAAGCACTCTGAAGGTTTCAGATTTTAATTAAATCATGTCCGTTTTTATCAATTTGTCTTAACTACATGGGAAATATGAACTGAGATTAGTGTTGCATGAAGAGAGAAATCCATCTCTTGAGTTGCTGAGTTTTCTAGGAGTTAAATTTTTACTCCTATAAATCTGACTATTCTTGCTAAAGCTAATTATTCACTTGTGCGTGGTGCTCAGATGCTATGAAAGAGACATGATAGACTGCAGTTACTTAATGTAGATGGGGACAGCCAAAAAAAATGTACATTTTAAAGATTCTCAAGCCAGTTGTAATTTCTCAGAGTACTTGCCAAAGCATGAGAGGTGCTTTCAAAGTCCCCCAAAAAGCGCAATTTAGTACGGCAAGGAGTATAAAATAAGATATGTGTATGAAGGGCAGAGGTATTCAATTGGAAACGTTACAGATCCTTTGGAATGTGGGAAAATACCAAGCAAGACTTATAGTTCTATTTCCTGTATGCACCAGTATGGCTTTGTTCTCTTGCTTGTAACCTGAAAGATGGTCACCTTCAAGCTTTATGCTGAGACTTTTTCTAATAACCGTTGTTACAGAAAAGTTCCAAAGTACTATTGTTTTAAGTAGTACAATAAAGTCTTAAGCTCAAGGGATGAATAGAAGCTGTTAATGCTTCTTCAGAGTTCTTAATACAGTCAGTGTCTGGGCCACTATTGCTTCTGTTAGTGTATTAGGTTTTCTTATCTGCCAAATCAGTGAACACTTCTTAGTGGAGCTGATACTCGTTTGCTTTGCATTGTTTTGGGAAATGTGGAAACGGGTATACAGAGATATTTCCTTTGCATAGCAGTAAGTTTCTATTTGATTTATCCTGACTGCCTCTGATGCCTTGTGTTACACTAGCAGCCTGCAGAGCAAGAAAAGCAGTTGTAGTTGTAAAATGAGCTGCTTTTTTTTCTTGAGGAGGAACCAGACTTTTTTCTCTTGATGATCTGTAGATGACGATTTAAAGGAAAAAAAAAAAAACCCAAAAACAAAACAAAAACCAAAAACCCAAACCCAGAGGCTTGTGCATGAAAAGTGTTAAATGTCCCTGATACAACTAATGATTAATGGTTAGTTCTTTACATGAGTGAGGGTATGGATTAACTCTATTTCTGACATTACTGGCATCTAGGAGTAATTAGCCTATTAAATTAGGAAGTATCATTTCAGTAAGTGACACAAAGATGCTTTTGCTAAGAAAGTAGTGTATAAAGCAAGATCTATGACATGGCTGTAGTATGGTGGGAATTTGAAGTGCTTTCAAGTTTGCCTCTCATTTAGGCACTAACCATAATAAGTAGGGAATGGAAAACTTCCTCTGCAGCACTTTAAATTCTTCTGGGTCAGGACTCTTCTCCATTAAGGCCTAGGGAAGCCTGGAAAGATTAAGGGCACCAGCAAGGCAACGGTCTATGGAAAGGCTCTACGCACACTTGTTCCACAAAAATATTTTTCATCACTAGCACTTTTTTGTATGTTGCTGCTGCTTCAGAAGTAAGTCAAAGCTCGGTATATCTGCAGGTCACATTGCCAATATCCTGTTAGATTAGTATCTGTGTCACCTGATGATAGCCTCATAAGATACTGTTGGTACCACAATAAGCACAGCTGTGACTCCTCTGTGGGGCTGTGTTCTATTGTGTTGCTGAAGAATGTAATTGGAAAGCAAAAGACATCATGCCAGCAGAACTGACTGAAGATTGTCTACAGAAATTCTGTGATAAGAGAAATACAGGACGAGGAAGAATTTTGTTCATCTTGACAACAATATTGGAACCATGCTTCAAGGGCAGAATTGAAGTCAGCCTTGCAAAAAAGTGCAGACAGATTATAGGAAAGACAGCTTTTTCCTAGACACTGCATATGAAAGTGAATCCTGGGAATGCTAAAGTGAAATTTTTTACCCTGAAGTTTGCAGCCTTTAAACACCACAGTTCAGAACAGTACATTCCGTAATAGGTAGTACTATCAAAACGGTAGACCATAACAGACAAGTTCTCATTATCAAAAACCTCTTCAAGGTAAATGCTCCAATATTAAACTTAATATTGCCACACACCAAATGACTGCATTGATCTGATTGCTTGACTCTGTCACCTCTTGCAAAGAGATGGCGGGCTAAAGAACTATAAAAGGGATATTTGGCTTCCCTTCTTTCTGAAAGAGCAAATATAATTCAAATGGATAAGATACTTAGCAGGCTTCAATCTAAATTTTTCCATAGGTAGTTATAGGAGATGAGGCATTTGCTCTAAATTCCAGTGGATAACCATATGCAAGTGATTGAGTGGTGTAAACACCCAGGAAGGATAGAGAGTGTTTCACTAATACAAAATATAAATCTTGAGAATAGCAAGGAAAAACTGAAGAGAAAAAGGACTTGATGTTGTATGAAAAAGGACTAGATGTTGTATTTTATGACCAAAAATACCTTAAGAGTGAATTTCAGCAATTGATGAAACTGCTTCCAAATGGGAAATGATGAAAGTCTCATCTCATTATAATTGAACTAAACAGGCCAATGCACTGTAATAAGAATTTCTGCATCATTTTTGACAGATGTGGTGGTGACATGAGAGGTCTTTGATGTTTTACACTTTTCTGATTCCAGAAATATATTCATAAAGTGAAATCTGTTTCATTAAAAACACAAAGATTTGGGGGGCTTACTAGCATACGTCAGGTACTATTAGAAAAAAACATCTGAAAGGACAAACTTGAATCCGTTTTCTGCCTTTGCTGTCTGGGCCTTGGTGAGCTCCTTAAAATATTACAACATTTCATAATGTTGCATCCTTTTTGAGTGCCTATTTATTTTCCTGTTAACCTTGTACTTTTCTTTAACCTGATGCTATTTCCTTTAATGGAGAGACCTGCTGTTGTTAGAACAATTTGGAAGTGAATCTTAAGATGTTAGACACATTGAGCACCTTTTAAAAGAGCTGTTGTACACAAGTTTTCTTTATTTGTAGTAGTTAGAAGGTATGGGATGAAGATAAATCTGTGTAGTATTCTTTACCTGTTGACTTCCTTGCTAATGTACATTCCCAGGGTCTTGTGTCTTTAGCTGACAGAAGTTTCTGTTGCTTTAGAGAAATCTGAGATAAGTGTGGATCTGGTACTGTTCCTGCAAAGAATTCATGTTTTGTTTGGGGTTTTTTGGGATGGTGTGTTTTTTTTTGTTTGTTTGTTTTTGGCAGGGGGATTGCCACATGGCTGGGATGGAAGGAAAAAAGTTTGACTTCTGCAAATTAGGTCCTGGAAATGCCAATATATTCTATAGACTGAGATATCTTAAAGCTCAATTAGCTTGCTTATTAACTCTCTAGTAATTTATTCTAATTTTTTTAAGGAGACTGGAATTATTTTTCAGTGCTTAAAGATGTTAGCATTGTTGTTCAGCCACACAGTTACGGGGTTTTCTTTGTTACCTCAACATGGCTAAGGTACAATGGTACTATATTGCTGTTCCTATGGAAATTATTTTAATTTGAAGCTCTTCACTCTTATTCAAACATGTGTTTGCAAAGGACTACTTCATAAAGGCAAAGACACAGATGACTTTTATATTTTGTTTATTCAAATAAACAGACCAAAGGACATAAATCACTTAGGACTGCTATAGGTATGAGTATGTGTGGGTTATAGTGTTTAAACCAAGCGTATGCTTTCACAGGGGTGGAATTCTAGTAGGGAGTTATTGCCATAGGTAAAGTCTGTGCATAAATTATGATCAAAAACTGATGTGCGAAATACAGCTTCTGTATGTACTGGATGTAGAAAGTCTTGAATTCTTCTAATGGGAAAAAAAATTATCAGTGTCTCTAGCATGTAAGACAAATAATCTTGAATTTTGTGAGTAACTATTTTCCTTATGCAAATTTCACCTGCACAGGAGAAACAAAGAAATCGTTAGAGCTTTGGAGAAGAGTAATTTTAATTGTCAAATACCATTAAAAAAAAATAAAAAAAAATCGTACGGTTTCTTGTTTTAGAATAGATGAAGAATATTTTAGCTAAATTATTAATATAAAATATTTTTGTTTGTGTTTTACAAAGAAACAATGTCAGGATTTGTATCTTTGTTCTTTCCTTTCTAGCGTGCTTAAAGTCAAGTGAAATTTGGAGAAATGATCAAATTAAGCCTTGTTTTCTATTTTATTATGTTTCTCAGCTTTGTTGGTTAAAAATAATCCAGAGAAGGTTACAAAATCAGTTACCTTGAAAATTAAATTTGTTAAATACTATTTGTTTCATTTGAGACTATGTAATGTCTAAGGAACTGCAATTCTGTAACTTTTGCTTATATGCTACATGGGTTTTCATACCTTCTGTGGCTGGTAGATGTTTTAATGTTTGTGCTGCTAGCAGAGACAGGCTTTGTTTTTAACTGTTGCAAAATCAAGTATTTAAGATGTCAGTCGGTACATTGTGGATTTTAGCAACGATCTTTTTGAAAGGCAAACTTGTAACTTGAAGTCCTTTGTGCATCTGAGGACTCCTGGATGTCTTAAATCCTTAAAAATTAATGGAGGTAGCCATTCATAGCTCCAGATAATCTTTTTGTAGTAGCTTATTTGCTGTTCAGAGACCACGGGGCTACATTTATATTTGTAAATAAAATTGAGCAGCGCTCATTCCTGAGCGCTGGGGGTGAGTGCTAGGGAACAACACAGTTCCGTAATGCTAAATGCTCCACAACAGTTGCATCTTGTCTGTGTTTCCAGCTGGACACAGTTCCTGTCTCTCCTGCTCCTTGAGCCATTCCCAGTTGCACTGCTTGACTTAAGTAGCGACTTGTGCAAGCTACTTGACATCAGTGCAGCTGAGTGTCTGGAGAGTATGAATGGCTCGGGGACCTTCTTAGTTTTCTGGATCAACATAGTCCTAAGGGGTTGCCGTTTGTGGAAAGAAAGGGAAAGGGTAAAGCAGTGGGAATCTCTCTCCAGCATGATGGTGAGGGGGTCTGGAGCCTCTTCATAAGGATGGCCTGGCTGTGAGGAGGAGAATAGACTGGAAACCATGCAAAATAGCAACAAGCTTTGAGGTGAGCTGTTACTGGTTTAAAGAGGTGGATCTATTAGAGGTAAGAATAAGTTCGAGTTTTTTTGGTGAATATAGCGTTCAATCCTTCATCACCAATTGAAACTCAAAACTCTTATATTCCAATTATTTCTTGTGCATTGTTTCCTGTGCTCACCCGTTGAAAAGGTGTAATGAAGAAAAATTCATAACAAACAAACAGAACCCGTGAGACTAAGCAGTTGGAGCGATCCTTTTCATTTCCTAGCACAAAGGAACACGGAAGGTTAAACAACATGGTTCTCTGCCTTGGAGCTCTTGGGGCCTTTGTATGGCTGCACTCACCAGTTAGGAACAGGCTTTGTGCCTGTGGTTTGAAGGCTGCGGCAATGGCAGGTGGGTGGGGAGCAAAAGTGAGGATAAGAATATCAAGACTTTTCAGTTGTTTTGGGTTTTATAATTTTTTTTAATTTTTTTTTTATTTGGAGGTGGGCAGGAAGACAACCAGAAAATTTACCAGTTTGGGACTCAGAGAAATGTTACAAACATTTGCAAAAAGCATTTTTATTTTCTTTCCATGAATTGACTGTAAAAAGCTGCTCTGAGCTCCCATAGGGCCTGTGCAGTGTATTATAAATTGCTTGACTAAAGGAAGTGTACAGTACTCGTGTACTACTGCTGCCCAAGGCTACTCTATTAAAACATCATGTGTTCACCATATCATATTGCCTTTCCTTAATTTTTATTAATAAATGAGCATAGCTATGTAGTTATTTGCATACTGTTTGGTAGACTCTTCTTACTTGGCTTTTGGAATAATGGACAAATATGGATGTCTGCATTGTGTGAAAGGTGAAGGAGGAATACAGAGATGTTTAATAATCATACTGAATTATGTAGAATATTAATTTAAGGCATTAAAATGAAATTATGGGGATTGTATTTTCTCTAGTTCTAGCAGATGCACAGTATCTGAATGAAGATGGACATGATGCAATGCTGTGATCTTTCCGGTTCAGTTTCTATTGTTTCTATTCAGTCTTCTCTGACCCTCACTTGCACTCCAAGGTACCTTTCTCTGCTCATTTCAATTTGATTTCTTGCAGAGTACGATGCTACTGAAGGGTTGCAAAGGTAGTAAAACACAGCTTTCTGTTAGCAATGAGAGTTGATGCTTTTTTTTTCATGTATGGCTTTTATCTATTACAGTGGACAGGTATCTTGTTGAATTTTATATTTCTATCACTGATGACCTTTTTACTTTCCATAGTGATATTTTCTTGCCACTAAAAAGATAGCCATTTAATTTGTGAGCCCTCTGATGATGGACTGTGTGCAGAGTACATTTTTAGAGCAGCGTGTGACAGTGTAACTAATAATAAAAAAACCCTTGCATCTAGATAAAAAAAATCTGTTAGAGTTCTCATATGAAAGAGGTTAATGGATTCCAAGGAAGGAATGAACTGGCGTGTGTTGTCATTCAGTTGTACTGAGGTTTGATTTCTTTTATCAGGCTGAGTAATGACTGCATCACTCGCCCTTTCCATAGTGTTATAATTTGTGATAAAATGAAATGCTGAGGACTTTCTGCATTAGCTGGGAAATAGCCATTGACCATTTGCTTGCGGATTCATGGCCTGGTGTTTATTTCAGAACAAAGTAAAGATATAAAAAAGATTGGTTTTAAGTGTTTCTTTTGGGGTTTTTGAAGAGATCAGGTATATGTAAAATAGAGTATCAGCTTGTCCTTTGTCCATGCACATGCATTTGCCGACTCCTTCAGCTTCATTTCAAAAATCCGAAGTATTCCTCTAAGCTTCTTTGAGTGATGAATAAGTAGAAAGCATCCTGTAGTTGCATCCTGAAAAATGACTGAATATAATTTTTATGTATATATGATTTTAAAAAAGAGAAAAAAGCTGACTTGATTTTCATAGTGATTTGTTTTTCAAGAAGGCAAAACATCCAGTGGCTCTTCTGGAGAATTGTAGTACTTAAAATGGGGGTTTAGGTGCCTGGCTTTTCATATTTAATTTGCATAAACATGTCACTGAGCATGTCCGGAAAAAAAAAAAAAAAGTATAATTAACCACTTTGTCTTCTACTAGACAAAATGTCATTTCTTGTGTCTCAGAGATTGTTACTTATTTTCTCTAGAATGTTATTTTAAGATTTTTGGTTAGCAAAACAATCTGGAATGGCATGCACTGGTATTTTACTAACACCACTATGGATCAGAAATCCCTGAAGAAGGGAGTTTAAAGATAAAATGAGGAAAAACTCCGGAATTTCTCAAGCCAACATAATGCTTTTGTTTATACGTTTGTGATAGAAAGCCTTCCTGTAGTTTCGATGTTGTTCCATATGTAGAGTAAATGGATTAAAATTGAATTGCTCATAGAAAGGCATAATCTTCAGCAAACATTGAGGTACATATTTACTATTTGCAAAAAAAACACTTTTCCCCTCACTTTTATATATAATCTCCACATCATTAATTTAAAAAATAAAAAGCAACTCCACCACATATTGTCTAGTTTTAAGATCCAGGTTTATTCCTTTGACAGTATATCAGGATGCTGATGACAGGATATCGGACTATTGTCCACATTTATAGGTACTTAATTTTTTGTGTGTAATGATATACGCGATACCGCTTGCTGTTGTACATTTTATATATTCCTCCTGTCAAGATAAAGACAACGCATACATTAGGTTTCCTTACTATTCCCTTCTTGTATTCTAAAAAAAAGTGGTTGCCTTTTCAGAAAAGCTGTCTTTATACGTTTTCTAGTTGATGCATTGAATTACAATGCTCATGTCAGATTGTATCAGTCGTACAAGAGAATTGAATGATGCACCTCCAAGAAAGGAAGCAATTAGATGCCCTTTTTTTTTTTAATGCAGTGAGTTTTCATTCTCTAGTTAGTCTGATAGCAGAGGGTGTGTGTACTAGGACAAGGGAGGACTCTAACAAGTAGCTGGAAGCAAAATGCTAACAAAGAAGCTGCCATGGACATTATCCCCTGATAAGGAAGAGGACAGATGATGCTGGAAATTTTTTTTCCTTCCTCTTCATTTGGAAATCTGGAAACCAGTCATTCTAGTTCTCCTCTTAATTGTCTGTGATTCCTGTGAGCCTGTTGTGCACATGAGTGACTTCGCCTATGAACCGAGAAAGGGAAGCTTCAGAACAGATCATGTTCAGAAAGTTACTATGTTAAAGAATATTCTCTGCATTTCTCCAAATAGATGAATACCAATCATCTCCCTTGTATTAAAGCCAGTTTATATTAAGCTGACTCTGGCATTTCTTCAAGTAGCTGCTATAGATATCTTGCTTGTGAACTTAACAGGGTGCCAAACATAATATTTGTAAGTATTATAACCTGCAGGATACAGGAATTATACTTGCTAAAGCTAAAACTTAAGTATCTTCTAAGATAGTAGTTCTAGTAGTGTCAGCAAGTAGCTATTACAGCAACGTTCAGAGTCCCAAAGCAAGATTAGGATTCTGTGCTAGGCACAGTGCTGTAAAATGATGAGAGTCACTTCTCTATTCCATAACTTTACAGCTTTGGTATGACCCTTGGAAAAAAAAAATAAATAAAAAATTAAGACAATTTAGTGAAAAAAATAGCATTGTCAATGAATCTCCATAATGTCAGTGAAGTGTTCTTCCTACTGAAAGCAGAAAGACCAATGACACCTTGCTGGTTAGGTTAATTCTATATAAGATGTCTTGCAAGTCTTCTACAAATAAGTCTCCACGAGTGGACATAGGGCAATTTAAGTGGAGTGATTACCAACCTATGCGGGCGTTTCTTACAGTTGAAACACTGATTGCACTTCTAAATTTCCTGACTGCATGGAATAATAGATTCTCTAAGAGTTTCAGAGGTCTCTGAAAGCGTAATATATGGATCCACTTTGCTAATGTATGTGTTAATTGTGAGAATAAATAGAAATGCATCACTAAGGCAAAAAACTACATTTAGTATGTTTAACTTTGGCAGCTGACCAGAACTCTTTTTCCCCCTCCCCAAATGATGTGATTTATCAGTTATGACAGGAGCTGGAATATGGACTGCCATAGTATTTAGATACTGATTTTCACCAGACGAATTGGGTACTGCCGGAAAATTGGTAGCAAAGCAATAATTTCATAAGCAAAGTGTGACTTCTTCCACATAAAACCTGCTTGGAGTGAAATGCAGGTGGCTTTGTCAAGGCACATTTTATGTTTTGAAGGTATTGGATTCTAACAGAGTTGTGAGATGTGCTAATAAATAGTAATACTAGAATACATGTGATCTCTCTTTAAATTATAAATCAATGTGTGTTTTATTTTCTTTATTATGCCTCTGTTTAACCAAAATATTTTAGCCTCAGTCTGGAATCTGAATGGGGGAAGAATAAGCAGTTTGCTTGCAGGCTTCCAATATTAATATAGATTGTCTCCCAATTTATTTATCCTGCTGTTGGCTAGGGAAATGTTATTTTTTTTTTGAATTACATACTGCATTCTGTCATTTTGGAATCGGTGTTGGATTTGTGATGTAGTGAATCCAGAATTTCAGCAGTGAGAATTCTGCCCCTCCGTTCCTTCCCGCTGTCATGACAGTGGAACTGACAGGTCTGGCCCTACCTGCATAAATCATGGCACAGCTCAGCTTGACTTTGTTCTGTTGACAGCTTTGAGCAGGTCTGCCTTTCAATCAATGGGTGGGGAAGCCAGACTCAAAGCCAAGTTATACAAAAATACTCATAAAATAGGTTTGCTTCCTTTTGTGATGGCTTAGAAAAATGCAAAGGCAGTTTTGGAGTTGGTAAGATACATTGAGTGAGCTGTAGAAGATGGGAACTATAAAATATATTGGGGTGCTGGGATGATGAATTGTCCATTATGATGAATGGCTGTAGGGTATGAGAAGTGGGAGAAACGTGGTTTAATTTGGAAGAATGATAGACAGGCTCACTGGAGAAAGAAATCTTACAGATGGGATATTTGATAGGTTTGGAAGTCTACTTTGTTGATTTCCTATGGACACTTCTTTTGCATGCCTTTGTTTCTCACAGTTAAAAGAGCACGGCAACAATACCTTGCTTAATCACAAGGAGTCTGAGAGAGAGTAGCTTGCATGCTGTAAGGTGTTCAGTTTGTTGATAGGATCTACATACTGCCATGGCTATTTGCAAGGTAAAAGAAATAACTAGTATCTGATCTGCAGTATAATTTTTACTGCTGTTATTTTTCGTGTGTAAACTGACTTCTTGAAAGAGATACTCACTGGCGTAAGTTTACTCAAAAGGAGTGAGCAAGATCAGGACCTGAGATCTGATCACAGTATCCTACTGGTAGGAATTAATACAGTTAAAACTCATGCCAGTATAATTCCAAAAGCTGCGGATAAAGGCAAAACGATATAGTTGCTGATATCAGCTGCAGAAAGATTTTTCTCAAGAAAAAGCTGGGAGCTGGCTCCTTCAGGGAAGAAGATAGAGTAGGAGAATTATTCAGGAGAATGACTCTGTCTAAATAAATGAGAGTAGGAAGAGGCCATAGAACTCAGACCTCTTCGTACTTTATAGTAAAAAACATATGAGATTTTTCATGGTGGTTTATGGTGTGTGGTGGTTTTTTTTGTGGTTGTTTTTTTTTCCCTGCTTCTGATTAAATAATTATTTCAGGTGCTCGCATTGCATATCCTTGTTACTTGGTAGTGTTTTAATATTCTCATGCAAGTAGGATCTGGAAAGTAATTGCACAAGACTTACAGAAGAGGGTACTGACTTCAGTTATACATTGGCTAAATATATGGAGAGAATTGCTCTGAACAACATGTGCTAGTTCAGATTTAAGAGTACAGAATTCTAGTCATTTGCCTTGTAACTTGAATTGAAATTTCGTGGCTTTGCTCTTGACCTCCATAAGTTTCCCCATCTTATTTTTCTTGCTAACTTGCCTTAACAATATTCTTTAACTATCTTTACAGAAAGCTTTTGTGTTCTGAGGTTTTTAGGTGAAAGTTATTATATAAATGCACTTTGCGGTTAAATGCTTTCAGCAGGATCAGTTAGGAGATCACAGTTACCACCTTTGTCCATAATTTCCCACACATGCACACTTCTTTCTTTCTTTCTTTAATTTCATTTTCTTTCTTTTTTTTTTTTTTTCACAGTAGGAACATGTCTATTTTCAATACAGCCATTTATAATAAACAACAGGTGTCGTGGGTGTTGCCAGGCTTATACTTGCCAAGAGGAAAGTACATAATCCAGTCCTTGACTGCAGGGACAGCCATTTTTGCCATTAGCAGAGCGTGGAGCCTTGGCTCACGTACTGAATTCTGGCAAACTTTGCTCTGTTAAGTGCAAATGGGATTTTATTCATTGTGTAGTCTCCAAATAAATATATGTGCCTGTCCAAATGTATTGTTAAATTCTTCAGAGGGAAAGAGCTTAGATTGGGAGACTTGCCATTTTTTGCTAATTAGGAAACAAACAGAACAAACATGGACCTGTATAATTAAAACCTTTGTTTATCCAAAAGAAATTAAAAAAAAAAAAAAAAGAAGCTATGATTAATGTACATGTTCTTTGGAGTTCAGTCTAGATCTGGAGCTTTTTCTTCCCTCAAACTAAAACATGAAGGTTTCAGTATGATGATTAATTCTAATCAGTTACCAATGGCACTGCCTGGTGTTTACCTTCAAACGGGTGCGACCCTCTGCTAACTGCTAGATTTTTAACACTTAGGGTTCCTTTTGGTGTAAATCAGGGAGGAATAGCTGGTGGTTTAAATATTTCACATGGTGAGAATAGGTAGCTCATGAAACTGTTATGGGCTAGTTAAACTACTTCAAAAAATAATTTTAGAAGGTGTAGTGTATTAAATGATCCTATAAACGACTTAGCATATTTCAGTATTTTATCCAATATAATTGTGACTGTATAGAGTTTCCACTGCTGAATATGGGGCTTGCTCTGCCTTGACTAAAATTTGACACAGGCCAAAAATAATGGGTAATCACTGGACATATCCACTGGGGTAGCTGGTGTATTCTCCTTTCACTGCAGTTAATATATTATTCACTCCTGGTAGACTGAATTACAAATGCCCACATTCTAATTCACATTGCTGTATACATCACACTTTCCCAAAGGCACATTTTTAATAGGGTTATTGAGGCTTTGCATTGCTTAGTTAATTAGTACTATATCTATGTTGAAGGTTTGTTGTTTCTTTTGTTTCTCCCCTCTTCCCCCTAGTTTCTCAGTATGTGCCAAAAGATGTTTAATGTGTTTGTTCAAACTGGATATATTTTCAAATGTGACTTTTTTCCTCTTTGATTTTTTTCTTTATGAATAAAAGAATTTCTTAAGACATTCTTGTGGAATGTGTCTCTAAAAAGAAAAATAAAAGTCTTTGAAATGTGAGTGGAACAATTTATTCATGATTTTCTTAACATGCAAATTTATGGAACTCTCATCAGAAATTCTAAGGGTTTTGCTCGGGTCTGGCAAGGGGCCTACAAGTGACCTCTTCAGATGGCAGTGTGAAGTATTTGAGGGGTTATAACACTTTCATTACTCAGGAAGAAATAGGACAAGAGGAAGTTAAGGGCATATCCATGGAAAAAGGAGTTCTTGTTTCCATTAAACAGGTTTTTCAAGAGCCTAGAAGGTCAGAAAGACACAGGGTGGTATTTTGAATTGGCATCTGTTTAATGGTATATTGGGCCAACACAGCAAAATTATTGATAATTTGTCTATATCTGACTAACCAGGACATTTTATCTCATTTACCATGTAACTTTCTTGAACATTGGGTAATATAGTTCATATGAAGTGCTAGAATCATGTGCTGCTCCTGCTTTTTAACTATGTTTGCAAGTCAGAATTTTTTTTCCTTGAAAGGAAACTAATTGCAAATAATTAGCATTCTATTTTCTTCATTTCCCTGTTGCTTTTGATTGTAGTGATATATCTGCTTTCATTACTACTTCTGAAATTTGGCTGTGATTACTCAACCTGAATATTGGGACTTTGCAATATGGTATTAATCAACTGTAGTCTCGTATATAGAGAATGTTTAGTGATCAAGCAACTTTTTATTTGCTATTGATGAAGTGTGGAACAAGACTTAATGTGGACAGTGTTTCTCTTTTAAGCTGTGCATGAAATCAAGTTGTATCTTTTTTGGGAGTGGGTTGTAATAAATATCTAGCATCATCCCCCCCCGCCCCTTTCTCAATTTCTGCTTTACCTCTGCTTCTGCCTACACTGAGAATTGGGAGTGGGTTGTAATAAATATCCAGCATCATCCCCTCCGCCCCTTTCTTAATTTCTGCTTTACCTCTGCTTCTGCCTACACTGAGAATTAGGTCCACAGATGCTACATAAAGTATTAGTAAGAAATTGGTTTGGAGAAGTAGGAAAGTGCTTGTTTGTTCTTAATTGCTGTTGCTTCACTGCTGTTCTAAAACTTTTCTAGGGCAAAATTTACTCCAAGCTGCCAACCACCCAGCCTCTCCAATGTGAAGCTAGGTCTGATTCAGAACCTTTTGTTGAATTTGAAACTTCTTGAGGAGTTCACCAACTTTGTTGTCTTTTTCTCTGCATTTAATTTTTTTAAGGTTACCCTGAGGTTTAGTTCAGCAATAGGGCAAGCCTGACTTAGCAGACTTTTAATGAAATCATTGTTTAAAAAAATATTAATGTGACTGGTCTTCTGTTCAATTAGAGTAACTTTGCTCATTCTAAAGGTGTTAACACTTTGTACCCTCTATGTGTGTACCCATGAGTGATGACTGTTTAGAGGATTGTTAATTCTCTTAAGGCTTGATTGAAAGCTAATTGAGGTCACTGTAGAATCTTCTGCTACCTTGATTGAAGCTTGAATCAATTTTTAGTAGTTGTCAAATCTATGAAACACTACATGAATTTTGAACACTTTTGCAACGCTCCGTTCAAGCAGATTCCACTAGTTAATGTATCTTCTCAAAAAATGCATACAAATGTTACATACATATGGAATTGTTTTGACAGCATACAGGAATGTGTGCACATTCTCTTGTTACCTTTTAAATAATTTTGGTAGGTGGTTGGTTTGTTTGATTTTTTTTGCCTTTTGAGATCTGATTATGCATATTTTTAGAAGCTTATTGTATGTGTCCGTGTTAGTTTACTCAGGTTTCTACTGATCAGCAGATATCTTACCCTGGAATTTTTTTCATGGACTTTTGACAGAATTGTCTATTGTGCAGAAACTTTGTTGCTCCTACTAATAAAAACACACAAGTCTTCATTCTTTGACACACAACCCTCTTTAAGAGTCAATTCCAGTTTATCTTCTGTCCTGACATCTTACATATTTTCAAAGCTTCTGAGAGCCTTCATTCTGGTGTCAGAAGATACTCCCACTTGGGGAGTGAAATTATAATTTTCTTATTTCTTGTCTTATATGTGATTTTACACACCTCTGTAGACTCTATCCATATTGTGTAAAACCTTGATTAAAATGTGGTTATGGCATCAGTTATTTGGCTAAATATATATAGATTTATAACTATTTCTTTCTAGATTTGCAAAATGCTTTACTTTGTTGGAAAACTATATCCTTGTCTTAACTGTTTTACTACAGTTACAGTGCTAGCAAAAAGAATGCTGTATTTTGGAAGCCAACTTAAATGCATTTTCTTTGAATTCCTTGGTATTTTCTTTTTCTTACTCAGCCAGTTTAGTAGCAAATAGTTGGATGAGTAGCTGAGTACTCTCGCAATGCTGTGACATACCGGTCTGCAACGACTTGCTTTAAATAGTTTAGGGAATGAAATGTATTTCTCCATTCAAAAAAAAACCATCAGCACACAAATAAATAAATAAAAGAATCTAACCAACCACCCACCACCCCCAACCCAACAGCTTTTCAGTCAGGTGAAAAAGCTCTGCATGGACCTAACTAGGAGATAAGGTTCTTATTTGTAAACTGATTTATTTTGTGGTGTTTTAATGAGATGTACTATCCTGGTATGCAGCATGCCAAAGAAATTGTGGATATTTTTATTAATTGCATATGTGTAGTATTTTGGAATATCTCATTAGTTCTACAAGTCCAGTCCATTTTTAATGGGGAATTTCTTTTCCACATTGTAACTGTAAATGTCCCCCCCACCGAATCATTAATATTTTCACTTAAAAAAAAAAACAAACACAAACAAAAAAAAACCCAGACAGAAAACATTGTTCTGCATGTTTATCAGGCTGACATTTTTCAGCCTGATGTTGACTGTCTTTCATTAACTTGCCCTCTCCCATTCCCATCAAGTAGACCATACAAATATTCTGTGTATATCTAGGTAAATGCCACACTTACAGAATGCAGAACTTCATTATATTTAATTCTGTACTGAAAAGGACTAATGGGTGCAAAGACAGCACATGCCCTCGCTGCCACAAAAGTGCTAGAATCTTCTGGAACATCTCAACATAATACTACAAGATGCTGCACACCAGAGCATGGAAGAGAACCAACATGTGGTATTTTTGTTTGTTTCCTTTTTCTTTTAAATCCCTCATATCTACAGGAAACTTAAATGGACATTAAGAGAAAAGATGAGATTTGTTACCTCTATACAGTATCAGAAAACTCTTTAAGTCCTCATAATGCAGCTACTTTTAAAACATGCTCTTTTCCAAAGAGATTGGCCGTTGATTTGTAACGATTTTTTGAAATCCCAGGTCCTAAAAGCCTGACATTTGTAGATAGCTTTTTCAAAAAGACACGACCAACAAGTTACCATCTCTAAAGAAGTTTTCTATAATAATATTGTAAAATACTTGATTTTCTGTATTATGTTCAGTTTGAGCCCCTCTCCATTGTTATCTGGCCTTTCTTTGTGCTCCTCTGCGGGTGCCTGTGACATTGGGCATTCATCGCCGTTTCTCTGAGCAGTCTTCCTTACTTGCAGTAAATGTGGGAATTATTATGTCATGGGCAGGTAAATGTGGCTGGCTTATATCCTCTCCAAAGGCTGAGGATTTTACTGTATTGGCCAATGCTTGCAACTCTGCCTTAATGTCTTCCTGCTGTCATCTCACAGTGTTCCACCTCTCATCGTTTGTTGACTACAAAATATGTTTGGAGCTGATTTGGCACATCCCTAATTTTCAGTAGGGATGTGCTTAAAGAGAAGCTATGATGCAAGCTTTCTGTATGTTTATAAAATTAAAAGAAAATAATCGTTTCGAACATATTCCATCTGCTGCTGTTTTATGGGTATAACAATTTTATGCAGCTCCATTTAACAGAGAACTAAAACAGAAAAAACACTGTTTATTAATTTAACAGATTGAACTTTAAAGAGATTTTTGTCCTGCTGCAGAAAAAACACTGCAAAGAAGAAAGGTAGCAAAGCAATAAAATAGAACAAAACAATCATAAATTATCAATAATCAGGAAGACCAAGTTCAGTGTTGCCTTTGGGGAGGAAAAGGAAAAAAGAAACAATAAAAGGCAAACTATAAGATGTTTTGAAAACTAATAGCACCACATTCATATTTGCAGATGTATTTAGGAACAAGAGGGTTTTTTTTCCTTAACTCATTTTCATGTTTGAATACAACTGTTTCAAGCTTGTAACATGAGGCAGTTTAATAAGCTCAAGATGTTTCTGTGCAGTATTAAAAATTAAGCTATGTTGACAGAAACATATTGATTATCTGCACTAGAGGAAGACTCCTTTGTATCTAACCACTGTCTCTAAACAGATTTTTTTTTTGACCTGTCAGCTGCTTTCTGTTATTGGATCCAGAAATGGATCACAACTGAAGATTTCGGAAAGCTGGAGCTTAGAAACAGAATGATTTTTTTTCTTACAAATGATCTCACTGATTAAACTGCATAATGTCTACATGTGTTGCATTTATGAGATTCTAGAAGTACAAATTTTGGATTTGAATATCTTTTAATTCCCTGCCATTTATTTCAGTGATCCTGTGATCACATCAACGATAGGTAGGATGCTTACACTGTCACTCAAACCCTTCCAAGCCCAACTTGTCTACTATTAAGAGGTCCTGAAATGGCATTTTTGTTACGCAAGTGTTTGCAACTTTCCCCCTTGTGAAATAGTTACTTACTTCAGAAATCATTTGTAGTGATAAGTACTTTAGGGAGTGACTACATCAAATGGCACTAATTGAAACCACGTATGTGCCTTAATAATGAGGCACACACCTAGATCGTTCAGATCAGCTCTCACAAGCACTATGTTCATCAGGGGGGTAGCAAGATAGAATATTGATGGAAGATGTATGTTGTAATGAAGAGCCAACTGCAGATGCATCTGACAGCTCTTCACATCACAATTCATTGCATAAAGAGGGGAAATAAACCCCATAGAAGGTTGAAAAAGAGATATGGAAAAGTATTTAGTAGCCTGATCCTGCCTTGAACTGATAGGAAGAGAACACAAGTAAAACTACTGTTGAAAAGAACACGTGATCCTAATATAAGTATGAACTATGTGCAGGAGGATGGATTTTGTGATTATCATGGAATGTTTTGGGTGGGAAGGGACCTTTGCAGGTCATTTAGTCCAACCGCCCTGCAGGGAGCAGGGATATCTTCAACTAGAGTGGGTTGCTCAGAGTCCTGTCCAACCTGACCTGGAATGTTCCCAGGTATATATCATCTACCGCCTCTCTGGACGACCTGGGCCAGCATTTCACCATTCATCATTGTAAAATAATTCTTTCTTACATCTAGCCTAAATCAACCCTATTTTAGTTCAAAGCCGTTACCCCTTGTCCTGTTGCAACAGGCCCTGCATTACTAATGGATTGAAAGGATAAAATGTTATAAGTAAAGTTTAGAAGTAGATTATGGAGAAAAAAAAAAAAGGTTTAGAGAAAGGAAGGATATATAAATACCACTTGTACTAATGGAGCTCATAGGGCCCAAGTCATGGGCTAAATTGTACGTAGTCCTGTTTTGTAGGCACAAACCGTAACTGAACTGTTTAATGTAATGGATAATCTTCATAACTCTCCTCTATGGTGTCAGGAGACAAAAGGCAGTGTTACAGGATTTGTGAATATATTCCATTTTTGAACCACCATCCATTCTGCAAAATCCCTCTGAAGTTATTTTGCATTCCTATTTCTTTATTGAAACATATTTAGATACCTCAGACCATAAGTTGTGCTGTGAACAGCTGTACATTTCTCCATGCATAGTTCATCTAAAATATTTTACTGCGAAAAAAGTAATCTCTCCAGTAGAGCTTACAAAATGGGGCAGATCCTATAAAAAGCCAACACTGTCTTCTGAAATAGAGCAGTATCTCAGCTGTTTTTCATCTGTGAAGTTAGAGTCTTATTTTTTTGCCTTTGTCCTTCACTCCATATCTCTATTCTAAAGATCCAACAAAAATACTAATACTTCCTGGCAGCATAAGCAGGTCACAACTCAAATGAGCTCTGAATATTGTTCCCAAGGGAACCGAGAACTATGTCACACTTGCTCAATTTCGACATACATATATTCAGAAATTTTGGAAGTGAGGATATACATTGAAAGATATATTCTTAATATAGTCAAATATGATGAAATATTTTATTATGTGACAGCTCAGCTTGAAGTGCTTACTTGAAAGGGAAAATCATGCTTTTTCTTCCCATGACTTGTTTACAGATGGTGGGGGGACAGAACTGACAAAAAAACCTACAAAAATGTTACACTATTAACATGTAAATATTCCGTACTGGATGAAAATAAGAATGGAGTATAAACTTTAATTATGAGTGCAGATTGGATAGTTTCTAAAACACGACTGTAGGTTTTTATGTCTATAAGCATAACAGGGTCTTGTATATGGTTGTGATCTTTATGTTAAGTGGATGCTAGTGAGAAATACTGTTTAATGGTGGGATTTCAAGAATCTATCTGCACTTTGTGATATGCGCAAACAGAAAAGAGCGTTACAGAAAGTTTCATGTTTACAACAAAAAAAAAGTCACGCTTGTGGTTGCCTAGGGCAACAGAATGGTTTTTCTGACTAATTTGGCTGCATTAGAGCTCTAGAGAGCTGAGCTGCTGCTGCTGTAGAGGGAAAGGTCAACATATAGGAAAGCAGCCTTTTTCCAGTACTGGGTTGGCTGCTCCTCTGAGGAGCAGTAGCTGTGCTTAAACTATCTGCTTGCCTTGGTGATGGTAAGGGCCAGTCAGGCTCTGACGTTTTCTCTCCCATCCTGACCCATTCTCTTACATCCCTTCCTAGAGCAGGAGTTGCCCTTCCCTAGCTAAGCCTCAGTACCTTATTTTTGAAGCAGCAAAACTCAGATTTGCTTATGCGTTGAGAAGACTTTGGCCAGCAGTGGGACCTGCCTATTCAGGTGGCTGTTTGTTACCAAATTAACCATTATGTAACTTTATGTACTCAAGAGTCACTGTAGTGTCTACAAAAGTGTTCATTACTGGAGAATATCTATAAAACTGCTTTGACTACCTTAGTTCGTAAGCAGTGCCTTTGTGAGGCTGATGTGTTAGTTTTGTACTGTATGTCTAATTCATAAATCACTGGGTTTTTTTCTGGTTCTCTAACATTTCAAAGACCTCTTCAGGGCAGAGGGATGGGATGGGAAGATGGGGAGGGAATAAATATGTGATTCTGATAGCTGAATGACTGGTACTGAGTTGTGAGAAAATCTTGGTAATTGGAAAAAAAATCCCAAACAAAACCATTCCCCAACAAAATCATCTGCATACATAAGGAGAAAAAAAATAATTTGCAAATAATAGCAAACCAATCTGACTGGCAAAAGAAATTAGTGGTTCTTCCAGCTCTGTGTGTTGTACAGAAGGACATGCAACTCAATCCTCTGTGTGCCCATTCCCATTTTAGTAGCAGAGCCAATATGGGTATAAACTACTGCATTACATTGTACCTCTAGCTCTCAATGATAAACAGCAACTGTGGTGACTTCTGTAGTTTATTTTCATCAGGGTAAATGTCTTCCAGTCTCAAAATGCCTTTTAAATTAGATCATAGTATCAACAGAACATGAAGGTATCTGTTAAAAAGCAGCATACTCATCACGTGTCCAGATACATATGGTTTCTCAGGTAACAGGGAAAAAGGAAATGTTTCCCACTGTTTTTGATAAAATTTCATGAAGGATATTTACACAGTTTGAAACAGAGTGAAAGTAAATGCTTCTCTTGCTAAAATCAGGGAAGTTCAAAGATCCGTGGTGTTCCATTTACTAAACATGGAAAGTATTTTGGTGACAAAGCTAGAGTTTGAAAGGAAGAATCAAGTAATTACTACTTGCCTAAAATAAAGATATAGACAGGACACCAAAATCTAGTTTATCCCTACTGTCTTACCACTTTTTGATTGTCTACCACAATTTACAGTGCTTGAAGAATCTTAGTGTTTTTCCTGCCCAAGTTGCACCCTAGAGTAGAGGAGATATAAAGGACAATTCCATTTCGTGTTGCACCACACCTATTTTCAGGCTTTTCTTTAATAGGTAATTTCTGTACCGTAGTGGGTTTTTTTGTTTTGGTTTGGGTTTTTTTGGCTTGTTTTGCATTGTGAGATCTGTTTTTGTTGGCTTTTTCTTTTCTTCTTCTTCTTTTGGTAGTTTTCCAGAGGTATTTGGACCTGGAAAGATGTATTCACTGCCATTTTTAAAGATGCTCAGCAAGCTTTTGTAGAAATTAAAGGAAAAACAAATGTGTATTTTCATGTATGCCCTTATCTTGCTCTTACTGAAATCAATGTCATCTTTCATGGGGCTAGCCCCTAAACCATGAAAGACAGATGAGCATTTGCTGTTAACAGATCTTTGGAGTTCATCGTCTTTTAATGTTATTTTAGCCATATGACAAAATATGGACACAAACATACGTATTTGCGCACACCGAATGAATCACAATTAATATTGTTGCAAGAAATGGTAGCTCTTTTGTTTGTCTGGTCCTAAACACCATGTTTGTAATCCCTGCTCTGGTTTTCAACTACGAATAAACAAATATCAGTTTTTATTTGATTACTGCCTGTGCCTATGAAACAGGTTTTGAAAGGACTGTAGCCAACTTACACAGCAGATCCACACTGCCTCCTGTTTGAGATTCTGTGCATATACTGTTATCTTCAACTGGTGTTTGATGGATTGTACTAGAGATACTTTCCAAGTAGGGCATTATTTTCCTTCTTTTTAGAGGAGCTTTAGACTGCAGCTATAGAAGGCGTTTTTGGCTCTTTTTATGGAGATCCTTAGGATGAATTTTCTACTGCCAGTTACAAAGATCTGTAAAATCACCCAGAATTATGAAGGGTTGAATAAATAAAATATACTGTAAGTTTAATTTTGATCTAAGGAGAATGAAGCCATTAAACAAAATTATTTCCAAATATTACATACCTGTGAACTTCTAGCTTGCATGTTGAGGCCAAGATGTAGAAATATTTTTATTAAACAGAAACAATTATAACCATACACAGTGCTTTGCATTATACTGAAGCGGGGAGGGGGAAAAATTCCCTCTTGTTCTTTAACCCATCAAGTAACTCATACCACAAGAAAAGAAAGTTAAGCTTTTCATGAAGTACAATCAAATTAATACTGCTGGCAATCAAAATTGAAGTGATAAGATACAGTAAAGCACACAGATGTCGGAATTTAATTTTCTTCCTCTCACCCTTATATCTCAAAAATAGTTTCTGAGTAATGGATGGTGTTAGTGGGAGAGAAGAATTTGCCTGCCTTGTGCTGTAAAGATTAGCCTGGAGATTTTACAGCTGAAATGGGATTCTTTGAATTTAAAGTGGCGAGGGGACAGTGACTAATAGGATGTGGAATGTGCCTTTAAGAATAGAAGAACAGGAGGAAATACAGGGGTCAAAAATGTTATACAGAAAGAACCAGGTAAGAAAGAGAGAAAAACAAGTGTGAGTAAAAATGAATATGGAGATAATAGTCACGGCTAAACTGTGTGAAAATGCCGTGTGGAGTGTTTTAGTTCACAGCAGATCGATAGGAGTAAACTGGCTGAGGATGACTGAAACTTGGCACTATTAGAATGAGGGAAGTGCTAGTCACTTTCTTATTATATTACATTTCTTGTAGGTTTTCTTTTGTTGTGTTTTTTTTTGTTTTTTTTCAAAAAAAGAATTCCAGCTTATGCATAATAAATATTTCTGGATGTGGTATTTCCAAAGAAATCTTGAGAACAGGATCCAACTGAGGTCTTCGTGTTCGAAAAAACAGAGGACAAAGAATCCTGTTGAACTTTTCTGACTGGAGTTGAGAGAAGCAAACTTGGGCATTTTTTGGATGTCATATTGCAAATGGCAAAAAGTATACTGGAGAAGGAGAGGGGAATATCTGAGAGACTTAAGGTACCGAGTCCTCTGCCATATGTATAGTTAAAGAAATACTAGAGATAAATGTGATTCTTTCACTACAGATTGAAAAAAAAAAAAAATGCTTACTTTCTGCTCTTTAATCTACAAGTGCTTTTCTCATTGCAAGTATGCCTTGGAATATGCTACTTTGAACAGGGAAACATTTTTTTGTCATTTTTGTGGCTGTTAAAGGTATTAAATGCTTTGCTTTCCATACCTCCTCCTGCTCTACTCTATCTTGTATCTTATGGGTTAGGCAGGAGAGGCGGCTGCTGCCGAGGCAAACCGGTGTTTATGGGATGTCGGAGAAGGTTGTCTGTCTGCCTTAGGTGCTTTCAAACATGCCAAACAGTGGTTCTCAACGGGGAAGAACCTAAGAGCAAGTAAAGAAAAGATGATATAGGGGGAAAAAACCAAAACAACTCACACATGCTTGCAGAAGAACACGCAGTGGCAGGACCCAGTGGCTCCAGTGTCAATACTGCTTTGTGAACTAGGGTCACTTCCCAGCATGTTGTGAATTCCAGCTCTTGCTCTGTTATCTCATGTTTCAATTGCCCATGTCGGGAGGACAGAACAGATTTGTGAAGAGAGCAGCTTGTTATCTACAGTGGGAAAGATAAACCAGTACTGTTGCAATACAAGCAGCTAAAGCCTGCTTAACATCAATAGTCACAAACAATATCTGTCAAACAGAAATCCTATGAGAAGTAGCGTGCTACCTGCTGTAAGAAAACACAGACAATGATGCACTGCCCCAGCACCGAGTCACAAACGTAAATGGCACATGGGCTACAGAACAGCACAGGCTGAGATAAATGAGAGGTAGTACTGCAGTATGGATCGCCTTGCACAAAACTGCTGTTATGCTTTGCTTTTTTTTAGGGACCGATTCAGCTCCTGGCACAGATGAGAGCAGCCCTAAAGGGTAGCCTGAGCTTTTTTTTGTAATTGCTTAGTAACCCTGTGTATCATTGCGGAGGTGGGGATTGCACTTGACAAGTGTAGTAGTATTCTCGCTCCCCACCCCTCATTCTATGATACGCATATTTGTCTAGCTTTATGTTAATACTATGATATCCACACACAGAACCAGAACCTCTGACTACTAAGTAAAAACGCATGCAGGGCAAATATTAACTTAGTGCTAAATGGCTACACTTGCTAGTTTATCAATATAGAAATGGATACTAGAAATATTTTGTTGAGTGCTGAGAGTAGGTACTGTAAGAGTTGTTCTATTGCTTAAAACTATATACGTGAAAAATGTTTTCTTCTCATACCTTTCATTAATCTGGCTCTATATTTTTGCAGACAGCACTGAACATCAGAGAAGCAAGATGCCTTCTAAGATCATACCATAAATTCTCATCGTATTTCTTCTTTGTTTTTTATTGCTTCCTTACTTGTCTTGACATTTTCATCTGAATAGAGTACAGTACCAACATCAAATTGTTCTCACACAGGTTTATAAAGGAGAAAAAAAAAGTCATTTGATAAACATGATGAAAAGGTGAAAGAAAATACCAGAAGTCGAGCTACAGATAGAATGAATTTTGCATTTTTTTTCCCTCTTGTTCTTATTCAGAAACAGATGTGTTGGTCAGCTCAAAGAAAATTAAGCTGCGGTTTTGCTAATACCTCCAATAGCTGCTAACGTAAAGCAGTATTTCCTGATGTATGATACTATTTTGTTGCCCATGCTAAGGTGAAAAGATATGAGTGTATATATTAATTTTTTTTAATGATAGAGTGAATATTTTGTTGTTGCTCTTGCTGTTTCTAGACTGAGAGGAGGTGTGGGTTCTCAGTTTGACTCAGAGTCACAAGACCAAAAAGTTCTATCGTTGAACACTTTATGGGAAAACAAATCAGAGAGAGTGAATAAACGTTAAACGTAGTTATTCCCATATAAGTATAGTTAGAGTGTATGAACTTAGTTTACAAAAGCCATCTCAGACTAAATCTGCTATGAATTTGTGCATTCTTCCTGTCTCTCTGGTGGTTCATTCTTGTCTTCCCTTAAATTCTATCAGTCAGTTCTATTACAAATACTCATGTGTGAGAGAGAAACCAAAGTTACATTATGGAGCAATATCTAATGCTCATCTGTATCCTGTGGATCTTCAGAACAGGATTAGAAAGATTTTGATACAGTAAATTTGCATATATAGTAAGAGTTTGATGAAAGTCTGGTGAGGATTTGTGTAAGAAGAGCCTAAGGGATAAAAATATGAATAATCCAAAGTACTAATTGAAATGTCATTTATTCTAGAATATGTGGCTCAGGTTCTCTTTGTACTTTGGATGAGAGATGTTTTATTTTGGCTTAGGTTGTTGTAACTGTGTGGAGCTCTTTGTTTGTTTGTTTGTTTGTTTTTTGTTGGTGTATATATAAGCAACACGAAAAAGATATTCCTGAGTATGTAACAGGCTGAGCGTTACTTGTCAGTGTGCTCTTGAAATGAATACAGACTTCAACATTTACTTTCTGCTTCAAGCTTTCAAGGGTTCAGGGTTTTAAATTGGTCCAATTGCTAACTGATGATGCATAAAATTGTACTATAAAACACAATATGAATTCCCTCACAAACATTCAATTAGGATACAATGTATTTCAGAGTTTTGCTGCATAATGAATCTTATACTAGATCTTTTCTAATCTTCTTAATAGAACTGAATAAGTGTTTTCTCAGTTGGACAATATTTTCTAGAAAGTCACAGTTTACTTAGACGTGGGTACCTTCACACTTGCCTTTTAAAAAGAGGTGGTTAGCGAATGTACATACCTAGCTAATCCCTATATCAGGATATTTTTTACTGTTATATCTTCCCCTATTACAGTTGAAAGAAAAGTATATTCCACCACTCTGAGGTGTCTCAGCTACAAATATTCCTAGCCAGAGTAGATTCTAGTGTTTTGTTGGCTTATAGCGCAAGGTAGACCAAAATTCCGGTCTACATTCAGACCTCCCTGGTGTTCTGAAATGCTGGCTTATGTAGTGGTTGTGTTCATATCTAATCTCTACAGGCTCCATAGAACAAGAGGGGATGGCTTCAAACCTGCAACAGGGTAGGTTTAAGCTGGACATTAGGGAAAAAATTTTCACAGAAAGAGTAGTCAGCCATTGGAATAGGCTGCCCAGGGAGGTGGTTGAGTCGGTTGAGTCACCATCCCTGGATGTTTTTTAGGGTTATTTAGATATGGTGTTGGGGGATATGGTTTAGGGGTGAGCTTTGCAGAGTAGGGTTAGTGGTTGGACTCAGTGATCCCAAGGGTCTTTTCCAACCTGAACGATTCTATGAATACCAGAGTTTTTGGTTAGCACTGACAAGAAACAAACCTGGAAGGAGCTCGTTATGTCATAATGTACCGAAAGAGAATAAAAGAACTTGTTTCACTATAAAATAAAAAGTCCCCAATTGAGTTATACCTGTTTTGGAGGCTTTGCATTTCATTTTTACTCTTTAATTTTATGTTGCTGAATGTTAACTGAGAGTTCTGAATGGCTTTAGCTTAAATTTAACAGTTTCTGTTCTCCTTAGTAGATAATGGTTTAACCAAAGGGGAGAGCTTGCCGAGAACATGGACAGAGATGGGTTGATTTAACTGAGTTGAGGAAAATTGTTTGTTTGCAGAAAAACGAGTGCCTTCAAGGAACTTGCACACTTTTGGAAAAATAATTTAATTCAAAAACACCATTCAAAATGTTCCTGAACATAAGTTCTTTTTTTTTTTTTTTTTTAATTTCATTTTATTCTTAACACCACTGAATCCATTCACAAAGATATCACATTGATGACAGTGAAGGTTATGACTCCATTCAGTTTTTATGGATAAATTATAATTGCTAAAATCCCTGGATGGCTTCTGCAATGGAATTCAATATACATAGCTTTAAAAAAGAGGAGAAGAACCTGCTGTGAATCCATGCAGAGCTGTATGAAAGGGGAGCACAATATGAGTTATCTTTTTGAGTAGAGGTTTTATTGACTCTTCAAGATCATGTAAGTAGAAAAAGTAATAGTTGAGAGCTGCTGAAAATCTTTCTCTAAAAATATAAGGATTCTGTAAGGAAAGGTGACTTCAGTCTGTTCTCAAATTTGGTCATTTCAGTGTTGCTCCTGATGTTAAACATCCACAAATTGTGCCAAATGTTGAGCACAGTTAACAAACCAAAATCTAATAAAAATCCAACATTCTCCTGATACAAAAATTATGTAATTCTATTGTCTATTTATTATTTCAAAATGTATCTTAAAAATCAGTACAGGAAGAGAAACTGAATATTAACTTTCCTTCACACTCTCTTCTGCTTTATTGGAGTATCTTGTTTAACTTCCAGAAATAGCAAGTGTCTTCAAGAATAAAATACTCCTTCTGTTAACATAGGGCTTATGACAACCTGCTAACCCTGGAGGTTTAAGATATGTTATCTAACAGTTGTAAGCGGTGGCAGAAGAATGTTTCTAGTCTGTTGTTCGTCATGTGCCAACAACCTCTGAAAGAAAGGGGTATTTTAGATTTTAGAGCTAAAATCTCTCATTGAAATTTCTGCTGGAACTTCTGTCAAAGGTTTTAGAATGTGTCTCTTTTCTCTGTGTGTAGGGGGTTTTTGAGGTTTTTTTTGTTTGCTTTCCCCAGAATGAAGTAATTCCAGAGTTGTTGTGTAAATGCCTGCTCTAGCCTGATTATAATTGTTTTGTTTACCATTTCATGTGCATCTACAGAAATATCTAAAATATGGTCTTCCATTTGTGGATGCTTAGCCATGCAGTGTTATCAACTTCATGCATTGGTATCAACCCCTTCGCTTTTCTTAGCTGCGTGAGGCATCTTCCTCAAACTGGTCCTGTTTTTTCAATAAGAACTTGCTAATTATTGATCATCTGTTTATACTTTAGTCCTGATTTTTTTAATCATTTGATACTGTTTTCATCCTTCTACTGATTGTATTGCCTTGGTAAATTCACTTGATGAAGTTTTTCTTGGTGCTGGTTTATTACTCTAAGATTAAACGTTTGTTCTAATTGCTTTGACTCTCCTTACCAGTCTTTATAATTTTCTGTTGTGTTTTTATTAGTATCACATTCATTAGCTCCATTTCTGTTTTCATTCTTCCTTAGTTTCTTTTCTCTTGCTTTCTTCCTTAGCCTTTATCAGCACATATGGTTTTCATCTTTTTCAAAATTTTTCATTTCAGAGGTGAATATTCTTGTCGTGCATAGTTTTGCCTCTTTTAAATGTCATAATATTGTCAAGCTATTGTTACTGATGTTTCATAATTTACATTTTAACAGTTTTTTCAATACTGTGCACGTGGATCAATTCATAAGTATTCACAAATCATCACCACTGAGACACAGGCGTGCATACCTCCATAGCCCAGGAAAATATGTCAGCTGAAACATTAGCAATATGTTTACTCAGCAGTACAGCCAGAGCTCATCTGAGTAGCAGAAATTGAAGGTCTTTGGTTGAGCAGTAAATTCTGCAATGCAGAATACTTCTAAAGAGCATAAAATGAAGGACACCAAACTCAGTTTATGGTCAATATTGACAAATAGGCTGAATGAAAACTGCCTGGAATTTTATATCCTTAAAAAGGGACTTTAAAAATCTTCCTTCTGAACATGAGATAAAGTATCAATATTGTCTGGTTGATGAGGCTGGCTGACTTCAGTAGCTAGCTGGTTCTCATATACTCGCTCTGTATTGTGTACAGTGAGTTGGCTACTCGTTATTGAAGTAGCCGTGGTAGAAGAGGAGGAATAGTTCCGAATGTTAAATTCACTTGCTTTCACTACAGATGGTCACTAAACTGGAAATCATAGTGGTGCATTTAGCTTCTCCCAAGGTTGGTAGTGTTGCCATCATATGGATGTCATAGGCAATCAGTGTAATCACTGGTACACAAATGGTTCACTGGTAATCTTATTCTCATGTGAACACAGATTTCCATAAACCGCAGAACTGGGAAAAAGCAAAAACAAAAACCAGAGCTAATTCTATAAGCCGTTCGCTAATTAAAGATCCAACTCAGGCTGCTTCACTGTCTACTTCATTGGCTTGACCTAATTTGTTCCTGAAAGAAAGACAAACAACTTCCTTCAGGGTGTTGTTTCTTCAGCGACAAAGGGTCTCAGAGTTATATGTGTTCTTCACAAAGTTAAGACAATCAACAACTCTGGAATAATATGAGAGGGTTTTTGTGTACTCATACCTTGTCTCTAGGATTTTTTGATGACTGAGATCTATCTAGATTCCTAAATAAATTTAGAAAATAAAAAATTACATGCCACGGTTTGATGCAGTTTTGGGGCATAGTCCAGCAGACAGGTCTTGGAAATTTAAGTGCCACAGTGTTGCATGTTTCTGGTGCCAGGAACACTTCCATTACAACTTAATTTAGAGGCTTAGCTGTTGAAACAACATCATCATGCTGGGCTTGGAAATTTTCTTCTTCATATTAGATGTTACTGATGTTTCAAAATGCAAATAACAGACAGCATAACCTGTCCCGTGGATTTATTGTGCTCTGTCATATGTTGTCTCTAAAACAGTGCTTTTTGAAGCCTTTTGGAAGAGCACTTTCATTGTGGCTCACGCTGAGTCAGCAGCAGTTCAACTTCTCCGGGGTGTGAGAATGACAGCTAAATTATTTATTGGCTACAGGTGTTTATTCTTACTCATTTTACCCTAAAACATATGAATCCTGCTAGCAATTAAAGGTAGTTAGCAGTTTTCACACTAATGTAAACATTTGTATGCAGTAATTAGAGCTTCTTCCCATTTTCCCATAATGAGGAAAAAAAGTGTTACTGATAGCTGCTATCTAATGCTTTGTAACTTTTTAAACATTAACGGTGTCATTATTGATTGTTTGGTGAATGCTACTCTGATAAAATAGTGATTTTTATTTCATCCTTTTTTTTTTAAATAGATTGCAAAGAATCTCATAGTCATCAGTGGCTACAAAAATCTTTATGTGGCTTTTTAAACTGTATTCAAGTAATATGAAAGAATCAAAGGAAAAGTAAATAGGAACAGCAGAAAACAATTATTTATAGTGAAAATAGCCATCAGCTCCTCTGGAAAATTATTTCAAAAGCCAGTTCCAAACACTTAGCCTGTGTGGTGCTTTATTTTAGATATCTGGGGGAAAATACATTTGGTTTGACTTAATATAGTTTGTTCTCGAGTGGCTGATATAAAGGGTAGCGAACTCAGGTTCTCTGTTCTTTGCAAGAAGACTTTTTGGGTAACTAATAATTATTTAATGCAAGAGAAAATAATTTCTCTCCATGCTAGATGTAAGGTTGCATATAAAGCCTTCCTGTACCCATGATACACTCTGTCTCTTCTAACTATATAGTACTTTGTAGTTTAAAATTTTACTCATTTTAAGATTTTTCCTTAAAACACTGAGCACTACCTTGAAATAAGTACAGTTTGTGCTTACTCTCTACTCGGTCAGAATTTTTTTATTTAGTTATAAGGGATTTCAGGTTTCAAGAACAATATTTCTTGGACCCTCATCATCAGTAATACCTCTAACAATGATTCAGGAAGGCTGCTAGCAGAAACAGTGCAAATTTGATGCAAAAGGTACGATGTATTCAGTGTAAACCGGTGTAGTGACAGTGAAATAGTAAGTTAGATAGTATGGAAAGACTTCAGGTTTTAAACACTCTGGGTGCACTGAACAGCTATGAACAGCCCTGGTAGACTACTCATCTGAATCTAATAACTTCCTTCACAGAAGTTTGGGTTTGTTGCTATGACCAGCTAACATTTTCAGTTTATTCTTTTTTAAGATTATCTAATAAACCCTAGAGAATGGTCAAGTGTTTAGTTTAGTCTTGTTTTTTTGTGGCAGGTCCATTAGTTAGATTTTTATCTACTTGCTTACATTTTTTTAATATTCATTTCAATTGGTGACCCAGGCTGTTAAGATGTGAAAACACAGTTTCATTAAATGGAAGTATTCATAACTTAGGGGCAGGTTACGTTGATGATTAAGTGAATTTGCAAATGGAAAGAGTTTAAGCTTAATGAAGACAGATAATACAACACGAAGACAGGGTAAAAGGGTTAGGGAAGGAAGGACAGAAGTCAGCTTGAACAAAAAAAAAAAAGAATGACATTTGCCAAATTCACTTGTGCAAAAGGAAACAAACATATAAGATATTTTAATTTCATGTAGAAGATGGTCTTTAATGAGAGTAACATATTTCAGAATCTATTATTCGACTGACCTGAGGTAGACTTTGCTTTGACTTGGGTATTTTACAGTTACAGCACTATTGGAATTTACTGAATACGTCTAGAACAAGAATGACTTTGAAAATGTTTGCAGAGAGAGAAGTTTCATGTGACTGAGTGGTCTGTGTCTGTGGCCTCTATCAATGATCAGTGCATTTCAGTGATGTGGATACTTCCAAAATGAATGTGTAGAAAACTTCTTTCCGTTCAACCTGGAGAAGAGAAGGCTCTGGGGAGGCCTTATTGTAACCTTTCAATCTGTAGAGCGGGCTTATAAGAAAGATGGAGAAAGACTTTTTACCTGGGTCTGTAGTGACTTGACAAGAGGCAGCCGTTTTAAACCGAAAGAAGGTAGATTTAGACTGGATATGAGGAAGAAATTTTTTACAATGAGCATGGTAAAACACTGGAACAGGTTGTCCATAGAAGTTATGGATGCCCCATCATTGGAAGTGTTCAAGGTCAGGCTGGATGGGGCTCTGAGCAACCTGATCTAGTTACAGATGTCCCTGCTCACTGCTGGGAGGTTGGACTAGTTGACCTTTAGAGGTCACTTCTAACCCAAACCATTCTATGACTGTATGAAAATGTTGTGATACGATTAAATGAGGCTGGCATTGAAGGTTAGTTGCTAATATTTGGGGTTTTTTTGGTATGCCTCGTATTGAGCACATGTGAAAAGAGTAAGTCTCATAGCATGGTATCAACAATATGATTTCCTAACTGTGCATCTAGGTCAGCAGCTGCTGTGAAAATGAGTGACTAGGATTTTGAAAGTTATCAGATACATAATAACTTGCATTGAGTCCTAACAAAACTATTACAATTTGATTTGCTTAGCTTGAAGTTTGGTAAGAAAGGGACTAGAAATAGTATAATACACTTCCATTTAAAACATTAGCTTAGCAACATATCTAGGTGTAAAACCAAAGAAAATTTTGTCATTCAAAAAACATTTAACAGGTCTAATTGGGAAGCAGTATCAAAATGGATTTTTTTCTAACTTGTTAGACAGCATTTATCACAAACAGCAGAGGAGACAGTCTACAGAGCATTGATTCTGTCCCACTTTAGCTGTACTCGGATAATGACTTGTCGATGTTCTAATAAAAAAGTTTGGAAATAAAATGCAAGTGATTACGAAAGCCGTAAGCATTTAAAATTGTTCTTAATGATGTAGCTACAGTTTCTGTTACTGGAATAGCTTTGGCTGATTTATCTTAGTTTCTACTTAGATGGTTGTCTGGTTACAAACGATGTTTTCATCTACACAGAATTAAGGATTTAGAAATAACTTTCAGAATTAGCCTAATTAAATGCTTATTAATTTAATAATTATCACGACATCTTGGAGTTTGCCTGTGTGTTTTTTTTTTAAAAAAGGTGCTTCACTTGTAAAAAGGTTTGGAAATTGAAGTAAGGAAAGGAACTTTTTTAAAGTCCTTGAGCTCAGACAACAATCACAATCCTAACTTTCTGTGCCGTGCCTTGCTTCATTTTAGCACATGTATTAGATATTACACAATTCTTGGTACTAATCAATCCTTCAGCTCAAAACTGACTAAAGTCTCAGGGGAAAAAAGTTTGTATTTTATTTTTCTGAATCAGTTCATATCCATTTGGTAGCTTCTCTTCCTGCTGTCACTTTAAAATGGGGTGAAAAGAACATGGATTATTACAGAGGAGATGGTACCATTCACTCATATCATGGTTACATTTTCTTCAGATGTTTTTTATATAATTTAATTCTCTTTGCTTTTTTCAGGTATTGTAGGAGAAGTAAATTGTCTTAATGACTTTTCATAGAAATATCCAGGCCTTTTTTCTAAGTTGGTTGAGAATTTGACATTAGATGCAAGTAGATAAAATCCTGCATTTCCTTGCACTTGTAAATGTTGCATACCTACTTGTGTTATGATACTTGATCAACTGTAGTCTATAGGTCCCTTCAAATTTCTGCAATTATATTTTATTCTAGTACAATTTTATACCACTTAAATGTTTAGTCACTTCATTTGCCCCTTCCTAAAATGATCTTTCTCTGCTCTAATCTCTGTACTTTGAGTAAGAAGTGTCTTAGCTGTCATCTCTAACGGTATTTTCCTTAGCAAACCTTTATGGTGGACTATTGTTTCAGGCTTTCTGAAAGAATTTAGATGCTATCTTCATGCTGTTTCAGAAACCTGCATGAGTAGAGCAAAATTCCCTCAGAAGAGAATTGCTACTTCTTTCCTCTGTGTAAAATACACAGAAAGAATTAAGACTAAATAAAGGTTGAGATCAATCTATTGATCTGTTTTTCATTTCAGACCAGGAAGCTATTAAATTGCCATTCTTAGAGTTCATTTGAATATTTTATTACTACCTTGACAAATTATTTGGATACTGAATAAAACAGTCAAACCACTGTCAATGGGGTCCATTCTGGCTCTGGAGCTTTGCTGATGATTCTTGCACTCTTTGTTCTAGCATTGTTTCTTTTAATACTTCTGTCCCTGTACTGTGGATTGGGAGCTGAAATAGCACTTATCTTACACTCTTTACAAAAAAGATAAAAACTTCCATTTTTAAGTTGTTTCCCTGGTTGCCTTTTTATTTTATTTTTTAAATTTTTTAAAATTTTTTTTCTGGAGACTTTGATTCTGTCACAGAGTCTGAGCTTCTATATGCTTAGAAACATCGTTTTGTTCCTTGGTTAATTGCTTTCTCATGCTTTTTAAACTTTTAATTTCCATCATTCTTTAATCTGCTGTCGCTTTGCATATTGTCCCTTCTCCAAGTTATTTTGCCTTAAAAGAGAAGTCCTTTGGGACTAGTGAGCCTTACTAGAACATGCAATTATTGCCTGGATATGGTGCTAGTTGCAGACAGATTAGTTCAGGGATGGGTTCAGAAGCTGTGAAACTATGCTTTAGAAAAAGCAGCCTCAGAGAACAGCAGCTTGGTATATTTGGAATTTAATGACATTTACCCTCCCAGTGAAAACGGCTTTTGAGTTTAAAACAAAACACGCAAACATACTCACACCCAAAAAATCCCCAACTAACCAATAAGACAGACAAAAAAGCTCCCTTGGTTGAGATGAAATACCTGCAGACAAGGAACGCGTGGACAAGAACTTGTATGTAGAGAAGTTCCCTGCATTCGGAGAGCAAACAGCATGGCCTGGAGAGCTGGGATCTAGCAACAGGTGATGGCAGAACTCTGCTGCTTATTTCCTCTGCCACCCTGTTACCTCATCCTTTAGCTGTAGTCTAGCCAGTGCTTAGCAGGAATCGTATTGTGTCAAAAGGATTTAAAAGAATTTTGTTAGAAATATCATATTGCAAATGCTCTTTACATTACACTAAAATCTATTGGTAATCCTTTAAAAAAGAGGGGGAAAAAAATCTCTTTACCAGAGAAACCGATTTTTCTAGCTAGGATTGCACACAGCAGTAAAACTTTTTACACACAGACTTTTCATACATAAATGAAAATATATTCCCTGTTCATGTAGTCTCTCTTTAAAGGTAGATGTTCTTTACCTGCTGCAGCAACATCTGCTGGCTTTTGTTCAATTAAACAGCTGCAATATGTTAGAGGAGTTTGTGATGATTTTCCGCTTCACTGTGATTTATCCAGACATCATCTACAACAGAATTCTTTACGCCACTGCTAGGTACTTAGCCATCTGAAGATAGGTAATTAGGAAGTGTCCTTGCTTTTGTATATAAACCCTTATTCTGCAATTATTCTTTTCAATCAGAACAGAATGTAGTCTCTGAGTGTTTCTCTCTTGTATTAGCTTCTGTTACAATCAAAAGGAATGCAATTATCATCTCCTTCTGATTTTTCTGGCCTCAGACTGGCACAAGGGTCTGGCTTCCTACTAACCCAGCCAGAATTACTGCTGGCATGCTGGTGACTCCAGCTTTTCTGACTCGTATAGTTCTGCTCATTTAAATTGTGCGTTATCTTTCATTTCCCATGAGTTAATGTTTTTATGTCTTAAAACATCGGCTCCTGGAATCAAGAGATTTAAGGCTGAATACCAAGTGATGAGTTGGCTCATAGACAGTTTCATTAATAATCTTATTTTTAGAATAATTTCTTAATTTTAGGTATCTATCTCATGATTTTTGAAGTTTGAGCTTGACAATGTTTAACCTTACAGATCTGCAAGGATAAACGTGGACCTAGTCCTGTTTTCTTACCATGATAAAACTCGCCTCACTAAGGTGGTTGATGGCAGGCTTAGGGGAAAATACTGGACTGAATTGTACTTGGTCTATATTTGGATCATTCTTGATATACTAGTAGTTAAAGTTTTCATTTGATGTTAGCTTTTTCTTGTAGAATTTTTTTCAATGCAAGTGATGTATTTACAAACTCACTTGCCTAACTGTAGCTTTGGTGATTAATGATTATTTAAGGCCATATAAACTGTTTTCTAAAATGAAAAACTATTTCTGCTGTCCTTTAAATGAGGATAGCATTGTAGAACTACTCCAAAGAAAAAGAATCTGGTAATTGAAATGCCAACAGATCCACAACTTTACCCCATTATTGTCTAAATCATTCTGTATATATTCAGCACAGTCTCTTTTCAAAATCCTTTGTGAGTTGATTTTCCCAGTGCAGAGGATCTTGATGAAAAGAATCAATTAAGCCTGGAAAAGCTCTGATGGTATAAATATCCTCAGTAAATAAATTTTATTGTATTAGATAAAGCATGCTGATTTAAAACAGTTGATAATCCCTATCTCTAGTCTGTTGCATGTTCTCTGGAAAAACTCCCAGATTTCATCGGGTGAATAATGCATGAGTTTCTCTTTATGTGATTGAGTTGACTGGTTGCAATGTATCTGAATATTCTGTTGTTTGATTCTGATTTGTTCTTTATTGAGATCTTCCTTCCCAGTGCCTGCTGAGGCAGGGGAACAGCACTGAATTGCTGCTCTCAGATTAGCGCAGTGCATTGTCTTCACATTAGACAGCATCAGTGATGAGAGCAATATTTAATTTTGAAGGTACAGTCATTGCAAAATCAAAGAGGTGAAGTGATGAGATCAAGGATGTTCTGGGATGTTAGTGTAGCTATTACTGTCAACCACCTTGTCAAACAGTAGAGATAATCCACTCTGTTCAGCTTCCAACATGGAACGCTGGTTTTGCTATCATTATTTTCAGGTGTTGAGTTGCTATTTAATTCTTGCTGCGTGGATAGCTTTCTATCTTCAGAATTTCTCTAGAATCAATTTTTAGTATTTTATATTTTTAGTTTCTCCGGTGCGTACGTATTTTTGTAACAGATAGTTTTATGTTACATATATATTTGTACCATTAATAATAGACATGTCTGCAGGAATCTGTATGTCCATGAAGACATTGCCCTGAAGGGGTTGCCCTGAAGTCCACATTTAGAGTATTTTTTTAAAATTCAGGGACAGTTCTAACATTAAAATCAATGAAAATAAGGGTTAAAGGATCATTTTACCAGTTATGACACTAGTTTCTTTTAAATTACATGGAGTTCAAAGTTTATGTACCCAGGGGTTGAGGAAAAGAGAAAGTTTGGTGGACCAAGAATGAAAAGGAAGTTAAATGGTATAAGAATCAGCAGGTTATAAAGATGGAGAGAGGGAAATGTGACAGAAAGAACATCCTGTAGATTGTGGAGGTAAAATGAGTGAAAGTGCATGGATGAACATAGGGACATTAGGGAAATGTGACTGAAAGGTGGAAAAGCATAATGAATTACAATACTGGGAAATATCAATTCAAAGAAGATAGGATAAAATCTCCTACGACATATAAGGAGACTGACATGAAACTAAAGCTGCCTAAAGACTACAAAAATATGCTTGCAAATTACTATTCAGGTTTCTAAAGAAGTCTTCATTTCACTCCCTTTCTCTTTTTGTTTGTTTCTACAAAGAGTCAAAATACTGAGCCTATCTGGGCTGAATGTTCACAGACAGCGAACATGAGCATTGTGTGAGTGTTAATGGGTGTGTGCAATTCCACCATCTACATACTGCAGGGAAGGCACGCACAAATCATGCAGTGCACCACTTGCTTTCTGTAACACCGCTAGAAATGTGAATGTTAAGTTTCATGGACTTAACAGAACAATGCTGCTTTTCTTTAAAATACTTAAAAGTCAGCAAAGGGAATAAAAAACCCATTCGGAGAATCTATGATATCTGTGTAAGCCTAACTATGTACTTACCTGCAATATAGCATGTACATACCTTCAATATTTTCTAATTATACTTTATAATTTATTCAAAATGATCTAATGAATAAGTCTGAAAGCCTAAAATAAAATAATAAAAGACATCCATAATACTGAAGATGCCAGAACCAAGACTTGAAAGGTCAGAAAGAGAAAAAAAACGAAAGAAGCCTCCCCCATCCTGTTCGCCATATCCATGTAAGTAATTTAACTTCTGGGATAAATTGTACAAAAGTCTGCCTGGCAATTCCCAGGAGTAAAATTATTCATGAGAATACAAGTTTACCAGGTCAGGCCCTGAATCAACAAGCCAGTGACTGTGAAAGACAGTCCAGAGCTGGAGAGTGAAAAGGAAGGTTAATGAGAAGCACTGGAAAGACGTTCATTAAAGTGGAAATTGAAGTCACCTAGGCTGAGAGTAGTGAGCTCGAAAGGGAGAAAGTGAGCTTCACTCTCAAAGTCAGAAAGAAGGTTAGAAGAGAAGTCCTAGGAAGCAAATCCTGCCTGAGCAGCAGCGGTGCTGTCAGATGCTGCTGAGTGGCAGCTGACCAGCGCGGGCACTTGCAATGCTGAATAATATCTGCTGATTCAAACTGAATGTCGGTCTGAACGGGGAACCGAAATACAGATGTGGAAATCAGGTGCTCTGTGAATTGTTAGGCTCTGTGCACATGAAGTGTATACTTGCAGTGAAAGGAAAAATATTGGAGGTAGAAGACTTTCACGCTGAAATAATTTTTTTTTTGCCAAGATTTTCCCCCTTATTCTTGCAATTCTGAAGTTAAAATTGTATTCTGACACACCAATTTTTATATCAAAATTTATGCAGAAATTTTGTAGCAACACTTATTTTCAACATTTGCAATCTCAGAGCGATAAAATATCCTGGAAATTTATTTATTTATTTCACCTACAAAAGTCTGTGGGTTAGTTTTGTTTTTTTCTTCACACAAGCCCTTCTCCTAGTCCATGGCAACCTAAAAAACACCTGGATGATTCAGTCACATTCACTGCTTTTGTCCCTTATGTTGCTGCTTTAAATGGTTGGGATTTTCTGATTTCTTTAGTTCTGTATTTTTAGGAAGGCAGAGACCACGCACCCAGCCTGGGTGTTCAGCAGCCTGATTTTCATGCTGTCCTTGTTCTCCTCAAGCCATGCACTAAGGAGTTAAAACTTCTTTTATTACAGCTTTTGAGCATCTTGGAACACCTAAGCCTCTGTGGGTCAAGAGGCTGTCTCCTGAAAAAGGCAGTAGCATCACCTGTTCTCAAACTGTTCTGTTCTCTGCCTTTGTATTTGATTTGATAGTGACTCTCAAAAGTTGTAAGGGTGCTGAGGGTCTGCTGGTTATTTCTGAGTGTGTGTGTTTGTCTGCAGTGAAACCCATTCACTGCCCTTCCTCTTATTATAAAAAAGTTGGGATGTCAGAACTGACAGCCTAGTATGTGCTGGGACAACGTGCCAAGAAAAGGAAATGTAGTGGAAGAAACGAGCCACAAATATTGTACAGCAGGTCATCCAGTGAAAACAGATGGCAGAGACTGAGAAAACACTCATATAATGGAGCTTGCCTTGCTCTCCTCGATTAATGCTGTTGCTAATGGGAAATAAACGGTTCAGGGGTCCTGTCTTTTGCTTCTGATGGTCGCTGGTGACTGTTTGTAGCAGGCACACAGTGGTGGTTCCTGACAGTTTGGAAGAGGGGCTGGGGGAGCCCTGGCACAGGGAGAGGCCTCTGGCCGGCACATTCTCTGTGCGAGTGCTGCAGTGACTGCCAGAAGCAGAGGAGAACTGGTCTGTGTCCTTAACTTCCCCGCAGGTCAATCACAGTTCCCATGTTGCTCCTAAGCATTCCTGGGATCATTCCTTCCTTCACGCTCAGCCTATCCTTCTGCTTTCCCTGGGATCGACTCTCACATTTGAAGTCAAAGGCAGGTTTTAGAAGTGAGATATAATCGTGTATAACGCACCGGTTACACCAGTGCCTTGGGAGCAGCTTCTTTTCCTGTATGGGTGAAGATCTGGCATATAGCCAGTATTTTGCAGCCCAGGTGCCGCTTCAACCTTGTTAATCTCATTAGATGAAAATGTTTGCTTTTAAGGTAAAAATAAGTAAGCACTTTAAAAAAGATTTATTGATACAGCCATCAAGAGATAGGCGTTCTTGGAGGGCATATGCCGAGAATTTTTTATATTGAAATGCAACAACCTTGTGTCCTGTTTTTATCATGTAGCTCACCCAACATCAAAAACAATTACAGCCATTATGAAAGACCTCCATTTTTTTTCCTTAGGGAAATGCTATCCAACAAAACTCAATGCTTATGTCCTGGATTTTTTTCCTGTCTCTCTTAAAGCTAATATTTAGCATTTATCCTGGAGGAAAAGACTGACATAAGTGACTGGTATTTCCCCAAAGCATGTATTTACTGTACTGTATTTAAATTTCATGATTCTATTTTCCTGAAGTCCCTCTTAAGATCAGTTATTTAAAAAAAAAGAAATCCCTGATCCCACTTTTTCACATGAGGAGCTATAAGAAGATGGAAAAAGTACAAAAAGAAGTCTCGCACAAGAGACTATCTTCTTTTCACTTCAAGACCCGTTCTCTTCCAAGGATCCCCAAATAGCTTGTTCATTTTTTGGGCAAGAACTATAGCTGTCAGTCACCATCTGTCAAAATTCATTCCTCCTGTGAAGGGGCCCACTGGCTCCTGTTTATTGCTATGAAGTGGAACCTCATCTGTAGTGCGCAAAGGCTGCAATAATGAGTTTCACTTGACTTACCATGAATTGGGGCTGCTTTGCTTGATTAGAAGGGGGTTTTCATTACTTTCCTGGGAATTCTGAAGCTGAGGATTTGCATGTTAATAGTAATATTTTACTTTTAAAACATGCTTTTTCTTTAGTGAATTCCATGTTTAAAATCGTGAAATAGAAGCTACAGTCCTTCAAGATCTCGGGTTGTCTCAGTAACTTCAGAGAAAATTCAGTTTACTTCACAGTTATAAAGATTTTTTTTTTTTCCTCAGTTAACATCTCTAGAAAGCTTGTGTTAAGAAAGAGAAATTGAGATATATTCTTTCCAGCTTCTGTGTACCATTTCCAGAAAGAAAGATCCTGCCAGCCAAATCTGTCCTTGGTTAGACTCCTGATTTTGCACCAAGGACTAAGAGTTGCATTGATTTTTCTTTGCAATCTGATTTTTGCCAAAGAACTCTGTTACTGTGGTGTTCAGGCCAGAGTCTTTTTTTTAGCTTATAGAGCTTTATTGGATCTTCTCGGCCATCAATGGAGAAAGGGGCAGGGGAGTGGGTTAGGGAAATCTCTAGGAAAACACTTGTTTCAAATAAACAGCTCTGGATTGGAATGTTCAAAGGGAGCTAAGCCCAATTTAAAATGTATAGGCAAAGATTTCTTGTACTTATTTTTAAACCTTAACAACTTCTTATGAGCTCTACAAGTTTTTGGGATTTATAGAACTGGTTTAACACCCAGACTCTAATTTTGGGGCACTGTCACGTCTTCCTTTTTTAACTTCTGCTATTCAGGTTCATCCGTCTTTGCAAGACACTTTCGCCTATCTGCGTTATAAAAATGTCTCTCTCCAAATTCTTCCAACTTGAGATCACATCTGGATCCATTTTCAAACTCTTCTGGAGAAGATGAGGACGAGAAAAAACGTTGGAGTGTCCTTAATGAACTGCTTTTTGCAATACTCTTTCTTTCTGCCAGCATTTGTTTCTGCAAAACTGTAAATCCAGCCTTTCGGTCCTTTCCTTGTTTAGTCCTTGCTGAAAAACTCTGCTTTTCTCTTGCCGAGATGTGAAGGTAGGAAGTTAAATTCTTTTCTCTGTTTCAAAAGCCGGTGGAATCTCATGTCGGACTTTTATGTTCACCTTGTCTACGGCACAAAAATTGTGAATGCTTTCTTTAAGATATGCTATCTACATGGCTAATAGACAGATAATAGAGGCGGCTAATACAGTTGAATAATACTGAAAATGTGTGCCTGTAGCTGTGAAAACTGTTGTTATGTCTACCAGGTAGTTCATATGTACGGAGTTTAAGAGGCATTGCTTTACCAAGTAGGTGAAGCTCTGCGACCCAGGCTTTGTATAACTCTGTCACTAGAAAGCTTTGTGAAGAAATGGACATGTGTGATGATTCTTCAGTGCAGAGAATTGCATTTTGGGTGAATGTAATATATGTCCCTCAGGCAGGCATATTTAGCAGATTGGTATGGAGAGTTAGATTTTTTTTTTCTTTTTCTTTTTTTTTTAACTAAATCGCTATTGCCTAAGCAAAAGCATTGACTCCTGTGTGGGCTTCACACAATTGAAGGAGGGTTTGTTTGGCTCCATTTTCTTTTTCTCCTGAAGAGGCTGAATGATTTTCACACACCCACAACTGAAAGAAGCGAGTTAAATGATTTACTGTTCTTTAGGCCCTTCATGCTTCCAGCAGTGTTAGGTTTTTGCTCTGCAGTCTTCTAGTCCCTCTAACTTCCCCAAAAGATCAGCCCTATTATAGATATTGAAGGGTACGGATTAAACTGTATGTTAAATAACTAATATTTTCATTTCTTCAAGTCTGTTGCCTTTCGTGTCACTAGACCTCACAAAATTTAGAGTAACTGGGTTAATCATATACTGTCTTCTGATTTTTGGAGGTTTTTGTCAGCATGCTTGAGGTGCTTGAGGTGACTGTACTGTGTCTGGGAAACAACTGTGTACTACGGATGCATAAAACTAGCCTTCGTATCCATAAAAAAATTATGCTTACCTTGTAAGAGAACTAATATATCAAGTCTGTAATAATTTTTAGTTCTAGTAATAATCCAGCATGCGAGATGGGTACTTCTGTTATGGAGCTGAAATCCAAATAAATAAAATAACCTGTGCCATAAGTGTATAATTACAGAAGATTTGAGAGTTGATTAAAACCTCTACAGCTACAGAAGCTTCTTGCAACATTAATGATTTCTGGCCAATATATTTTGTACAGAATTAATGAGTGTCTAGGGCTACGGGTTTCTTCATTTTGGGTTGGGTCATTAACATACTCATTAAAGCTTAAAAAGTGCTTTTAGCTGCCAGCTTTTTTTTTTTTTTTTTTTTAACTTGGAAGTCGCCTTTTTGCTGTGACTCTCATGCACTAAATTTACTGCTTTGTGCCCACAGAGTTCCTTGTGAGGTGTTGAGCATTAATGCCTCTGCTTAAGAATGGCCATGAGTGATGCTTTGCCACTTCACTGAGCAGGATGGAATAGATCTTGTCCTGTTCTTCCAACGTAATTCAGAAGCTTGTTTAAGCCAGGAGACCAGTCTTCAGTGCGTCTGAGTGCAACGTGTTGCTGCGAGATATTTCAGAGTTTTTTGTCCTTTTCTCTCTATAAGTGAAATTATGATCTCAGAACTCTGAGCAGAAAAATACAGATTTAAAAGAAGCTGAATAAGGAGCTTTATGAAATATTAAGAACAATGTCATTCCAAAATGCCAGTTTTGCACTTAAAGTCATGAAAGTGTAATTGGTTTCCAAGTTCTGTTACTTTACACCGAACTTTGAACAACACTTGGCCTGGAAACTGTTTTGAATTTGTTTCTTTCAGTTGGAGCTTACATTGTGATTTAATGGTTCCAGTAAGTGGGATTTTTAAGACAGATATTTATGCTAGAATTATGAGACTTCCTGTATGTAGTGCACTGTTCTAAGAACAGGTTTAAGTTTTCAAAGTTAATAGAGCCGCTCAACGATTTTTTTTTCACTCTTTTATACTCAGCTTTTCCTTGAAAAACTTACTATGATGGAGTGAATAATTCCTCTCAGGAAAAAAAAAATATGCAAAGGAGGACTTTGTTCCTTGGTAGAGAGTACGAAGACATCCAATGTCATTAGAAATCTAGATCATCAAGTGGAATGTGCCATTCCTCTGTAGTGATATGTCGATCTCTGCCAGTCATGCATGTCCTTCGTGTTTTAAAACATGCAATTGGGGCTTGATGCTTTCTGTATCAGGAAATTTAAAATATCCTACTTGATTCAAAATTATGTATTACTGCACTATGGCTATACCTGTATGAGTTTGAACACTGCTGATATTTAACGTTTCTGCAAACAGAAAATATTACCCCGCTATTATGAGATGTTAGATAGGTGAATAACAGAGGCTTTGCTCACTAACGGGAAAAGTAAAAAAGAAAATAATTAAAAATTAAATTGCAGTGGAAGGAGAGTTCCTTTAATGATATACAAGTTGTGTTGGAAAGAAGTATACATTTGATTAACACCTAGGCATTGTAATCTCAGGGAGACAAGGTCCAGTTGCAGCTCTTACCACAAATGAGATGAGTTTGATGGTTTGCAATGAGCATTTATGCATTAGGCAATAGATCTAAATGGATCTGAATGCTGCTGACAGAAAATCAAGAGTGTACCTTTCAGATCAGTTATAGTGTTTGATATGGGATAGCCTCTTTAAACATCTAGGGAGGAAAAGATCCCCAGCATGGACGACTGCATATAGGAAGGACCTAGTCTTTCTGTTATTCTACATATTTGTTGGCCAGCACAGTTTTTTAGGCACCAAAACCATTTTTTTCTGGTAACTTTATTAGCAAAATGTGCATCATTTTCTGGTTTAGAGTTGGAAACTATCGCAGCTATCACTTCTAGCATTTTCTGTTCCCAAAATAATTATACTATTGAAACGTTTACTATAGATTTTTGTTGTGTGTCTCTGAAATACTGTCTGATTTGCATTACAGCAAGCTCGAGTGGTCACAGATTATTGATTTTTAGTTTTTGATAAAAAATGTCTTAATAACTGTAATATTTCTGATATATGATTTTTGGTGTTCATTGCCAAGGTAACAGTCTTCAGCAACATGCTATGTATATTCTCCATTGTACTGATGTGTTGTCTGTTGGAAAGGACTGCTTTTCTAAGAATAACTGCTGTCATTTGTTTAAGCTTACTGACAATGTCAACCTCATTTAGACTCCAGTTTTTTTCTGGGATGTTTTCTTTAATAACTGCTTTGCTGATACTGAAGAAATAGAAATGGAAAAGGAAAAAAAAAAAAAGCATAACAAAGTGGCATTCTTCTCCATTGATCCCTCCAGCTTCTCTACAAAGCAGGAGGAACAGGCTGCCCAAGGTAATGGTTGAATCACCATCCCTGGATGTGTTCAATAGTCATGTAGATACGGTGCTTAGGGACACGGTTTAGTAGTGGACTTGGTAGATTAGGTTAATGGTTGCACTTGAAGATCTTAAAGGTCTTTTCCAACCTACACGTTCCTATGATTCTATGAAATACGCTGCTAAAATCTGGGGACAGATGAGATTGATGAAACAAGGTAGAGAAGTAAGAATTTTACCACGAAGATGACACAGAAAAAAAATTACAATTAAGAACGAAAGCAGTCATGCTTAGAGAGTTGCCTATTTCAGCGAGCTCGATTCACTGCCATGTTCAAACAGGCAATTAATTCCTTATTCTCAGCTCCTGTTGGGTCACTCCTCATGTTTTAGCTTGTTGAGTTTATGGAAATAGCTTGTTAACTTAACCTCTGTGTATTGCTTTTAAACAGACACTTGAATGAGGAGCCAGTTCGGACAGAACATTTAGTCAAGATCCTTTGTTTCTGTGATGTAAATTCTTCTCCAGTTGATGTGTTAGATCAAGCAGTATCCTATATCATGCACATCTAGAAAAGCTCCGTACAATTTCCTTTTTCTGCCCCACTGTCACTGGTGCCACCTTAAAACAGTTTATCAATTACTAGTGCTGATGAAATGATGACAGTGCAAATGAAGCTCCACCAATGAATTCTTCTGCCTTAGTTTGCTAGTCTGTGATCCATTTATTTGTGTTAATCTGGTGATACCTTTTTCACACCCTTAGATGTGGATATGTTACTTTCTTCATTTTAGAAGCAGACTTCTCTCCTTGAGGAGTGCAAGAAGGCTCTACAAAGAGCATGCACAGGCAGAAAGAAACAGCCTTCACAAGTAGTGCAGAATCACGCCTCTGTTAAACCTCATGTTATCTATCGCCTTTTTGGTGGTTGAGGTTGCGTCTAGAAATGTAATTACCAACATTTTCATTGCAGTTCTATGAGTCTGAACTTTAGTTTTCCATATGCATTAAAAATTCAGCGAATCCAACCCAAATGCAAACCTCTAATGATTGCTGGGTTGTTGACCACTGTTTCTAATGCTTTGCTCCTCACTAAGATGCTGATAGGTGCAGCTATTTAGAAGTTCTGAACTGGGCATAGTTGTAGAAGTAAAAGTTTATGCTTTGCTTAAACAGAGGATCTTTCTTGTGCTTGTAACGTCTTGTATGGCTGTAATGCCCCAACTCCACTGGCAGACAGCAAGTGAGTCTACGGCATGTTTGTATGTGAAGAAATTGTTACAATTCCACTTCAGTATTCCAGTAGTTTTCATACTGTTAGGAACACCTCTTGCTATACCTGGAAAGAATAAATAATTCATTGGTTGCTCAGTCCTGTAATTGAGATAGCTGGAGTCCCATCTTGCTTTTCTGAAGGTGCAAGTCTAACTTGTCAACGTTAAACAATCTTGCTGAAAGCGGCTTGTTGCCCTTACTTTGTTACATCGATGTGCAAAAAACATGTCAGGGTGAAGAGCCGCAAACATACGGAAATTAACATTACAGAATACATGACTTCAGTGATAAAAGTTGAGTCAAGTGCTGTCTTTTGTTCCCATCTAAGCTTTATGTTTGCACTACAGTCACTTTTTTGTTGAAAGAACTGTATCAGTTCCTTACAGTGACATTGTGTTTGTCGTGCTGGTTTGTAACTTCCTCAGATAATTTTGGTTTCTCTGAGTACGTTACATACAGAGCAGTATGCTTTGTATGTATGTCACATAGTTACAAGTAGGCACAATATGTAAATCTTTTGTGCCATCACTTTTAATTAAGTGACATGTGTTAGTTGAATGAAGGAAAACTAGTGTGTAGAAATGTAAACTTATTTGCTAGTTTCGATGGCTTAGAGCCGTGTACTAGAAATATTAAATATATAATTTTTAGCAGTTTTGTGTACATCACCAAATCACAGAACGGTAGGGGTTTTAAGGCAACTCTGGAGATCACCTAGTCCAAAGGCTCTCAAAGCAGGTTCACCCAGAGCAGGTTGCCCAGGATCACACCCAGGCAGGTTTCGAAAGCCTCCAGAGATGGAAAATCCACAATCTCCCTGGGCAGCCCGTTCCAGGCTCCATCACCCTCAAAGTAAAGAAGTTTTTCCTGACGTTGAAGTGGAACTTCCTGTGTTTCAGTTTGTGCCCATTGCCCCTTGTCCTGTCACTGGGCACCACTGGAAAGTCTGGCTCCATCCCCCTTACACCCACCCTTTAGATATTTATAAACACTGATGAGTAGAATCAGTTCAGGATGGGAACAATGAACCATAACTGTCCTTCTTAGGCTATGTGTTGTTTCTTCTCTTTTTTTCAAATGACTTTAAGAAGACTTTCATACCTTGTAATTAATTGGCCAACTAGGGAAATCTGCCATAGGAATAAATGCAGTTCAAGTTGTCTTTCCTACTAACTAGCGTTTGTTGGGAAACTTTTGTTTTTGAAGACTATTAAAACATGCATGAACAACTACCAATTACTTAGTCCAGGGAGAGTTTTTTACAAAAAAGATATGGAAATTATCATACAATAATAATAAAAACAGTGAATATGTCACCTAGGGCATGAGCATATGTGCTCCTAATAACTTCAGGCAGTGGACTATCTAATTAAATTCATCAGTGTGCTTCAAAATCAGTTTAAACAGTTGATTCAAAATTGGGGAAAACTAAAGTTTATTTGCATGAAATGCAGAGCTGCAAGTCTCAAAGCAGCATTGGATGTTTATCCACAAGATTATTTTCTCTTCCTGTGAAGTGTCTCTCTTTCTGTGATTTATAAGAAAAGATATCGATATAGATAAAGAATCAGCTTTTCAGGAAGAAGATTTTCTGTTACTTTTTTTTATAAAAGGAGGAGTGTCTGCTGGTTACCCACTGCCTGCATCGATAATTCCTGGATGCTGAGAGGTTTTTTTATGCTTCAGGATACATCAGGAATGTAATGATCTGTTCTGTGACATGAATGTTGGTGTTCTCGTCCCTAACATTCTGCCACTGAACAGGCTACCGGTGCAAATAGTGGCTGGAAGTAGGTATGATGAATGTGGTGAGATAGAAAGTTTCTGGTATTAAATACCAGAGGGTAATAAAGTAAAGCTGCTCTCTCTTGCAGCCAGAAGTGAAAGCTGAAACAAATGAGGAACACAAGATGTGCTTCTTAAAAGGGAGATTTAAGAAAATAGACACACTTCCTTCTCTCTTTTTTTTTTTCTGGTGTCTATGTTGTTTGTTTGTTTGTTTGTTTCCTACCTACTCATCGATTATTCTTTCTCCCCAAAAATTCTATCTTTTCCCAGACAAGATGGCAATAGTTGAAGCTGTACTTCTTTGAGTGTTTGTCAGTGTTGATTAAGTGCTGAGGGGAAAAGGGAGTTGCAGAAAAAAAGATATGGTAGTACTGGGTGTCTAATGGGGTGGATTCTAGATGAGAGGGGGAAAGTGTGTTATTTCAAAATAGAGGTGATGGAAGGAAGATAAATTATGGCTAAAGGGTAAAATGTATGTTGCCTTGTAATTAAAGATCTATGTAGTGAATATCCTTCAGAGTTGCCCTAGAGACAATTTTTTCTTGGGATAGAAATTTGGTCCTATGCAATTAACATGTTCTGATGTCCCTAGATATTCTATTTTTTTATCCCTACCAATGATGACTGGTATTTGTGTTTTGGGGCTTTATAATCACCTCTCCTGCCCCCCTCATGGGACTACTATCTGAAGATACTTCAGCAACTGAAATTACTGTGATAGAATTTGCTACATTGCTTCTCCTGTATTTCTAGAAACACTCTGTAGAACAGTCCTTGAACCAAAGATGTGCGGTGTGCACTTGCCTCATTCCAGCTTTCTGCCATAACCTCTGTTTTTTCAAATCAATACTCTGGTTTTATGATCCCAGGCTATGCAGAGCATTTTACCCTGAAATAAATAGGAATGATTTGAAGGCCTTTTCTCTGTTGAGCACATGCTTGAAAGTAAGAGCCTGTACTCAGGCACCATAAACAGCTGAGCGAGGATGAGTTATTCGCTTGCTAGTTGGGAGGAGGTTTCAGCTTCTGTGCTCCTTCTGCTGCGTGCTCTGCAGCACCTTGCACAAAGATAGAACATTTTTGGATGAGGCGTGGAGCAGAAGGATTTCAGAAGTAGGAGCAATGAATGTATCATTAGAGCTAAAGAAGACCGGAAAGTGATCAAAACCAGGTTGGAAATAGTTTAGGATTTGTGGTAGCAGCATGGGAGGAGCGTGAGGCTGGGATGATAAAATCCGGAATGCAATTGTGCTTCAGAAAAACTTATGAAAACTTTAAAAGCCAGTAATGAAAAGTTTTTTAGTAACTACTCTTGCATACTCTACTCCAACCAAACGTAAAGCAATATATTTAAAGTAATTAAGGTGGACAGAAATATGCACGTAGTTCAAGGGTGGAAAGTCTTGTTCCACTTCTGAAGTCTTTGTTACTTATCCACGATACTGAGACACAAATTGTGCACGAAGCATGATTTTTAAATGCCAGCATTATACAGTGTTTTCTGAGGAAAAAAAGAAGCTTGACCCAGAAAATCTATCAAACCACATGAAAATCTTGTGGTTTTGTGTGGACATTTTATTACAAAGCATAGACACATGTTGTGTTCATTGGCAGGCTTGTCTTGTTTGGAAAACTCAAAGGAATATGAGCTTATTTCGAGAAAAAACTTAGGCAATTTATGTTTCTTTTTTTATTGAAGTAATGTGTAATTTGTGAGGCTGCATGGGTTAGGTGTGAAATCAGATGAACTTCAGTAGCTCCAGTTACATTACGCTGTGGTTAATGCCAAAGACACCCTGTGAAATGAAATTGCTGAATTTCACACAGCACACGTACGTAAGAAAAAAGAAAAGGGGCTTCACTTGACAGCCAGCTGAGAAAAATCTGCATTTCTCTTGTTCTAGCGGCAATAGAATAAAGTATTTCTTTTGGAAGTAGTATTATGTGGTTATTAAATAAAATCCAGCCATTTAATTCTGTGTTCTAAAGTGAGTAGGTCTCTTGCCTGTAAGATTCTGCCAATAAATTCAAACTGGATCAGATACAGCCTGCAAAATCTTTCAACCATTTTGCTATCATTACAGAGGCTGATGCAGTATTTCTGAGACTCCATTTTTTTTTTTTGCTTTAATTATTTTTTTTCAATTGCAGCATGCTGAAAGTTAGAAAGAATTTCAGCCTGAATGTAAATGTGTTTCCTAAAAATAGCTTCTAGAGAACAAGATTAATGTTTACCATAATGCGTGCAGTTATAAGAAGTTAATGTTTTAAAATAAGGCTACGTCATGGTGATTATTTTTGGGTTTTGTTCTGTTTTCTCAATCCGTCTTCCTCAAAGTTGTGTAAGTCAGCTGGACTTCAGAAGGAGGATTGATGAATGCTAGCAAATCCATGTCTTATCGCTTTCTTTTCCTGTAAATGAGCAGTATTGATTACATGTTGGGATAGACAAATGAAGTAAACCAAAGATGTGGTGGGTTCAGGTTGTTCATAATTCTAACCAACATAGTGTAAATGAATTGGAGAGGGGACAATGCAACAGGCATCAAGCCTGTACAGGTTCAAGAAGTGTAATTCACTTGATACATGGCAGACAATAATATGCTCCTTGTAAAAGTCTGGGAATGTAGCTTGGCTTCTGTCTGTGGTTTCTACCTTTTAAATTTTGTTGCGTTATTTGGGGATTTCCCTGTGGTTTTAGTAGTAGTTGTTTATCCAGAATGACATCCGTGAATCTCTGCTTCAGGAGATGTGGAAATATTGGAAGCATATAGGAAAGGAGCGTGTGCGTGTGGCATGCATCGTATTGATATATGCCTGTGCTGTGATCTGCTGGTACTTTGATATCTGGCATATACAGGAGCTGTGAATTATATGCTTACAAAGTTATAATGCAGCATGTGCTCTTGCTGTCTCATAGATTTGGTATTAAGAGGTCGCTTAAGGTGTGAAGCATTAGGCTTTTATTTATATTTGAGGTGTAAATATATAAATACATAAGTACTTTGGGATAGTTTGCCATGGATATTTGGTGTTCGACCCTGTCTTTTTTGTGACCTAAGTGATTTTGTAACTAACTTTTTGTTGAGGCCAGGTTGGAACTAAGTGCATAAAGGGTGGACATTCTATATACATGTCATTTTAAAATTTCTATTGTAGATGAATTCTGCACCTTTGTGTCAATATTATTATATTCTGTTAACTTTTGATTCATGTGTAATGTTACTGCTGTCTACTAAAAGAAGCCTGAGAGTGGCATGGAGGGGTCATACTACATAAAGGATCACCTAGCTGCTTGCTTGAAGTAAGAACACTGCACAGTTGATAAATAGACTCATATTGCCTTTGCTGGGGTTTCTAGCAAACCTTATATCAAATTCCTGAAGGGAGTGGAAACACATGCTATGTCCCTTGTCAAGCATTCCTCTCAAGAAAGGGTATCCAATAACTGTATAAAAGCATGTGCAGAATTATTACCAGCCTTCTGGGTCTGCTCCACCAAAGCTGTTAGTGTTCGAGCACCTTGTTTTTCAGATTGTAAATCTGCCCCAAACTTGTATTTGAAGGACAAGGGTAAACACAGAAGCTGAGAGAGGTACCAGTGAATCCATGTAGTGCAAGTGTAAGTGAATCCCTACGCATACAAGGTTGGTCTAGGTGGAAAACTTTAAGTAGAAACACAAGATTGGGATTGTTTGATAGAGATGACTATTTGCACTGCTGCTAATCCATCAGTGAGGAGCTTTTACGGTATTGAGGTTGCCTAGGAAAAGCAAATCAATCTTTTGCCCCCCAGAGTAACTACAAATAACTTTTTTCGAAAACCAGAGACACTAAATTTATAATTTAGATTATTTGATCGTTAAATCTAATTATTCATTGATTTGTTCTGCATAGGGGGAAGAAATACTGAAATTTCCTCTTTATAACCTTTGAACTTCAACTGTTTCTTTTTCTTGAAATTTAGATTGTTTTTGAAGGAGAGAGGAGAACACTCAGGCAATTTCACAATACTGTTTATATTTAATTTAGGATTAGCAGTAAAAACCATTAAGTTCACACCTTTTCTATCTCTCTGCTTTTCCTGTCATCTCCTTAAGAATTGTACTGAAGTGCACCTTGAAACATCTTTTATGGTATTAGGATTTGTAGGAATTTAGGAATCATGAGCTATTCCCTATCTATATGATGATGAGAGAGGCATGTCTTTAACAAATGTGTCAAAAAAACCCCAAACAAACAACCAAAAAAAGGCCCAGAACACCAAAAAACACACAAGTGAATATGTTAGCATATGTTAAGCACCAGTGAAGGGAACCAAATGGGAGCAGGACCTAAAGAAACTCGCTTCTAATTCTTATTTTACTGAATTTTTATAAATGCATTATGTCAGGTGTGAAATCAGCATTTCTGTGAGGGAAGGAAATACTGTTGTAGGACAAGACTATGTGTAAAAGCATACAGGTAACCCAGGGCTGTAGAAAAATATTAAGCCAGATCTCATAAAATCAGAGAAAGCTGGATTCTACTTCATAATGCCATTTAGGTACAGATGCAAAGATATCTAGGAATGGTTGTTCTTGTTATTTTTTTGTTTGGTTGTTTGGGTTTTTTTTTTGTTGTTTTTGTTTTTTAACAAGTGCTTAACAACTGAATTTTCAGTGACTTTGAAATGACTGGTTGAAACCGCTGAGAACTTTATCTCTTTTGAGATGTCAAGTATTTTAGAGAGCCATTGAAAACATGAGATTTCGATTCCTATGTCATCTTCCCATTTTTAAAAGCACTACTGTGAATTGAAGATTATTTTGGCTGTTTCTTTTAAACAAAGTTAAAGGAGGAAACAATGAATACATTTTGAAGACAGGATGCATGAGGAAATCTGACCTCAATGTCTCCAGTGCTTTTCTCCAGTGAGGTGGATGAGTTAGTTCTAACGATGGCTCTTGTAAGAAATGTGCTCTTGCTTTGCCTATGAGGGAAGCCCCGCTGGATGTTATTGATCTAGAGTTTTCTGCCAAAAGCTGTGGTGTTTGTTCAGTGCAGTGGCTTGTAGTTGGAACGGACATCTAGCTGGTACACGAAGTAGAGGAAAGCCGATTTCCCTTTTCCTTTTTTATGAGAATAAAATGGCTTGATTTCCTGGTGCTGATCTGGAGAGCAGTGAAAGTGAATGTTCTTCACATGTGATTGGAATAAAGCCTTTGCAAAGGGGAGCTGGTTTTCACTCTGGTTGTTCTGGGTTTGATGAGTTAGTGCCCTGGGCTATTGATTCTTCCTAGTATGTGTCACTTTTTGTTAGTCTCATTAACAACAATTCTTTCCCCCCAAACTCAGTTTTATCCTCTTTGATCAGAAAACTCGTCTGTCTTGGCCCAGATTCAGCAAACGCCTACGTATCTGCTGTTGAACATTTTAGTCTCCTCCTGTCTCTTTAAACTCATCTTTTCAAAGTGCACGAAGGAGAACAATTTTTATCATCAATAGTGAAGAGAAGCTAAGCAGCAGATGTAATCACACAAGTATCTTGTATTGGTTATAAATAAAACTCTAATCATTAAGAAAACAGCACTTTCCATGTAAGAGATGCTTGAAGAGCTATGCTATTTTTTAAACTGTCCTCAGGTTATCATCCTATTTTTAAAACCATATATGCATCTGAAATGACCCTTCATAAGAGAATCTCACAGTATAATAGGTCAAGCTTCGGTTAACTGTTCCTTTATGTAGAGGGTTTAGATCTTAGTGTCAACCTGATTCTGATTTAAACTGTTCGATAAGAACACACGATTAACATGTTTTCCTATACTTTGAGGTTCAGTGTTTTATAACCTTTATGTTAGCAATGTTCAGTTATTAACTCATGGAATCAGTATGCTGATCTTTATTTATGACGTCTAAGCAGTCTATAATAATGTATATAATCATTGTAGGCTCCTGTTGCTTAAGTTGTATTTTTATATTTCATTCAAACATTATACATACAATAGGAAGCCACGGGCAAAAGCGCTTGGAAAATTGAGAACTTCAGTTCAGCGCTTGAACTTTCCTCCAGATGTCAGTGCATCTTTCAGTTTTGGAAACCAGAACAAGATTTCTTCAATTCTTTCTTTGTGTATTTTCCTATGTGTCCATTTCTGAAATTATCAGAAGTCAATCAAAAATATCTCTGTGTTGTGCAGCAGGGCTTGGGTACTTTAAGAATGGGGCATTTGAAGTGATAGAAACATTACTTGTTCTAATATTCTGGTTGTTAGGGGGAGGGAATTACTTGTTTCTTGTAAGTGAAATTTCAGTGGATGTCAAAACTTTAAATGTGCAGCTGTAAAAAGTTATTAACATTGCTTAGCAACATTGCTTATCAGTGGTACTTCATCCTAAGTATTGGTTTTCATCCATTTTTTTCTTTGCATGTTTGTGGAAATCGAGAAGTCTGCTTTCTTCACTGCTGTAAATAACTTGTATAGGGAATGAAATTCATTATTTTCAATATTGAGACAATCATATGACAGATGTCTAAAGCCACAAATGGGAAATGTGTCTCTTCAGGATGGCCTCAGTTATAAGTGGTGGCAAGTCGTTACTGCTTCTTAATGTCTCTAAGGTCAACAGGATACTGGTGAAATGACTCTCGCACTGAAGTGGAGGCCCACATTTGCAAATGCACAGCAGAGGTAATCCCACAGATCACTTGGGACCTTGGAGTGAGATGGATTTTCGTGTTGCTAAGATTAGTTTGTAAAGAAATCTTACAAACATCTGTCCACCTGAAATCAGCTGGACTTCCAGCGGAATGAGGGCAACACAGCTCATTGCAGAGCATGTTCAGAATGGAAAAAAAGAGATTCATTCATGTCAAACATGACTTTGAATTGAGTTGATAGTCATTGTGAAAAAACAACTGTTTTGGAAACAAAAAGGAGATTAAGTTTGGCAGAAAATGGCAGTATATGTTTTTTGCAGGAAAAAACCCTAAATGAAAGGCTAGGACTTACATTAAAAGCATCACTGAATTTTCAAAGCTAACAAGTTGTGGAATGAAGAATGTGTTTGCTTTTTGTGAATTGATATATCTTAGTTATAGGGTACTGTAAGTGATGTTAATATGAATGATGTAGATAATATTTTACCAGTTGCTAAGGGAACCATATTCACTGGATTTCTTTTTTTTTTTTGCTGTTACAGTAAAAGTTGGCATGTATTTTGGAGTTAACTGTACAACTGAGCATGCAGTTTTCACACAAGTTTTCTCTGCAGATCATCCAGAAATCTTGTCAGAAAAATACTTTACTATTTGGATTTCTTGATTCAGTCACTGGCAGATCTTGACCTTTTGGATCCTTTATAAAATTTTCTTACCCCTAATAAACCATGATAATAACTTGACATCGTTTTGAAAGAGGAAAATCATAGACTTTGCTTTTATTTTTATGGCAATTTTTAAATACTTGACGAAGAGATCTGATTTATCTATTTTGCAATATTCCTAGTGCAATTCGTGACTGCTTGCTTGTTCCAGAAGGTGGGTACGTGATTACTGTGCCCATGAATTTATACAGGGTGTCCACAGGAGTCAGCCAGTCCTTATCATTGCACATAGCATGCGTTTGGTACAGACTGGCTGCTTTTGTTGAAATCTTCCTTTATTCTATCTAGGCAGACATTTTCATGGCTTCTGTATACTTCTAAGAAGGAACATTATACTGGCAAATAATTCTTACTTTTAGACAAATTTCCATGAATATGATGGCCCCAAGCACCTGTGCTGCTTTTGTCCGGAGTATAGCTGCATGTGAGTAGGAAACAAGAAGCCTCTCCCATCAAACTGGCTTTTGATGACATTTCTCTTGCAGTCTTCTGCTTGAAGTTCATTTCTTTTAAGCATCAGGAGTTGGTCTTCTCTTGCTTAAAAAGAAATGAAAATCTCTTTCTAGCAGGAAAAAGATTTCCTGTCTTTTTACCTTCGATTCTTTGCCATATAGAACTATTCTGTGACTGAACAGACTGTTTCTTGATACTGTAACTTGGCTCAGTTTCCTGCAAGAAAAAGAAAATTGTCAGTGCCTGCGATTGTCAGTGAATGTTGTGATTTGCAATACAGTGTATTTGCAAAAAAAAAAACCTCCTGCAGTTGATGTGTCCAGTCCAGGAATCTCAGTGCATGTAATGCAAAGGAATCTCGGTGCATGTAATGCAAGACATTTGTACCTCAATTCTGGAGACAGTTAAAATGCCTACTCCCAGATACTCTTCATAACTGCAATTTGAAAGTTTCTAGTCTTCAGTTCTCATGTTTCTTTAGTGTGTGCACAGAAGCAACAGATGCTGTACAATCTTCCTTTGGCACAGAAGGTATCAACTGCATAAGAATTACTGTGAGAGATACGATCTCCTTTTTTTTAAAAAAACCCAAAAGACTATCATCAGAGGTAGGACATTACTAAGGGTCTTAGTTATGCAGCCTTGTCGGTTCAGCCACAAAGTAGGTATCTTGTGGACTCATTTCATTAAACTGGAACTACATCTCCAATATACAATTCATGTTGTAAAGTAGCTTTTTTATTAAAAGATTAAGATGTTGACATTGCTAAGCACTAAAATTTTATTATTTAGACTCTGAATGGTTTGACGATGTTTATGGGCCAGATCACAGATTCCAACCAGACATTTGTCTGTGCAAAGATTTGATTTTTTTGTTTTTTTGATTTCTCGGTGCAATACATAATATGATTTGGCCTGTCAGTTCAGTTCCTGACACACAGATGCCCATATTACAGAAGCCAACAGCATTCTTAATATCAATTGGCTGTCTCATTAGTGTTCATAGCGGCAGGGGATGGAAAATCACCCTGTGAAGACTATGCTTCATTTAGAACTAATCATCATTAATTTTCAGAGAGAAAAATGTTCTTGTGGCTAAAATATAGGACTTGAGTTTTAGGTTCTGTCACTCTAGATCTAGAGTTCTGTTCCTGGGTAAGTCCCTTGCCTCTCTGCTTTTTCTTTTTTTTGTCTCTAAGAAATGTGAGCTGCTTGCTGAAAGCTCTTATGATCAGGTCTCTTTGTAATTGGAGTTGAGCTGAGACGAGACACACCTCTACTTCCTCCTCCTCTCCTCTCACCTTGCAGCTTCAAATGCAGAACACCTCCACAGAAATGATACAAGGTGTAAGGTCACTTGCTATAGGAGTTTTCCAGATAGAAGAAACTACTGTAAGCATCTCTACCTGTAATGCATATTACTTCAAGTGTTTACATAAGTGAAAGGATGTTAAGGTTGCTGTTCTGTAGCATTACCTTGTAGTTAACAGCCAAGCATCTCATGTAACCTGTGCAAAACCAAACCCAAACCCAACAACAAAAGCTCCCCGGCTGTTAGAACGGTGTTAAAAGTCATAAATACAAAGCTTTGCAGATGCTTCCATCTCAATAGATGAAATTTAACTCTGCTGCCTTTTAGAAGAATTTTTATCGTTGTCATTTTAGATACTTGGTTTTCAGAACCTTTATGCTTGGGTATTTGGAGGAGACGCGCCAGCATACAAGGCTTGTATTCCTCTGCTCGTGATTCAAGGAATATATGGAATAAGCAGTAGGTGCAAGCAAGAACATGGTTTCTTGTTCATCATTAAATATGGGGAGGGGAGGAAATCCAAGGTATTTAGGGAGGTTAATGGAGGGGAAATAATCTTTTACAAAGCTGCTTTTCCTGTTCCCTTTCTTGTTCCAATACCTTCTCCTTAAAGCTTTTTTCTTGATTTTACCCTCTTTCACCTATTTAAGTGTAGAGAAATGAAATAGCCTTAATGATATATATTTAAAAATCTACTTTATAAATCCATTTACTCACATTGATCTTCCATTCCCATAACTCACAGCCTTAGAATACTCAAACTCTAAACTGCAGAACAGCCAACTAGTTATGCCAGATTCTTGTACTTTTTTAACCAATTCTTCATTTATTTCATTTCATTCTGTACGCTCTCTGAACACAACTTTGGAAGCTAATAAATTAATATTTGAGCCATTTCGCAGTCTGTTCCACTGCAGCCCTTATATCTTTGTCCGTACAATATCCTGAAAGACTTTATGTGCGGAATAAACAGCCTTCGCAGTACATGATTTCAAAGCCTGAGTGCTCTGCTACTTTACTGAATGTAGTAAATTTTAGGATAGATTGTAATCCCATTCATACTTCGGCTTTTAAAATGCCTAACAACTTTTAGAAACTACAAATCATTTCATAAATGCAACAGAATCGCGGTGTACTGATAGTGCAGACATTTTATTGTGCAACGAATTTATATGTCTGTGTAATGCTGCTGGAAATACACATCTGCCAAATATTCTTTAACTTAATGTAGTACACAGAACTTTACTGTATTAATTCATTTTGCACTTACAACAATCAGGTTTTAATAGGAGCTGATTGAAGTTGCATAGTCTGGTATAGAAGATTCATTGGATTCTTTAAAAGCTTTTCATAGAAACATATACTAAATCGTATATTAAAAATATAGAAAGATTTTGTGTAGGAATAAATCTAGCACGCTAATAACAGCTTGAAAGGCAGCGTTAAGATCACTTCTTAATTTAGAAGCTTGTTCAGTACTGATGGAAACTCATGAAATAGGTCACATAGGGGAGAATTCAATATGCTTCTAATCAGCTAAATGCCTTGTAGCCCAGATAATGGACTACCTAGATTTCAGCTGCTCTTGGCAAAGGTGCGTGATGTAGAGTTACCGGTACTTACCTATAGAAGGCTTAAGTTTTCCGTGCGTCTGTCTTCCATCTGGAAGTTTTTAGGCAAATTGCAAAGATGAAGTCACTGGTGGTATGGGCCTAGTCTTAAGTGTCCAGCTGTAGACAGGCTCTGCAGTGTACAAGGGCATCCCAGCTTCTAAGTAACACGTTTGTGTTCTCAGGGCAGTGCTAATGAAGTTTTACATGAGTAATGCATGATAAAATAAATCCATTTGAGATGCCAGGTGAATGTTTTGACTTGAAACTCAGAACTATGCTGCTGTACTCAAGTTATCTCTCTTGGCTTACCAATGACTTGGAATCAGATTTTTGTGTTTAAATAATGAAAATTCTCAGTTGTGTTGAGCTATAATGAACATAAGAGGCTGAAACACAAACTGCGTACTTTCCGAGCCATTGTGTGTGGTTGTTTTCTGTACGGCACCATGTTTCAGAACACTGACCTAGCTCATTGGGTATAACCAGCTATAAACTGATATAGCTGCAAATATTACATGTGTGTATTCTTCTCACTGTGGGCATTTCTGTTCGATGCCAAATGTCATTTCAAGACGTAGAGCTTGCTTCCAGGAGAGCTAGAAAAGAAATTGGTGTAGTATTTCTGAACAAGTGAGGAAGTGCATAGTATGTTTCTATTTTACCTTTTTCTTCAGTGAATAAAATACACAAATCTTAATATTTAGAGGCCACTAATAAATAGTTCTTTTCATATGAAGACATTGCTATGAATTTTTTTTCTGTGTGTGGTATATGTGTGTGTCTGGAAACAGCTTCAGTACCATGTTTTTCAGCTTTATCAGCAGTTGTAGTCTCTGCAGTGTGACAAGTTGCATGGTGGTTCCTGTCATACGCTTCTGGAACATAAAACATCACTCTATTAACTCCTAATAATCCATATCAGCTCTACAGCTGGACAGTTTAGCAGAATCTCTTCACACAATACTCAGCTCTGGAAAACATTAACAAACTTTTGCTAACCTTTGTTGTGACCTATACGTCTTGAAGTTAATTTAAATTAAATACTGAATTTAGTCACCTTGCAGCATAGTTACATGTTTTTGGTTTATATATTTGAGCATAGACATGTTGAACTCTCTGAGGTAACTTGAGAGTATTGAGATCTATACATTTGTTTGGAAGTTACGGTCCTTGCTTGATGCTACTGAAATAGCAGGTTGGGTCACATTGTAAATTCTAACTCTGGGAACTGGTAAAAGTATACGTCTGCTTGTGTAAGGTCACCAGGTCAAGTTCCTCCTCCAGTAGTACTCACCTGCAGGTATTTCTGTCCATTCTGGCCAAGAATTTAATGAGCTTGGAACTTTTCTATGCATTTTCTCCTCTGCTTTAGAGATGGCCTTTAGGTTACGCTGAAGGACAGAGAAATAGCGGCATAAGGCTCCTGAAATTGAACTAGTTTGCCTGATCAGTAGAGAATTTCAGTTCTTGGTCTTTTCCGAAACCTTCCATGGCTTGTTAAGGAAAATATTCCTCTTCTATTCCTCATCCATCAAGCAATTATTTAAGCTGTTGAAGCAGGTAGTTCTACTGCTCCTATTTGTACTGCCGATTTAGCTTGTTACTCAACTCCTCCACGCCTGACAGCTCTCCCCTGTAGAACGTGTATTGTAAGACTGCTTAGATGAATAAACTGGTTTTAAAATTCAAGGTTGAGTGATTGTACTGTGGAAAGCCAGCTCAGGTGCTAACAGTGCATACAAAAATCTTTAGTAGGAGGTAGCAGATTACTTGGATAAGATTATGCAAATGCTAAGTATGTGCTCTGCAAAATACGATTACAAAATTTGCCCTAAATTTCTCTGTAAATCTGGGGTAGAACTCTGAGCCCTAGAGTAGATTTCAGAAGACTGAGACGCATGTTACTGAAGAATATTAAGTACTTGGAACAATTGAGGGCACCTTGGGATGCAGGTGTTTTTCTGATTCTTTTTCTAAGTGAATTCAGCTCTGGAAAGATTTAGCACTTAGGAGTTTTGAGGAAGCTGCATTCAGTTTTTAGTTATGATATTATATTAGTCATATTAATCACTTCCTGCCTGGACGTGTTCCTGTGTGGTCAGCTCTAGGTGATCCTGCTCTGGCAGAGGGGTTGGATTAGACGATCTTCGGAGGTCCCGTCCAACCCCTACCATTCTGTGAATCTCAACACCAAAAATACCAGAGATGGTAAATGGACGAGTGAAGTTTGTATCATCACAAGTTTCAAAGAGTCACTAAGGGTGAAAAAGACCTTTTAAGATCATTAAGTCCAAACCCTCTGGTCAGGCAGGGTCAGATAAAGTATGATGTCTATAACTGTGCCCAGTTGGGTTTGGAATATATCTGTGGGAAACAAATTTCAGTGTTTGAGCATCCTTTAAAAAAAAAAAAAAGGTGGGTGTTTTGTTTTGTTTTGTTTCGTTTTTTTCTCAGATGGAGTTTCACATGTCTTAATTTGTGTTTGCTGCCCCTTGTTCTTTTGGAGTAAAAGAGATTATGAATTGAAACCTAGAAATACAGCTTTAAGAAGTGATGTATTTCTATCAGACTGTCTGGTTTGTTTAAATCGGGTATAGTTGTTTCAGAGTTTAGGAACAATCATCCTATTTTAAGAATAGCAGATCAAAAATTCAAGTTAGAAATCTTTCATTCTCTCACTGTCCTGGTGCAAGACTTTGATTGCTTTGTGGGTTTATGGCTAATTTCTCAGTATTTAATAAAAGGATAATAAACCTTTTCCCTCCTTTGCGAAGATCCTCAGGATAGTCCTAGGTGAATGTTCATATACCAGTACAAAATGGTGGTGTGTTTCATGAAATGTTTGATGCCTTTGGGCATATTTCCTGGTTTTCTATAATGCACAAATTTGTGTTTACAAATAGCTTAAAATAAACATTTAATCCAGTCATTGATTTGGTGTGTTTCCTTGACATTTTTACTTGTTTTCTTAGTGGGTTAATTGACTTGACAAAATATCTCTCCTGAAATGCTGGTCCTTAATGCTTCCAGTAAATACCTTGAGCCCTTCACGGTTTTTAGTGGAAGCTATTTAGTGTCTAGAAGATTTTGTATAAATGAGGCGATAAAGAATCACCACAGATAAGATTTGCTTTTGTGTTTCTGTTTTGTCTGAGGAACTTCAGCTTTACTTGTGCTCTGAGAGGGCACATGATTTGTCTCCCATGCTTGTGTTGTTCTTGAGCCACATTTGTTAGCTCCTTTGAAGTGCTAAAGTTTTCCTGGTGTGTACGTTGAAATAGAAGGATGTTTATTCTTTCCTTTTGAGAAAAGAGGAATGTTGAGAGTGTGAGTGTCATATTAATGAGATATATCTGACTATGTAAATGTTAACTGCATTAAATGTGCTGCCAGGATATAAACACCTCACTTAAATCAATAAATTGTAATTATAGAGGTCAGTAGGTTTCAGTTCTTCTTTTGACCCTAAGAAAGCCCCTATAGATTCTCCTTCCCTACCCATACAAAAGAAAAATCAGCAGAGGACATTCAGTCTTGTAATATGTTCCTTCTTGCCTACTCAACAGTATATAAAAATGACAACGTAAATGTATTTTTTGCTTTCCTTATCTAGATATAAAGGGTATATTTCACTTTAAATAATGTCTGGCTCATCTAGTCTACCACATATGAGTAATTCTTTTTACTATGTAGAGCATATGCTTCTTCTGTCTGCAAAAAGTTCTGTGGATTTTTATTCCTTCCCATTTTTCCCAGCTTTATGCTGCCCCCAGTTATAAGAAAGCAGAGGTCACACAAAGTGACTCTTCAGAGTTTGTCTGCTGTTGAAGTTATGAGCCTCACACTTTCACTCCCTGCTTCTCAGCTTTCACAGTTTACCTGTGAGATTCAGGATTTCTCAGACACAGAAATGTCAGAGTGACAGTTTGGCTTAGTGTCAAAGTGTTGTGGATTCTAGACTTGAGCTGTCAAACAGACTATAGTCCAAAAGGAAATGGAATTATTATTCCTCCACTTAAGATGGCAGATCATAGATATTTGCCTATGTCTAGTTCTTTTTGTGTCAAAGTATATGCCTCATCCATGTATAAATATTTCACACTGAAGTAGTGAGCACTCTTGGTGGAATTGAACTTGACCTAAATTCCTGCCAAGGAAATTTGCCCCACTGAGATCCTTATAAACTAGCTTAGTCCAGCATGGCTATTAAGTCATTCTGGGGTGTATCATCACGGCAATGTAGTGAGCACATTGTGGACTATCCGAGAATTTCTAGAGAGCAAGTGGCAAGGGAGGTGTGTATAAAGGAGCTCCCACATACAGAGATATTTAGGAACAGATCAATGTAGAGGCCCAAGCACGTGCTGGGAGGTCTGTTCACATCTTTCCATCTCCTGTGTTGTTTATTCTGGGGGAATGCAGTATTGGAAGGGCTGTCTTGTATCCTTCATACGGTGCAGCAGCATGGCTGTGAGTGAGCAGTGAGAAGAGCTGAGGGTGAGCGAACGCAGAGACACCACTATCTGCCCAGTCATTGCCCAGTGTCTCTTCTCCCCAGCAACATCAGCATTATCATGGTCAGTATTGTTCCATCTTCTGCAGCTGCTATATTATCTGATCATCCTATCATCATTTATCATGCCAGTGTTTGCTTAGGACTCCAGTTTCCAGAGGCTGTTCTCTACAAAACCTCAGTAACACTCTGCTCATCCCCAGATGTCCTGTGTATGGCATCCCCAGTGGGTCCAGGCAGAGTCTGGCTCTTTTGGAATGAGCTATTGTTCTGAAAGATCTCAGTCACTTCATCAATGAGATGCTAATCCATTAGCCTGAGCATTCTTGCTGTGTCTTCTCACACAGTTACATTTCCCTTGTCATCATCATTGCCTTCCTCAGAGGAATACGGATTGATCGACAAGGGGTGGGGAAAGGAGTAAGGATCAGGAGTCCGGTGTTGTAAGTGAAGTGTCTTTGCAGCCTCTGAAACACCAGCACCTACTCTGGCTGCTGAGCCTGATGATTCTGCTCCTGCCCTTGTTGTATATACTCTCTTTTTGTTCCAATATGCATTATTTTGTAAGCCCTTGCACACATCCTCTCTTTATTACATTAAGTCTTGAGGGGGAAAATTATTTTGCTGCCCATTGAACTCAGTCACAGTGAGCCTGCTGATGACTAGCAGAGCGTGGTATCAAGGGATAGATAGGTGATGGAATTCGAAAACAATGAGCTAGGTATGTGACAGATAACGGTGGCAAAATGTCTGCATCTTTTATCAGCATTTTTTTATCCCATAACTTAGTTTTGAAAATACTGCTGTTAATGTGGTTCTGTAGAGGATTTTCTCCGTGAGAAGGAAATAGCCGGCAGAGCACTTGGCGGGCAGATGATTACAAAATTGATTTGTGCCTAAGGAGAACTAATGGACTTGGGCTTCCTGCCGGTTTTATGTTAGTCTCTTACACTTCAGCACCATATTCCTAATTTTCTGAATTCTCCTGAAGTGTTAACAGGCTCATGTATTTCCTCCCACCTCCTATCGCCACTTCTTCCACAGCATTCTCAAACCTTTCCCATGTTCTAGCTGAATAATAGACAAAAATCACCATAATGAATTCCAGTTAATTCATTGTTGATTGGTTGAAGACTGAACTATTAAATTGACACAGAAGCCTTTCCTGTGGCAAAGCGCAGTAATTTTGGTATTATATCTCTACCACTCTGCTAATTCCCTGTCCCTTCCTTGCCCACCCAGCCCAATCAGGAATTTAATGGTCTGTGAAGCTGTGCTTTTGGCATGTTGGTTATAATCGGTCAATCAGCTCAAAAGTTATCAAGTATGACTGACTTCCAGCAGTGTCATGGGTGCTTAAGCTGCCAATTTGCACTTCTCAGTGTGATTGTGTCGGCTGTCTCTTCTTAGAAAAGCAGGCAAAAAAATCTAAAATACCCTTCTAACAACATCTAGAGGCAGCTTCTGCTGCATAGTTAAAGGTATTTTTTGTAGTATCTCTAAAAACCTTTACTCTGCTAGGTTGCAGGTCTGAGATAGACATCAGGGCATGGATAGGTAGTCACTTTTGATATTATTATTCCATTAACAAGTTCACCCTGGTCACAATTTGAATGCAGTTACACTCTGAATGTAACCAAATGATTGAGAGAGCAGCTGAAATAATCACCCTGATGAAATGTGATGGTCACATTTCAGAGCGAGGATCATATGCACAAGTAAAATAGGCTTCAGCTGAACCTTGATAACTTTGTGTTAAAGAACAAAAACTTACCGAGCTGCTATTATTTAAGTGCTTGTGGTTTTGCAGCCATATACCATGTGTGTAGTCCTGTCACTGTTAGTATGTACCAGCTTACACATTCCATCTTCTTTCTTAATTGTTGGTTGATTACCAAAGGAGTCAGAACCCATATATTGTACAGTGCTGCAAAAATCAGTTTTGATGTGGAAGTTTAATCATGGATTTGTCTGGAGAGACAATCGAAGCTTTTACTGCGTCCAATACTTCAGCAAAACATTTTTAATGTCTGTTTTCTTTTAATTTGGCCTTAAATGAGGCCACATATTTTGGATAATTACTCAAACCATGTTGTCCTGGGTTTAGTTTAGCTTAATTATCACCATCAGCTGCTGGCCCCAGCAGCTGAGAGGAGCTGCAGTGGGAGGGGCCACAGCCGGGATAAACAACCCAACCAGCCAATGGGATGTTTGATACCATCCTGAGTCATGCTCCTATATAAAAGGAGGGCTGGGCCAGGGTAGTGGTCTTTGTTTTCAACTTGCTTTGGTGTGTAGCGTCAGTGGAGCTGGAGCAGGGAAAGTGATGGCTTTGGCACAGGTAGAACTTATCACTCGCTTTGTCTCTCATTTCATTAGTACTATAATTAGTACTGTCGTTTTCTTCTCTCTTTGTGTTATATTATTCCATTGTCCTCATCTCAACTCTTCCTTCCTCCTGATTCTCCTTCCCCTCCCACAGGAGGGGGTGGGAGGGGAAGCGATGGGTGAATGGCTGCGTGGTGTTTAGCTGCCAGCAGAGGGTAAACCACAACATATGTAAAGGAGCTAATTCACACTTCCTGAGTCCTCTTACGTGACTGTCTGTGCTAGAGGATTTCTTCCTACTGGTTAAGGTGAAGTCCAACTGTTGATCTTCTGCGTACTAATGTTTCTCTCTGCCTGTCTCTTACCGTTGTGCTGGCAGGTTGGCACGTTGTCGCCGCTCTGCCTTATGCAACTCCCAGGGATCTTCTTTCAAATGCAGTGGCAGAGGAGCTTGAGCTGTCTTTGTAATTCTTTACCCAGTTTATGATCCTGTCTCTCTCTCAGAAAGGAAATGGCAGAGATAACTAGGTGCGGGTAATTGCCGCTGTACTTCTTCATAGAAGGCTTGAGGCCCTTGTAACAAGGTTCAGTGAAGCGTGGTATAGATAGGTATGAGTGTTTGGATGAATTGGATAAAGCCTGCTTAATGCCTGGAGTGGAAGGGAAGGCAGGTTTTATCTAATGACAATAGTAATAAAGAGGAAGGAAGAAGCCTTAGTGAAATGTGTGTCATCCGTGATCCTCTTTGTTAATGAGCTTATGGATATCAGCAACTGAAGGTGTCTAATATGTTGGGATCTAGATGGTGGCATAGAACTTAAAGAAACACGTTCTTGGAAAACTTGCTGTAATCATAATCAAAAATGTCTGACAACAAGTATATTTAATTCTTCTGACCTTTTTAAATAAGCCAACACAAGAGTGTGGTTTTGAGTGACTAAGCTCTTCCAAAAGCATTATTAAAAAAAAAGAAAAAAGGAGAATTTATTTGGGATGTCCAATCCATGCACACATTTATCGTGTTCCTGGGTTATATAAAGCATTTCCTCTGTCTCCAGATTCTTTAGATAAATTCAGTCTCTGAGCTTCTGAAGAAATATGTTGAGGAAAGAGTTTGACCTGGGCTTTTAAAAAAAATTCTTACTGACTTCCTTCTTCTTTCTACTCTTTTTTTCCCAGTGTATCCATTTTTGTAGATTAAAGGAAAAAAAATACTCTAAATGAATTGATAATTCAAGCTAATGTAAAACAAAGTATTTAGAAGATAGAAATGGTAAGCCTGAGAAAACTACTCAAAATTGTGAGGCTTTAAATTAATCCAAAATGCGATGACGATTTTTTTTTTTTTTTTTTTGCTGTATTCTTTCATACCTTCCCAATCATTACCTGTCTTTCCCTTCCCATGCCAAAAAAAAAAAGGTAAATTAAGTACTGTATTTATACCATTACAATTCCAAAAATGGAGGGTAGCATTTACAACCTTAAAGCCGTGTCAGTTTTCAGTCATAGCTTCATACTTTGACATTCCTTTTCATGTTGAAATTATGGCAGGAATAAATGATTTCATTTAGATGTCTCTTGGTGGATCTGCATATGAAATAGTTTTTAAATGACAGGAAGCTGTGTTCTAATTAAGGGGTAGGCTTGCACATTCTTACTCATGGGACTAGCTCTCCTACATCTAGTAGCATGCATTTATTTGCATAGGAATACCTGTGAGGGTAAATGTTGACATGAGTGCTTCTGCACCCCGTATTTCTGAGGGCCGTTTATATCTTCAAGTGAGAGGAGTTGATGAAAGAGCTCTGATTACTCACTTAAAGTCTCCAGAGGTGGCATTATAGACAACTCCTTTTCAACAGCCAGACAGGTTTTATGAAGTAGTTGAAATGAAAAAGCCACGTACTCTGCTGTCGTTGGAGGTCCAAGAGATACCCGATTCCTCCTTTGTAGGTTTGTGATTCACTGTTCAAAAGTGATTAGTTTGTTAAAATAACTGAAAGTTGAGGAAGATGAAATACTTGTTCCATAGAATCAAAGCCCATTTCTATTAAAATAAGAAAGATAATAGTAATTTCTTTTTCATTGTATAATTTGCACAGCTTTATAATGCTATCCAAAGTTAATATTCTTTGTCATCACAAGCAGCGTGATACTTTATAGCATGAAGTATATTTCATGGTGACCACTGCCCCTGTGTATCTACAGAAAGAGGAGACATTTCGCACTAATATAAATGTCACAAATTGGTGTCCATACCAGAAATATATTTGTTTCCATGGCAACTAATTATTTAACCAAGAAAAGGGGGAGGAGAAGCAGCAGATTTTGATAACACAATTGAAAATAAGATTCGGTCATAAAAGTGATTATAAAACCTGTGAAACTTTGTTCGTTTTTGGTTTGTTTTGGTTTTTTTTTTTAGTTTAAAAGGTACTCCATAGAGGTATGAGAAGCTCTTTGCTCTCAGCTCTGTTATTAAGCTGCATGAAATTCAGCATGGTGTGTGATTCAAGAGTTCAGTGTTTTAAATTATTTTTTAGCACATGTAAATATGATACATATAATGTATAGAATTTTGTGGAAGTGCACATGCTTACATGACCTACTAGTGCTGATCTGTTAACAGCAATGCCACAAACTCAAAGTCTGCACATCCTCCCAGTGGCTACATGTGCATGTTTTTCTGGGAGACTAGAAAGTCGTCCTTTTCCTCAGCTACCCTGACGTGTGCTGTGAAAGGGAAAACACATCTGCCACTATTTCAGTTCTGGCCAGCCTCTTGAGTTTTCTTGCTGTGTGATGCTGTTAATGCTCTTTCCTTTTCTCTTTGAATCTTAAAAGCTTTCTCAGAGGGCTGCTTTCTGTCCTTGTACTACTTCTGAGATTCATAGCCCATTTTCTCACCCCACGTTCCAGTTGTTTGCACAGCCCTGGTGACGGCCACTTGTTTGAGAACTGCCATTCTTGTCATTCCTTCAAGCTTCAGATAAATCCAATGTGAGAGTTCTGTTTTGTTTCCGAGATGGTTGCAGCCGCCAAGGGTTTGTCTCCCTGGTGACTCAACTGAGCAGGCATTGGCAGAGATCCTTTTAATCATCTTTGCCAACAAAACTCTTTGCAACAGATGCTTCCTTTGTGAGAGGAGAAGCTCACCTGGATGCTTTTCTGGTCGAAGGAGTGGTCCCCTTGCAAGTGCTGTTGAACTTTGGGCAAGGAATGAGGCTGTGTGTACCTTGTGGAGAACAGCTGCATATGCTGCAGTGTGTGAGCAGAGACCCGGACTCTGCCTGGAAGAAAGAAGTCCTAGTATCTCTCGCTCCTATTCTCAGATGGATGTGGTGCCTTTTACGCTTCCTGTGCTGAGTAGAAGGAAGGGGAAAAGTCTACCTTGTGTGCATGCAAAACTTTGAAGTCAGGTGTTGGGGACTGAGTATACCTATAGGAGAATTTACATTCGGACTGTATCTGAGAACACAGGTTACTGATACAAGTAATGCTGGGTTTAGATGCATGGAAAGTTGTTTTCAATCAGAATTCTGTTCTGTATTATTCATGAACATCTGACTGAATTTACCTGTGATCTGCTGCACACAGCATATAAATATTCTCCATATGTTTGTTTATCCATTTTTTAAAGTATGATGCATAACAAAAATTATGTGAAGACTTCAAGACATCAAAAGATGTCAATATATGAACGAGGTGCATTCTATAGTACAATAAAAATAGATAAAATTCAGTATAGATCAAAGAAATGTCATAAGCCATTGGTATATTTCAGAAGTAAGCATTACTTAAAAATTTATTAAAAATCCATCAAAATTATTTCATGGGATAATTTGGGAGAGAAGCTGATATAATCTGCATTGGATTTTTATGTAATTTCGTTTTAGAATAAAAGTGATTTTTATTGAGGGAGCCCATTCTAGAAAGGTGACCTGCCTATGACAGAAAAATCTACTGCAAACACAAAATTAAAGGAAACAAAAAAATCTGTGAGACCAAAATTGCTTTAACAACCTGTTTTGATTTTGAGGGGGTTTTGGGCTGTTTTCAGTTTAGTTTTATTTTAGGGTTTTTTTTTTCCTCTGGAAAACAAGAGCAGAGATTGAACTTTGTGGAAGATTTAAAGGTCCTTTTTCTCCCATTATTTATATTTGTATACATGTATTTATATTCAAGGCTTTTCATTGCCATGCTGTTGCTAAGTAAGCAAATTATGTGTTTGATTTAGTGGCTTCCATGTGGTATTTTCCATCCACTGTTTACCATGTCATTAAATGGGGGAAAGAATTTCATTAGCAGTTTCTGACATCCTGGCTGCTTAAGTGGTCATGTAGAGACTGATGGAACAAGTCCTGCTGACAGCTTTGAGGTTATTCTGGAGGCATCTAGGGTCTTAGACACACAGGATTATACAGGGATGCAACAGAGCAGGTTAAGGATATGTCTGGGGAGTATAAGATTTCTTTGGATTTTCTTCTGCCTGCACCTTGCACGTAGAGATCTGGATCAGGAAAAGGGTTCTTGCAGCACATGAGCTGGGTGAGCCGTCATACGGCTAAATGTGTATGGTCACAGAATTGTCACAGCTGAAAAAGACCTCCAAGATCACTGTGTCTAACCGTCAACCCAAAAAAACCCAACTGAAAAACACCTCCCCATCCCACTAAAGCATGTCCTGAAGGGCCTCATCTACATGTTTTTTGAACACCTCCAGGGATGGTGACTCCACCTCCCTGGGCAGCCCTTTACAGCATCTGACTGCTCTTTCAGTAAAGAAATTCTTCCTAATATCTAAACCTCCCCTGGTGCAACTTCAGCCCATTTCTCTTGTCCTGTTGTTATTTCCTTGAGAGAAGAGGCTGCACCCACCTGACTACAACCTCCTTTCAGGTAGTTGTAGAGAGTGATAAGGTCTCCCCTCAGCCTCCTCTTCCCCAAACTAAACAATCCCAATTCCCAAAGCTGCTTCTCATAGGACTTGTTCTCCAGACCCTTCACCACCTTGGTTGCCCTTCTCTGAACTCACTCCAGCAACTCAATGTTTGTCTTGTGGTGAGGGGCCCAGAGCTGAACACAGTTCAGTTACAGAGTAGATGACACAGGAGTAGGGAATATGCTCTCCCAGAAGGAAAATGTGCAACAGCGCAAGTAGTGGCCTAATGTCCTATCCTAAAGAAAATGGACCAGAATAATATTGGTTTTAACAAGAAACAGAGTTTTCCTATTATTTTTGAAAAATACATAAAGATACCTAATTTATTTTACATTATTCAATATGTTCTCCATTTTTTAACTTTGTCTTTAGAGAGACGCAGCAGGATAAAGAATGCTTGTTAATTTGAAGTTTTTAAATTATACTAATATCAGTTTTTGATATAGTTACAATATTCCTTGTTTCTTCCCGATTCTGCTAATCTGGCCTGTATTGTCTGCTTTTCAGTGTTGGATTTGTTTTTACTTATGAATCTATAAAATGCACAGCAGAGTGTACCTTCTCTGGAAGAAAAGGTTCTAGGTTAGGGCATGAAAATTGCATGTTTCAAAAGGTCTGCTGCTTATCGGGTTCTTTTTTTATTCATGTCAGGATTATCCAGGGTGTGATATATGGTAGCATTGTGTCACTGTTGTGCTTCGTACCCAAGCTGAAACTTTTGGTCAGTTCATGACTTCTGTTTGGCCATTAAATTGTGCTTCAAAGTCTCTTCCTCCCTACTGATGAGAAGTGTATGAGTGTTCCTTCACGCTTGCATAACCTTTGTTATCAAAGCACTTTACTGGCTTTCATTCTATCACTTCATCTGTTTCTGACGTTTGCCTTTTCTCTTTCTCTGTAGTGAAAGTATGGCTTGTAGCTAATGTCCCTTAAATCCCAGAGGTATACAATGACTAATGATAAAAAAGAAAATTCTTATATTTTTTTAACTTTCTGACCTACTATTTCCCTGAGAACAGAGGCGAAAGAAGATAGCAGGGTCGGCAGACTTGTGATCACCAAGTGGCTAGAGGGTAAGGAAGCAGAAGAGCTATTTTTGTGGTGTGAGCTGCTGACCAGAGTTTTACTAGTTTGAGAAATCATAGCCAGAGGTTTAAATAAGCTTTTGTTATTCAAAAAGTCAATGGCTGTTAAGGGTGTTGAAATTGGAAATCGACTAAGCCATTGACTTCTTCTAGAGAAGAAAAGGCATGAACTGTTTAAGAGGTATTTTAGGGTAAAAAAATCTGGGCGAGGCACATGTAGTATTATTGTAGCAAAAGGATGCTTGATGTCTTGCAATTCTCTGGAAACCAGGAAGAGACTAGTTTTAGAACTAGAGGAAATTAATTGCAAAATGAGACTCCTTACTCCCTTCTTTTGGGGATTTGAAACAGTCATCTTGGAGTGTCTCCTTCCTGTCAAATTCGCAGCTGTTTCTGGCAAGCTACTGGGTACTTGTGATGAAGCAGAGCAGAAATATATTGGCAATGAAATAGTTGAAACTTCTGGAAACGATTGAATCTTTCAATATTGCTCTATTATTTTATTGGATTAACTGTTTATGAGGTATTTTAGAGTAAAAAAATCTGGGCAAGAGACATGTAGTATTATTGTAACAAAGGGATGCTTGATGTCTTGGAAAGCACAGCAATATGTATGTTATGTTTGTTTAATCCTCCTCCTGCACAAAGCTGGAATCTCATATAAAAACATGGGTGGGAGTGGCCAGGGCTGGGGCGGGGGGAGCCAGAAGTAAGCAAAAAGAAATTATTTTTCCTAGAAAATGATTTAAATCCCATGAAGGCATATTAAATTAAGAGGACTCAAATAGGATTACTAGATACTAAAGTAGTTGGGTCTGGGTGTACGTGTTTAAGATGGCCAAAGCCACTTGTGTCTCAGTTGGTTTCAACTGATATTTTCTTTGGTCTTAAAGTATCAGGTCACAAAGTAGAATTGTTTTGTTTGGCATAAATTAATGCTTTCACACTTCAAGTCTCTGAGAGGAAACTAATGACTAAATAGTTTTAGTGACTGAAGCATGGCTTGCTCTCACTGCTTGAGAGGGGAACAGGTTTAATGTTCTCTGGCAAAATAGTCAGAAGAGCCACCCTTTTTGATATTTATTTATTTTTAAACTATCTGTTTTGTGGCTGGAGATGCTGTACCTCCAAAACACTCAAGCGAATGTTTTTATTGACTACTAAACCACGTATGTCTGCACATTTGCAAATATTAAACTGTGTTCTGAAAAAACCGCATTACGATAGATACAAATCCAAAGAATTTAAAAGAGAATGTTTGGGGGGGGGGGG
>VWZK01007400.1:331598-635870 GCA_013396935.1 Baryphthengus martii
AAGAAAGTTGTTCAAGACTGTGGAATAGGTCTGTGTTTGCTTCACTTTTCTTGTTTGCTGGCTAGTGGTTAGTGCTATCTGCAGATCTGAGTCATCCTTCCTTCGCCAAGATGTTCGTGTTTCTGCACACAGACTGCTATGTTTTCTGGAAGGTGTCTTGACAAGTAGAGGAATACCTGCTTTGCCTCTCACCCTGAAGATATGTAATCTTTGGCCTTTGGAGGGGCAGAAAAACTGACATCAGTGAGAAATTCTGCAGCTTGAGAGAATTCTTCTTCATTCCGAGATTTTCAAGAGGCAGCTAACTCTTCAGGCTATTCTGTCACTTCTTGTGGTTTTCTTCTCCATGGCCTGTATTTGTTACCCTACATTTTAATCTGTGAACTTTTAGAGCGGGTTAACTTAGATGGGGGAAAGATGACTGGGAGTTCTAGTGTGGGGAGGACTACTGTGGTTCAGACAAAACCTGAATTAAGTTTTGGTGAGCATGATTCTGAGGAATCTGCAGCTAAACATGTTTCTTCGTATATGTTTGAAAAAAACCAACACCACATCCTATTAGTGTTCTCTACAAATCTCAGATTTTACCTTTCATAATAGATGCTCCCATGGCAGAATTTTTTTTTGTTTATATGGCCTTTTTGAACTAAACCCTGAGTACTGTCTGTATAAAATGCTTTTGAATGGACTACTGAGCAGAAGTGGTGGAAGTCCTGTTAAGTAACAGACATGTGATGGCTTTCCCCTGAAGCCCAGAAAAGGGCTGAGGTGAACAGAAGTGTGCAAGTATAAATCTTTTCTTCTATGACATTCAGAAACAGTTTTTCTAGAGAGGGTGTGTCCCTTCAGAAGTTGTTCAGAGTTGTTACTGGAAAGAAGTAAGAAATAGCTCAAGAGGTGCAGCATTACAAGTGAATTCCAGAGAAATTATTTTAAATCTGCAGAGAAGCCACATGAAAAAGTGTTTTAAAGATTTCTAAATTTCTGTTACTAGAGATAATTTTAACATTGATTTTTTGCTAGTTAATGAAACCTTAATATTCAGATCGTTGATATGTTGAAAAATGCCATCGTATGTTACGCCATTATACTAAATTTGCTTAATCCTACCTCATGAGCCTGCAGGTTTCTCTATAACTGTTGGCCCATGTAATTGAACTACATTCTAGTTCCTTGATATATATGTATTTTTATTTTTAATAGTGACAAATTTATTTCTGTGCTGTCCCTTTCCTCTACTACTAATCATCAGATTATTTTTGAACTATTTATTGCTTTATTACATCTTTAAAGCCTTACGGCTCTTCGTGCAACAGATTTAGGGAAGGAGGAGGGTATTTGGTTTTAGTTTTACCACTTTTTTTTGGAAATTACTGGTCTTTCAAATAGTTATGAATCTGGAAGCAAACAAAAAAACCCAACAATGAAATGGCTGAAAGAACTATTTTGGAAACATAAAATTATAAATATTGTGATCCAGAATCTAATTTTACTTTAGCTGATAGTGCAACTTGTGGAAATAATAGAGAATATTTTAAGAGATCAACCAATTTGTCTTCTATTATTATTTTCTTTGAGGAGGGTTGTTGGAGGAAGAGAGATTTACTCACGATAGGAAAGTTGTTCCTGAAATTACTTTTGAAAAACTGACCAGAAAGGCACAGGATTCAACAGATGCAGTTGAATTCTGGAGATGTGGGCCATTTTTTTTCTGTTTGATTGCTTGATGGTGAGGCTTATTTATTTGTGCAGAACAACTGTCTCTTTATCCACCCTTGTTGAGTAACACTGGAAAAGTATGTTTATTATCTCAGTAATAAAAGCAGATTCTTCCTCATCATTTCCTTTACCAATTGTATTTAGTTGTTGATGTGTACGTGTCTGCATCTTCTGTTCTGTATGAGTATGCTTAAGCTGCTCCTTGGGGATACTTTTATTTAGGGTACTACGTGTGTGCGCACACATCTTGAACCAGTCTAACTGACAGAACTGATATTTCTTTTCCACTTTATTTTATGTCACTATGAAAGTAGTTTACCTATAACATTAATTGTTTTCCTCCAGCTTACAATGGTGGAAGTTTCCTTTGTGAACAAACATTTTTAGATGCTGCTTCTCTTTTTTTTTTTTTAATTTTATTTTTTCCTTTCTTTGTTAACATTTTGGAATGGCCTCCATAGCCACTTTAGGCGGCCTCTTACAGTTCAGTTTTACTACATCTCCAAGTATTTCGCTTTTCCTGTTTTTACCAGGGATGCAAGCGAACTTACTTTTACTTGCTTAGATGACGCTTCTGTTTCTCTCAAACAGTAGATTATTTTTTAACAAAAAAAAAATGAATACTGAAACAATGTCTAGACAAGGCAATTTGTGGTGTACACAATCAAACTACAAGACTATGATTAGTCTGTCATCATTTTCCTAAGCAACTAGTACAATCCTGTAGAAAGTTCAATCTGAGTAATTCTCAGTCCTTTTAGACAATTATACAATATTATTACTGAACTATTAATAAAAATAATATAGGAAAACTTGCAGGTGAGCTCAGTAGTGTTTAGGAATATCTTGAATACTAACAATGGCCTGTAAATCACAGGCTAAGACCCAGCATTAAGATAAGGGGAAAACTGACGGTCTGTATCTCTCTGAAGAGGGACAATGAGAAAGATCGGAGTTATCTGACTTCCCAGGAAGTTTGTGGAAGAAGCAAACCTCCTCCCATCACCAGACATCTGTGGTGTGGGATTTTTCGTCTCTAATTTTAAAGGGCAGGAGCAGAGCAATCTGTTGTTTGTATAGAAAAGTGATGGTAAAAGAAATAAAACACACTCAGGGGAATATCTACTCTTCTCTAAGCCGCCGCTTGAAAAATAAGCACAGGGAAACATTTGCGCAGCATCGCAGCACAGAAGCAGAGGAAAATCAGGAGGCAGTGGGTAGGTCTCCAATATAGAACATGCACATGGAGCATGTTCTTCCTTAAGAAAGGACCCATTTTTAAAATTCTGGTATTTCTGAAATCCACTGAAGGATTAGATCTGACAGGAGGACTTGACAGTATTCTGAGATATGAATATGGTTTTGAGGTGATGGGAATAGGTTTTCCCTGTCAATCTGAGCTCAGAGGTCCAGGCCAGGTCTAAATCAAGCAGATGTTGCTACACAGAATAATGTAGTGAGTGTTTTGGATTGATGAAGAGGACATATGTGAAGGTCATTTGACTTTAGACCAGTTATATTCACAGTAGTTAAGATAACAGTGGTCTGGCTTTAATTTTTCCTTCCTGGTAGCCTGCCAATAAATTCTAATATTATCTGCACCTATTTTAATACAGTTTCACTAGATATTTCTAGAAAATATCCTCACAGCTTCGAGTTTTATTGAAGTCACTATAGGTGGAAGGATTTAGAAAAAAATCTTAGCCAATCATTGGCTGGAAAAAAACAAAAGCTAAATCATCTGAATGTCGAGAGAATTTTACTATTTGAAAAATGTTTGGTTTTTTTTCCCCATGGAAAGTATGTTAATTGATTCTATGTGAATTTTTGGCTATGTTAAGTGTTTTGTAGTATCTTCGTGTGCAGATGGACTACATGCTAGTCTTCCTGTAAGCAAATGGATGCAAATGAAGGCAATTTGGGGTGAAACCCAGTCAAGAAGTAATGGTTCACTTCTCTGGCATAAGATTTGTGTGTATGTACAGGGAGTATTAGAGGAGCAGGCTTGGGGCTATAGCAGTGAATCTCTACAATGGCAATGAAATTAGACTCTTCTTTATTTGTTTGCATTTCAAATCAAAGGAATGCACTGTGGTTTTCTTCTTAATGTTCTGATCTCTCATATTATGAGAAGTCTTGTTTTTACAACATGTCGTACCTGCTTCTCTCTTTAGAGTCTTCTTACGTTATTTCCACACAATTTGGCCTTGCTTTTTGTGAAAGGATAGAATTAAACCATGCATCCCCAAAGTCACTGAAGTATTGTTTGTCATATCCAGTGCTTGATTTTAGAAATTGTGATAACGTGCCTGGGCAGTGGCATGTGTTTATTATCATGTTCTAAAGTCAGTCTCCAAACCCACTGCAGACTTAAACAGAAATGAGGTAGTGGGACCTGTATTGGAGAATCAGGTATAAAAGCACACACTGTGCTGCTCAAGAAAGGCAGCTACCTTTATAGCACATTCTTTTGACTACTGAGCTAACAACAGTTTGTGCTGGTGATGTGATACCTGCTTTGAAAGGCAAGGGAAAATGAGTTTCTGTTGAACTATGCACAACTGGTAATTACACTCAGTAAACATTAATGTTCTATTTCTCCAGATGCTTCTAGACAAGCATTCTCTGTGCCCTAGACAGAGCACAGCAGCCCTGTGCTGTAAAAATGGGCCAGAGAAATCTGGATCACTTGCACTCCCCATTCAAGTGCTGAAAGGTAGCGTTGAATGATAAATTTCTGTTGGAGCTTGTGATTGTGACAAGTGATCGATAACAAGAAGTTAAATAATAAATATTAATTGGTAAGAGCTTGTTAGAAAGGGAAGGAATCTACGTCGAACTGCTACCAAGTGATTCAGATGTGTTTAACTCAGTTTACAGCTAATTTTACATTTCTTACAGGGCTTTACGCTAACTCTGCTAAAGTGCTGAGGTATTTCCCAGATTCCCATTTTGGCAATCTTTGCCTTTCTGAAGGAATTGTTGGCCAAATTGTTTCTATATAGCTTAAAAGAATAAGCTGCTGGAAGTTCTGCGCTTTGGCATTTCTGCCCGTCTATACGGGAAGAGAGAAAATACTTTAAATCCTTTCTCAAAGCAAGTGTAACTTCTGAGTTTAAATCAAATCTTCTCAATTATATGCAATTTTTATGTCGAGTAGAAACAATGTCTCAGTAGCTTTCATCGCTGCCGTCTGGCTTTTTCTGAGCGATAAAATTGTCAGTTATTTCTAGCAGGTTTAAATTATATCAGAAAATATCCTCTGTGCCTTCTTGAATTATGTATAGAGGGCCAAATTCTGACATTTAAAGATGATTATCAAAGTGAAACCATGAATCAAATGGAAGTTCTTAGATTCTTACACTATTTTTTTTTTTTTCAGATTAGAAAGTACTAGTTTCAATAAAGACACAAACCTATCGATTTTTCTTAGATCATGTTTACTTTAAATTTTTCAGGTCTACCATGACTTTTCCTTAATGTTAATCTCACAAAAGTGCTCTGGAAATATAAGAATCCATATCATCTACTCGGTTCATTGCAGCTGTTGAATTAGTTTTCAGTCAATTCACATTTTTTATAGAATGCTTGTTCTAATTTTGGACAAATAATTTCCTTATGTCAATCATAAATTAGAGTGGAATATGACTTCTGAACTAAAACTTGGTAGAATTTTTTTCAAAAGCTAGGAAATATTCCTTGGTCTTTTGGTGAGATGATGGGGTTGAATGGAATGTAAGAGTGAGTGCTCTGTTAAGACCCAGGAAGTCATGCTTGGATTGTGGTCTTTATGATGAAAATCAATTAATTTTACCTTATTTCTGTTTACTGAAATGTTTATATTGCAAAAATCAACAGCTGATTGCATTTCAGTAAAAAGTGCATAGAGTTTGAATAAATTTAGTATTTCTGGTTACTTTTATTCTTTTGGGGGATCTAGTACAAAAGCTGTGAGCACTTTTTTTTTTTTTTATCGTATAGCTAGTGCTTTTTGCTTGATGTTCCCAAAGTTGACATGTTTCCCACAGGGGAATGGAATTCTTCAATTATTATCTAGGCTAGTGAAGTAATTTGTACAAAGTATTTATCACATTGTAAACATCCACCCCACAAAAATAAATACAAAAGAGCCCAAAGGAAAACAAGCAAACAAAACCCCACCAACTAAAAAACCTCAACCAATCAAGAGCTTACATTAAAATATACCAGACTTTAATGCTACAGATTTAGACAGTCTTCAGTATAAAGAATAACTGGAAATATCTTTGTGCATCTTTTCACAATTATTAAATCAAAAGTCAGCTTCCCAGGAGATTTCTCCCACTGTGACAGTTTGCTCATAGGTTTAGAAATAGCATTTCCAATTTTATTTATCTTTAGAAAAAAAAGCTGGAATCTGCAGCTAAGGGTTCCAGATTCATTAGTATTCACTGTCCAAGTTACCAGGCCACGAATCATAATTGGCATATTTTGCCGAGACATTAAACTACTTATCTGTAATTTTTATGTCGTCTTTGTCAGTATCTTTCTTTTACTGAAAAAAAAAAGTAAAGAATTCAATAGCTGTTCTTCATAAAATACAAATGTTGGTTGAAGAGAGTAACCATGCCCTTCTTATTTGTGATTTGAAAGCATCATTTTTTAGGTACTTGGGAGATGAGTTGCTGTTCATTGTTTTTGCCATTGGTGTTTTCCTGATATTGAGAATGTCTATGACAGACCACGGTCTTTCTGTGTTAGGACCTGTTTGAACAGGAGTTGCATAATAGATAAGCAAGAATAAAATAATGGAACTGAAAAGAGTTAGGAATGAGATAACGGATCAAACTGCACCAGGAAAGCTCATAAAGACGTACAAGGAAGCACTGAGTCAATATTGGGCATTGTAACAGACATTGGCATCAAAACTCTAGTAGTCCAATTGGTTACAGACTCTAAAACTGACCTCAAAAATACTGTTTTCATCCTGGCTAGATTTTCACAAGGTGGCCTCTATAATATGAAGGGCCCATGGTGCAGATAAGAATTAAGATGATTACCAAGTTGGACAAGCTGAGGGGCTTCCTCTTTAAGGCACCCTGTACTTGTAACCAGAGCAGGACAATACTAATTCTGGAAAGATGCACCTTTATAGTAGGTCAATCTCCAAACACTTAATGATTCTCTTAGCTTAAATTCACATAAGACGACCCTAATTACGTATTGTGTTCTCAAAAGTTTAAATCTGCATCAGAATCTTGCACTGAAATGCCCTCTTTCTTATGAACTTTAGATGTTAATATCAGCATCAGGAGCACAACTCTTTTACTTGTCAGGTTATTTCATGCTTGGGTCAGGAAGTCCCAGAAGAACTTGAGGGATTCTGGTTCAATTCCTTTTGCTCTTGTTCGTATTTATCCTCTTCAGTGAGGACAGAGCTTGTATATCCTCATCAGGACTCCCTGGACAATAGCTAGAAGGGCAAAAATCCCTGAAGTGCATGCACACCTCAAATGCAGGACATAGCAGACGTAGTGTTCATGTGCTTGGTCTTACATACACCTTTGTGGCTGCTGGCCTGGGACTTCCAAATGTTTGAGTTTTCCTTTAGAACTACTGTTTGCTTAATGCCTGGAAATTCCAGGAAAATGAAGATTTAGTTTCAGCAAAATAGAACAGAACAAAACTTCTAGTTGGAGAATGGAGAAACTGAACATACAGTAGTCTGAGGTGAAAATGTGTAATTCAGACTTCTTGTTGGACGGGTCCTTTAGACCTTTTTGAAGAACAAAAAAGGGATTCAAGTCTGCTCTTGTATTTTTCTTGGGTGTCAAAGCATAATACCAAGGCACACTCAAAGTGCTAGAACTGATAATTAGATCACTTGAGGGGTATTATAGTTATGACATAGTGATGAATACAGTGCAAATTTCCCATTGTTTTGTAGAGAGCTCCCATTGTCTCGTAGAGCAGCTACAGTATGAGTGTTCGTGTTGTATTTTGGGAAAAACCTACAAAAAGCCGCATCTCCATTGGCCTATAAAGAAAGAGACTCCATTTCATAATGGACTACTGACACTCTGACTGTCTACAGTTTAATTCACTGTTGTTTTGGTTTTTTTTTCCCACTACAGCCTACAGAAGAAACTAAGCATATAAATTCCTGGAGTGTATCTCTTTAGTAGTAGTTCTACCTTATGGTAGAGGTTCTTTACCATACGGGTAGTGGAATGCTGGGACAAGCTGCNCGCCTCGCCCAGTCCCACAGAGGTCCCGGCCTCGCCTCGCCGAGGCTTCCGCAGCCCCTGCTGCCGGCGCTGGGCACAGACACGCAGGACAGCGCCGAAAAAAGTCAGGAATAAAGATAAATGTTAAAGCAGTGAGGGTATAAAATAAAAGAGATTTCCTGGGAGAGATTTAAGAAAATCAACTCAGAATTGTTACCGTTGATAAGGTGATTGCTGTGAGTGGGGGAAACCACTTTGGAGAGGCTTTCGAAGGAGTGATGCTCCCAAAATCAGGTCTGTGAGAGCTGAGAAGGCAGAGCAAAACGTTACCAGATCTTTCAGAAATGACAAAAGGGGATTGCTAATATCCTTGGAAAGACTGAGCGTCATGACAAACCGGGCCTAAAGGACCAAATATCTAAGGCTTTATGATTTTTTGAAGCACGCTGTTAGTTTTTAAATGAATACCTTCAGAACTTCCAACTAGCAAGCCCAAGAGATAATGGCAGATGAGTGCAGTCTGTTCAAAATGGCTGTGTCTTCTACACTCTATGATTAACTTTGCTGCCTTTACTGCCAGCTAGCCCCAGGTAAGATGCTGGTGCGATTGTGATGAGTGTTTCTGGTGACTTTACAACAAGCCAGAGTACGTGGAATTTTAAGGACTAAGTGAAACCTTTCATTTGCTGTCTAGAATGATTTGCCCTATTAGTAGCCATCTCTGTGACTTTTAACAGGGTCAGATTGTATTTACCAACGTGAAGAAAGTATCTTCACCATTTAACTCAAAGTTAGAATTTTTTTGGAACATAATTTGTTGCAGAGTGGCTTTGCTTCTAGCTCCTCAAAATGTTATAATCAGTATGCAGAAAAAAGTTTGAGGTGAGATTTTTCTACCATTAGCAGTGCAAGAGCTTAAAAAAGCAAAGGTAGTGTGTAAATATTCTATTGCTGGTGTACTTCCCATTGGCTGTGCAAACGTCAGGCGAATAAAATGAGTGGAAAATTCTAAGGTGAAAGGGAAGAGAAAGAGATGAAACAAGTAACAGGGCAGAAAATAAAAATAGTGATCAAGACAGTTGCTATCTTGCTCCTATCAGTAGAAGAAAAATAATGAAATGCATTTCAAGAGCTTGCCCGTTGTTGGATGATGCTGGCTGTTTCGGCTTGTACATGATTCAGGAAATGAAAGGAATCTCCGATTATAGCAGAATCTGCTCAGTGAAGCTAGTGCTCCTTGAGAACCTCTTAAGTGGATGTAATTTAAATGCATGTCAACTGGGCCAGGTGGAGTTGGATGACTTTCTCAAGCTGATCTCAAATTGTGTTTCCAGCTAGTAATATTTTACTCTAATGTTGTCAACGGAGAAGAGTAACTAGAGGATAAAATGCATTCTGCTCTCTTTCACTAAAGGAAAAGTTTTGCATCCTGTCAGGTTTATTGCTCGTGTTTGTTGTTACACAGTAGTGCGTTTGCTGTTCTTTCTGTAATGGATGTGGCTCTTTATTACTCTCCTGGAACGTGAGATAGTCCTAGAAAAATTGGTTTTGTCCAGATCTGTGGAGGCTTGTCCTGGGCTCGCACCGCTCTTATTTACANTACAGCCTACAGAAGAAACTAAGCATATAAATTCCTGGAGTGTATCTCTTTAGTAGTAGTTCTACCTTATGGTAGAGGTTCTTTACCATACGGGTAGTGGAATGCTGGGACAAGCTGCCCAGGGAAGTAATTGAGGCCCCATTTCTGGAGATAGTTAAGGTCAGGCTCAACAAGGCTGTGAGCAACCTCCTCTAGTTGCAGATGTCCCTGCTCACTGCAGGGGCGCTGGACTAGATGACCTTTGGAGTTCCATTCCAACTCAAACCATTCCATGATTCTTCTGAGTTACCTTGGCCGAGTGTCTAGGAAATAGGGGTTGTGGACTCTGTAGACTGCAATCCTTCTGCATAAACCTGCTCCTGTGTGGGTCTTTCATGGGCCGCAAGTCCTATTAGAAGAAACTGCTCCTATCTGGGCTCCTCCACAGTGTAGTTACCTCAGGAAATACCAACGTGCTGTCTCCAGTGCCGCGGGGGAGTCCGTGCTCCGGGTCCCGGAGCTCCTCTGTCCCTCCTCCCTGGCTGCCCTGGCACTCGCATGGCTGTTTCTCACACGTTTTCCCCTCACCCCTCCCAGCCGGGCAGCGTTTTTCCCAGTCTCCCACACGCTTTCCCGGAGGCTCCGCCAGTACTGCCGCCGGGCTCGGCTGTGCCCTGCGGTGGGGCTGCTGGGGAAGCGCCCGGAACCTGCCGCGTCGGGCCAGGGGCGGCCCCGGCCNGGGTCAGATTGTATTTACCAACGTGAAGAAAGTATCTTCACCATTTAACTCAAAGTTAGAATTTTTTTGGAACATAATTTGTTGCAGAGTGGCTTTGCTTCTAGCTCCTCAAAATGTTATAATCAGTATGCAGAAAAAAGTTTGAGGTGAGATTTTTCTACCATTAGCAGTGCAAGAGCTTAAAAAAGCAAAGGTAGTGTGTAAATATTCTATTGCTGGTGTACTTCCCATTGGCTGTGCAAACGTCAGGCGAATAAAATGAGTGGAAAATTCTAAGGTGATAGGGAAGAGAAAGAGATGAAACAAGTAACAGGGCAGAAAATAAAAATAGTGATCAAGACAGTTGCTATCTTGCTCCTATCAGTAGAAGAAAAATAATGAAATGCATTTCAAGAGCTTGCCCGTTGTTGGATGATGCTGGCTGTTTCGGCTTGTACATGATTCAGGAAATGAAAGGAATCTCCGATTATAGCAGAATCTGCTCAGTGAAGCTAGTGCTCCTTGAGAACCTCTTAAGTGGATGTAATTTAAATGCATGTCAACTGGGCCAGGTGGAGTTGGATGACTTTCTCAAGCTGATCTCAAATTGTGTTTCCAGCTAGTAATATTTTACTCTAATGTTGTCAACGGAGAAGAGTAACTAGAGGATAAAATGCATTCTGCTCTCTTTCACTAAAGGAAAAGTTTTGCATCCTGTCAGGTTTATTGCTCGTGTTTGTTGTTACACAGTAGTGCGTTTGCTGTTCTTTCTGTAATGGATGTGGCTCTTTATTACTCTCCTGGAACGTGAGATAGTCCTAGAAAAATTGGTTTTGTCCAGATCTGTGGAGGCTTGTCCTGGGCTCGCACCGCTCTTATTTACAGAGCGCCTCACTGTCAGAGGCAAAGGTGTAAGAGCGTGCGGTGGGGTTATGGGATCTATGCGGTTGTAACAAATGTGGCATAAACATGTCAGACGGGCCTTGGCTGTATCCTTTTTAAGTGGAAGGAATGCTACTATATACTGGATAAGCATGAACCACAACTTACATTGCTAACTTCTGTGGATGTGAACTGTATTTTGAAGAAGAGTAATAATTTTTCAAATAAAGAACTATGGAGGAAAAATGTTTTTTGTGCTGTAATCCTAGAATTCTGAGTGGAAGATTATACTTGGGTGGCGTTTTGGGGGGGCTTTTGTTTTCGGTTTATAGAATTAACCTGTGTTAAAAAGCTTGCAAAATGACTCGTGAAAGATAGAAAGGAAGCCAAAATGGACATCCTTCCTAACTGCACAACTGTCCTATTGATTTACTAATAAGATGTGATTAATGTACTTCATCCTGGTTTTATACAGTTTTTCGAAGTTCTGCCTTTTGGCGTCTGCTGGCTCTGGTCTTCTGTTTCTCTACATAATCTGAGAACTTCTGTCTTGTCTAATGCATCAGTTTCTAGAAAATACTTTTAGAACTAAATCCTACAATCCCATGATATAGTTTGCTGTCAAAACCTGCTGGCTGAATTACTCTTAGAAGTGGTACGTGCTGCAATTCTTCTGGACAGAGTCTGTTTTACTGCTTTGCACTTTGGAGAGTTCTTTAAAGGGCTGTGGCCGGGCAGAGACAAAACTCTTGTTTGTCCTGTTCTGACTTAGGGTCAGATGGAGCCACCTGACATGAGGTTGCTCCTTCTCATGGACTTATTCAAGAAGTAATAAACTTTTGGTGTGCAGTCTAGGGCAAGGAGAAAATAGAAGTGAGCATGCAGGAAACCTACCAGTGGCTGCGGCTTCTGAGGAAGCACATGAAACATTTTACCTAGAGATAAAATGGAGTGTGTGCTCCAGTTTCCTGCAGTCTAGGAAGCCCTGAAGAATAGTTTGATTGAGAGCAAGCCTGAGAGTAAGCGAAAACCCTGGAAGGATGCAGTAGGAAGATGTTTGTTTACAAATCTCCTTTATTTCTGATCTCTCTCAGTCATTCTCAGTTCTCTCCATCGCAAAAATTACTTTTCTGTTGTGTATTTTCAAAAAACCTGGCATTCGAGCTTAAAAGCTGTTCTGATCTTTTTAGATGTGCTTGTTTTTAGGAAAAGGTCTAGACAGATTTTTGTCAAAGCTCCGACCAATTTGAGCTCCTGTCATTGTAATAGGTGCTGACTTGTTTATGTATACACGCCAGGAATATTGCTGGTTTAAGTGCCATTTGTGTTTGCTGGTATTTTTCTGGAATTATGGGACTAAACAAATTAGACTTACAAAAATTGTGGGTTTGTATTTGCATTTGTATTTTCAAATGCAGAAGGCATCTAGAAAAAAATGGATGGATATTATGTACATGTGGGTGTTTTCAAGGTCACGCGAACTGACCTTGCAAAATATTGTCTGTAAACATTTCTTTGGCTAGTAAAATTCTTCATTACACTAAAAAAATACTTACTTAGTACAGAAGGGTTTCTGTATGAAGTTTTATGTAATTTTCCCCTCACAAAAATTGCTGGTTGTACCACAGGAAGACTTGTTTTATCAACAGAAGTGTTAGGAAAATATACTTGTCTGTCTGTTCCCTTTTGGTCTAGAATGTAATAGTCCGTGATTTAAATTTTCCTGTTTATCATTGTTGAATGAATGAAGGGTAGATATTTAACACTGTTGTATTTTGAGTAAAAAGAGAAATAGGGCCAAAGATTTTTTTGTGGCAGAGTTGTGAATGCCTTTCAGTTGTTCTGTACCAAGAACATCTATGGTGTTATAACTGGCTGGTTAGATGGGGGGAGAGCAGTGACCGTCATCTACCTTGACTTCAGCAAAGCTTTTGACACTGTCTCCCATAACATCCTCAATTAGGGAAACTTGTGAAGTGTGGGTTAGCTGAGTGGACAGGGAGGTGGATTGAGAGCTGGTTGAGTGACAGAACTCAGAGGGTCGTGGTCAGTGGAGCTGGAGGCCTGTAGCCAGCGGTGTTCCCGCAGGGTCAGTGCTGGGTCCGATCTTATTTAACATTCATCAGTGACCCAGGTGAGGGGACAGGGGGTACCCCCACAGATCTGCTGGTGATATAATACTGGGAGGAGTGGCTGATGCAGCAGAGGCTGTGCTGCAGAGTGACCTGGACAGGCTGGAGTGTTGGGCAGAGCGGAATTTAATGAGATTCAGCAAGAGCAAATGTAGGGTCCTGTGCCTGGGAACAACCCCCTGCTTCAGTGTAGGTTAGGGGTAGGCCTGCTGGAATTGCAGCCCTGAGGAGAAGGATCTTGGAGTCCTGATAGACAAGAAGTTATCCATGAAGCAGCAGTGGGACCCTGTGGCCAAGAAAGCCAATGGGTTCCTGGGGTGCATTAAGAAGAGTGTGGCCAGTAGGTCAAGGGAGGTTCTCCTACCCATCTACTCTGCCCTGGTGAGGCCACATCTGGGATACCGCGTCCAGTTCTGGGCTCCCCAGTTCAAGAGAGACCGGGAACTACTGGAGAGAGTCCAACGGAGGCTACAAAGATGACTGGGACACTGGAGCATCACTCATATGAAGAAAGGCTGAGAGAACTGGGACTACTTAGCCTGCAGAAGAGAAGACTGAGAGGAAACCTTCTCAGTGTCTATAAATATCTCAAGGCTGGGTGCAAGGAGGATGGAGCCAAACTTTTCAGTTGTGCTCAGTGACAGGACAAGGGCCAAAGGGCACCAGCTGGAACACAGGAGGCTCTATCTAAATATGAGGGAAAACCTCTTTACTGCGAGAGTGATAAAGCCCTGGCCCAGGCTGCCCAGGGAGTTTTCTCCTTCTCTGGAGAGATTCCAAACCCACCTGGATGCGATCCTGTGCAATGTGCTCTAGGGAAACCCGTTCCGGTGTGGGGGTTGGACTAGATGTTCTCTAGAGGACCCTTCCAACTCCAGCAATTCTGTGAAGTGGTCTTGAGGCCTCACTTGCTCTGCTGTTACTACCACCTTGAGAGCTCAACCCTGTACAAGACTTTTATATGACTTTTCATCATGTCCCTAAACAACAAACTCTGAAGTGCATTAGATAATTCTTTTCTGAAAGATGGATCAACAGCTGAGCAAACAACTGATTCAAACCTTCGAAGAATTGCAGGCATTGCCTGATAGGCCTGTCCCACTGCTTCAAAGGACCCAAACTACCCAGGTGTATGTTGTTGATTTTACTCTTTTGTTTGCATTTATTGATAATGCCATAAACATTGTCAGCTATCTTCTGTTCTTGTGGCTGGTATCCAGCTGTGTGTTGCTTCAGCCCATTCAGAAGTTAGTCTGTTTTGAGAACATACAGATTAAGAAATGTCTGTCTCATATTTTCAAAGACAGGAATATTCTGTAACTCCTGGCCTCTGTGGTTTGCCTTTTATTCCCATTAGCAGGGGCAGTATGTGTGGTTTCTAATGGAGGTGTACTTTAACGGTGGAAATTCCCTCAAGATAAGGGCAAGGTCATTGCTTTGTCCCAGCAGCTGGAGAGCAAGCTTGCTCTTTAACGTAGCCAATTGTTCAATGAAATGTATTTTCTATTGGAAAAAATACTAGTTATTAGGTTCTTCCAGATCCTTGATAAGTGCTTTAATCCCTGGACCAAAGCTAGTCTTTCATGCTCTGCCTCAGGGAAAGTGTTAGCGATCACACTACGTAGAATGCCTCCTGAAGGGAGTAAGAGCTCTTTAGCTTGGGGATTAAGGCACATTCCGCATACTTCAGAGGGTCAGCCTGAGATCTTTGGCGCTACATTGAAAAGAATGAGCTGGAGAGTGAACCTGAGGCAGATAGTTGGGTGTCTTCTAGAAGCTTTTGCACTCCTTGCCACAGGATGCTCTAGATGTGGAGAGTTGACGTTGGTTCAGAGAGAATTGGACTAATTGTTGGAAGAAAAATAAATCATTAAGATCTGCTAAATGCAGAAATATTTAAGAAGCTTCTGAGCTGCAGCTCGGTGTATTGTAAGTGAAGACATCTGCTCTATAACATAGTCTGAGCTAGTGAGCTAGATATGGCAGTATGGCTGGTTTTATATTCTTGAAGTTTATTGGGAAGAATAGTGATGGGAATGTGTGTGCACCATATTGCAGGTGAGAGCCTTATCTACAAGACTGCCTGTTTGTGTGAGAGGTGAGAGCGGTGCCTGTTTTGCAAATATTTCCAAGCAGTCCGGCTCTTTGTTTCTCATTAAAATGAATTCCTGTTTTCTAGTCAACCTTTCCCTTAAGCAAAAAAAAAAAAAAAGTATGAAAGGAAACTCATGGATTGTAAGTAATGGTTTGATGGAAAGGTTTGGCAAATGTGTGGTAGAGCAAGTTTATAAACTGGGAAATAAATTCATTATATTATATTTTTGATGTAGGAGAGGCAGGGAAAATGTGAGCGTGAGAACAAAGAGAAGCAGGCAATTGTTTCTTAGCAATAGGCATAATTCTCAAATAGGAGCTGAGAATTCTTTCCCTGCTGAAGTGTCTTATCTGGTGTAGCTTTTCTAGTGCCTCCACAGCTGAGAAGTCCTCGATACATATTTTGTTTAGCAGCACTTTAGCTTTTGGAGGCCAAACAATTACGGTTCTAACACAATTACAGTTCTAGCTGGAGTCAGTGCTCCCATTAACAATAATGGAGGCTGGGGCTCTGCTCCTGAGCACAGCACTCAACATTCACCCCTAATTGTCTATAAAATCAAATCATATCCGCTTTATTATTTGACATTGCTCCCTCTGACAGTCCTGTAAACACATCAAAATTGCTTTCTTGGATGTTTAGTACATACCCCTTTGTATCCTTTGAGGCATTTCTGCTAATTTAAGGTGCTCTACCATGTTGCACTGGGAAATAACTACTGAAGATGGTTAACCTATTGATCTGTTACCCCTTCCCCTGTATTGCTTTCCCCCTCCCATTTCTCTCCTATGTTTTCTCATTCTCCGTATCTCCCAGGTTAATGTTAGTCTTCCTGATGAAGTCATACATACATTGTGAAAGAAAGGTTTGGTTTATTTTTTATGTGGAGTTTTGTAGTGTTTTGTAGTGGTAACATCGTCATTTGTTTGTAAGGAATGTAATGTTTGATCGTGCTGTTTCTGTTGGTTTAACATATACATTTATGAATGTTAGTCATGAAAACAGACCAATTTATCTTGTGGGGAAAAAAAAAGGAAATAAAATCTTGATAAAACCTTTTAACTTTCAAAGCTCTTTCTGTTCATTCTTTATGTATGGTTGTGCGGCTTGGATATTTTTAGACCGGTACTCCCATTGAAACCATGTGTTTTGAATGTTTAAAGAACGCGTGAATATGTCTGTATTGAAATCATCTTTGCTCCTCTGCTGTTCCAGTTTCTTTGCCTCTGCTCATACAGCAAACTTGATGGAAGTTGGTTTGTGTTTTTTTCCCTCTTTTGCTCAACTTAGCATATATCTCTGAAGCCAGAAGAAAGTAAATGTTATACTGTTGTACTAGCAGAGTTTATGCAAAAATAATCCAAAACACTTGGAGTAAGTACCTTGCTATTTGCTTGGCTAAACTAATCTCATCACAAGAAAGTGATTTTCATTCCCTGCCAGTAAGAAGGCTGGAGGGACACGAGAATTTGGGAGAGGGGATATAGCCAGGACTACCCAAACTGGCCAAAGGGATATTCCATTGGTATGGAATATCCATAATAATGTTATTTCCAGTATATAAACTGGGGACAGCTGACCAGGAGGGGTGTATCATTACTGAGGGACTGGCTGGGCATCAGTCAGTGGGTGGTGACCAATTGCATTGTGCTGCATCACTTGCCTTTTTGGGGTTTTATTTCACTCTCGTTTTGTTATCTTCCTTTTCATTAGAATCATTATTATTATAGCATCTTATCCTATTTCAATTATTAAACTGTTCTTATCTCAACCCATGAGTTTTACTACTTTTTTCTTTCCTATTCTTTTTTTCTTTCCCTCTGGGAGTGGAGAGGAGTGAGCCAGCAGCTGTGTGGTGCTTGGTTGCAGGCTGGGGTTAAACCATGACGCTTTGTTTTCCCCAAGCGCATTGCTGGCCCACCAAGCCATGGTAATTTCCACAAAGTGGTGTGATCAGGAACAAATGACACCACCCTCGTCTCAAGGTGATATCAGAAACATTGCATGAATTTCCGAACCGAGGTCGGTTAGAAGTGCCGTGTGTCAAACCCGCTTAGGTGGGCGCTTAATTGTCTCTCCTAGCCACGAAGGAATAAAAATAGTCAAATTTAGTGATATAATGAGACTCTATGAAAGTACACATGTTGAAGCTTTTTTGTCTGTGCTTCAGTCTCTGCAATGTTACTAAGTGTTTGCAATGTAAACGCTACAGGCTTTTCTAGGTCATTTAGCATTATATGAGAAATCACTGCTCTGACCCCATATGGTGAAGCGTCAGAAGCTAAACAGATTGGCAGGGCCGGGTCATAATGCACTGTAATCCTTGAGGACATCAGATGCTGTTTAGCCAATTCAAAGCAGCTTGACATTCCTTTCACCAGTGACACTTTATTTCTCTGTAATAGTTCTGTCATAAAAGCTAACGGCAGCAGACAGTTTTGATATGAATTTCCTGAAGTAGTTTCAGGAGAGGTGGATGGCATTTAATTCCAAAAGATATTGTGCACTAGTTGGTTCATACAACAAACTACATGTCTTGCAAGAGGAATAAATCTCTGGCTCTTAAGTGTTTTTTCTGAATACATTACTAGGTCATGAGGGAAGAGGTTACATGCTTTGAAGTATTGTGGTTTAGTAGTCAAATCACAGAGGTGATAGTTAGACCTCCTACATTCTATTTTCATAAGTGTTATTTGCTATTAATAAAAATCCCCCTGAACTTTCCCTAGTTTCTCTTAGGCATTCATAGTATGAAAAAGAAAAGTGGATCTGCAGAACGATTGCATTGGAAGGGACCTCAGGAGACTGTCTAGTCTGTCTCCTGATGCGAGATGGAATCAAAGCACAAGTTAGATGCTGGCAGAACTTATCCTAAAAGATCTCTAATGATAGTAACTTCACACCTTCTGTAAGCAATCTGTTCCTGGGTGCAATAATGTAATTTTTTAGACTGGCTTTTTAACTCTTCTAACCATAAAGCCAGTATGATAGAGTGCAGGAAGAAAACTGATGGGCTTTGCATGAGAAATATCAAACATGTTTTTTGTAGCAAACACAAATATTGTTTCTCTTTCTGTTTATTGTTATGATAAACCACCCAACCAGGATTTAGCAGTGCTTCAGTGTGTGTGTGTATGTGTGCATCTGTGCGAACCCACATATATAAACGTAAACACGAAGACCATAATGCCATCAATGTTATTTCAAAAAAATCTTGTTAAAAATTGTGAGACTTAAATTCCTGAATCTGAAGGACTGGACTAGAAACATGGAGATTCTATTCATAGAAATCCTGTTTGCTGAAGTTTGAACTTGTTATTTTGTGCATCTCTTCTTCCCCGTTAGAGATGATATAGCAGTGGTGGTATAGAGCATTAAGACTCTGACATTTATGACATGTTTTTGTTCTTCTGTCTCTCCCTTCATCTCAGCTTCTCAAAAGCTTTACTTTTATCTAGTTGACTTTACCAGACCAGAACTGTATTCTATAAATACAGTAGAATTGTATCTAATGTTATATATCTGTGTTAAGCCATATATAACAATATTTCACAGAGGGCATATATGTTTGAAGGTGTTTGCTAATGGTGTTTGTTTTTTCTCCTGTGCACCAACTGTATTTAGAGGCTGTTTTATGTTTTCATCAAGGTCAATTTTGTATTTCAACTCCTAGGTAATTATAGAGAAGTTTATTTAAAAACTGATCAGGCTGGAATGGCAGCTTGAGGTATATTTGCTATGAATACACAGAGAATGAATCTGTGCACAATGTGTATCAGCTCACAGTGCTATTATTTATACAATTTATTTATAAACGAACCTGTGAAAATACTGTATATTTTTGGATGGCAGTTACAGTCAGAGAAGAATGTCTACTTTTCTACTGTTATCTGGGATGTTATTCAGCTTGAAATGCAGGGTTATTTAGCTCAGGAACTTCAAAATTTCCTTTAATCTCCACAAACTACTCCATTCCCAGAAGTGTCATTGATCATCCATCTCTAAAATTATCTCAGGGCATTGTTCTTCTTGTTACAATGTTTACTGCCCTTTTTCCTCTCCCAAGTCGTCTTCTTTGTAGATTTCATTTAAATATATTTATTCTTTGATTAGTTTGTTTTCCCTCCCTTTAGAACTAAAGTTTCTGTTTGTTTTGCCTCTTCTCGTTTTTCGGTTTTACCATAAACTTTGAGTTCAGTCATAAATCCTAGGGTTTCAGATATCCTAGATCTTGTTTATCTGCTAGGAAAACAGGAAAAAAAAATAGCAGCAATTTTGACTAACACTCAGATATCAAACTCTGTGCTCTCCTACGTTTAGGTTTATTGCAGGGAGTTTTATAGGTAAACCAACTTGTTCAATAGCATCATTCTGAAAAAGTCCAACACCATACAATGTTTGATATTTCTTTGTGTCTGCTTTAATGACTCTTTTCAGCGAGTCATAACGTGTGATACTGTTTCACACAACTCCCCAGACTGTCCTAAGTGCAACACCCCTGCAAAAGTTTTGTCAAATTCATCAAGAGCAGGAGAATGTATAGCAACTTTGTAGTGTTTCTAGACTGGTGATGGTAAATAGGGGTGTTTTTCCTGGGGTCATTAACAGACCTGTAGTCGCAAACAATTAATTCCTGTTTCAGGTTATTGTATTTTATAATGCCAAGCCAAGAAAATCGGTTCAAATGCTTGGCTTGCTCAGATAATGTTTAAATTTTAATCTGCAGTGAATAACAAGTGTGGAGTTCTTTTGTTATCTGTCAGCATTTTATGTTGTCCAGTGGGAATCTTGTGCAATTTCAGAGGAGACCCATCTGTTTTACTGTTCTTCTCATTATGCCAATCAAAAAGTCACTTCTGATAGTATGAGAGAGCTACACAACATTTCTGGTTGAGAGGCAGAAGAAAATGAACCTCCCCTGCCCCCCTGCCATGAAGAGTTGTTTTGAGTTCTAAGAATTTGCATTTTCTGAATAGAGCGCTCAGTGAGTTACCTTTTAACTCAGATTTTAATTAGTTGATGTAATAACTATTGACTTTGCTGTAGGGATATGCCAGTATTATTGATATGACAATTAAATGCAAAATGATTAGTCTATTAAAGAAGTACTAATTGACTTTTGTCTTACTAGACTAAACTATTAAGAGCTGATTGGTCAAAACAAAGTGAGCTGTATCTGTAATTAATTAAGCTCTGGATTTCACTTCTTGTGCTACTTATGTGTGTTCTGTTTTTATTGGAATAATCCTCTGAATTGATAGATACACGTTTTCAGATGGATTTTAATTTAGCATGAATAGAAATTGCAGGAGTGGTTTGTGTTTATTGTTGATGCAGGAGTTGGAATGGTTGGTAGACAAAGGAGAAACCTTTCTAGATGGCCTGGGAATTACTATAATTTGATGGTACTGATGGGCTTAAGCATGTTTGCTAATCAGACAGTTATTAATTGTGCTTAATATTGGGTGTTAATATGTTAACTTCCCTTTCCTATAACATAGCGTGGCTTCCTCAGTTTGCAAACTGGCTGCAAATTGTGCTTAATGGTATTTCTTTAAAGTTGATCCTTCTTGTCCTGATGGGAGCATATGTTCGTTTTGCATGGATACAAATGATTGCACAAGACATGAAGTACTGTGCTGGGGTTTTTTTGTTTTGACCTTTTCTGCGTTGTCATTAGAAACACTGTTGGTTTATTTGAAGTAAAACCTTTGCTGCTTTGTTGTCTATAGGCACAAGAGTCATCTTTTTGTGTTTGAAAAAAGTCATCTGTGAAATTTTGCAAATGTACGAAATCCAACGCTGTTACAGCAACAGAAGTTTTAAGATGCCACAATGAGTTTAACGCCTTTTCCTCCAATGCTCTATAGTCAGACAAGTAATTTTCCCCTTAAAGTTAAATTTTAGTTGTATTGATGGTGATGATGGTGAACTTAAACATTTAACTATTATATTGAAATGGAGCTGTTGCTGACAGCTCTTACTTATCAGTTGTAAGAGTTTGTGTGTACTAAGCATTGCTCTCCCCTCTCTTGCAGCCCAGATATAAAGGGAGCTGATGCAGCTTCACAATCAAGGTCTAGGAAGACAAGGTAAGACTTGAAGGACATAAATTAATATTAATTGTCTTACTTCGTGGTTTTGCATTCAATTTTTGGCTTGTGTTCCACTGTGCAGAAGTCTTTGTACTCTTCTGGTGAAATTGTATTCATGGGAAAAAAATGTTCTAAATTCTATGGAAAATTTTTCCCTTTCCCAGTGTGGTGCTTCCAGTTTTCGCAGTTTGTCTCAGTTTGTTCTTCATGATTAGGACAGTGGATGACTCTGGGTTACTGATGTTTCTTCATCACATTAGTCTTAGAGTTGAAGCAGAAATTTATTTAAAAGTCCTTTGCGTTTTTCAAAAAATCACTTTTAGGTAATTAGTGATGTTGAACATGTGTTTTTGTTATTGCCTTTTTTTGTGTCTAAATAGCATGGCTTAAAATATTCACAGCAGTCACTGAAAGGAAACAGTGAAATAGGAGGGGGAGTGAATGTTGCACAGAGTGCTGATGACTTTGTTGTGTTGCTGGTGAGTGCTTAGAACTAACGGCTTGCTTTTCCTTGGTGCTTGTTTGGTTGGTTTTCGGGTTTTGGGTTTTTAAATGCAGGCATTGTGTCATTTCAGGAATGCCTGAGATGCTTCAGTGTTCGCTAGTAGTAAACAGTGGTGAGAGAGGGTGAATGCTGCTGTTGGAGTGACTCATGGGGAGATGAGTAGAAGGAAAAATGGTTTACTGGGAGCTGTAAAACTGCCTCCAGTTCCCTCTCTGGCAGCGCTCTGTGTCTTGGTTGATAACATATCAAAGGAACAACAAGAACAGCTGTCTGCTTTGTTATAAAGCTGCCTATACACGCTGCTCCCCAGGCAGCCCATCCCCTAGTCCAGGGGATCACTAGGCTAACAGCACGTATCAGACATCTGCCTGCCTTCTTAAATCTGTTGTTCCCCTCCTCCCAGGCCAAGCTCAGTGGATCCATGTGACTGTAGTCTCAGTATATCAAGACTTGAAGCTATACGGTTCAGAACTATTTTTCTGTTTCTGTGGAAAGGACAAAAAAGCAACTAGAAGAAGGCAGTGAGATGGCTTAAACTGAATGGAAGGAACTAGCTTTAAATGCCTGGAACCAAAAGTACGCTTTATGAAACAGGGGGGGAAGGAAGAACAGCTTTGCTAGGGGAGTTCGGAGAGAATTGTGAAGGTGTTGGTACAGCAGAATGTACTTAAATCTGAAACTGAGATAGGGCAGAAAGATCTGCAACCCTGTGGGCGAGAACCAAACTTGGTACAGAAATTAAAATAGTTAAACATTTAGAAAAGAAAATCTCGTGACATGAAAAGTAGATGTGAAGAGTGCTGAGTTCTTAGTGACCTAGACTGAAATTTGTATCAAAGGGTGGGATGCATTTTGGAGGGCTGAGCTAGTTGAGAAGTGAATGTTTTACTCAGTTTTAAAAGGTATTCAATATCTAATAAACTGCAGATGAGGTCAGGGCTCTTGCGTGTTGTGGAGTGGGAATGGCAATCTGGAAGTAGAAGAGAATAATTAGGTAGAAGCCTAGGATGCTAATACTAATAATTATGCAATCAAGTAATATTACGGAAGGTTCCTGATGCGTTATTATCCTAACAGGAAGAAGCGTAACACCAGCATGGTTTTTCAGTCACCGATAAAGAAACTACTATTTCTATCCATAAGAATTGTCATTAAAAAAAAAGAAAGTAAATTGAAATAACACATTTTCTATCATCTTTTTAGCTGAATATTTTGTTTTGCTGCAAGCAAATCACCTGAAAAATTATCTGCTGAAATAGAATTTTTTTCATTATGTACATTCACTAGAGACTAGTTTAAAACACACTTGATTTGGCAATCTGAAAAAAATATCAAATAATTATCACAAAGGTTGTTTTCCTTACATTATACACTCCACGTTACATTTTTGAATGCAGGCCAATGTTCTCCAACTAACCATTTCAAAAATCGTTAACAGTGTTTGAAAAAGAAACAAACAAAAAAACCCCAAATAACTAAGAATCTTTTAAAAATTAAGTAGCTTTCTAATTATGTCAGCCAACATAAAGTAGCATCTTTTTTTGCCTTCATTAGATTCACAGAACCTGAGAACATGTTACATGGAAATAAAGATCTAAATGCAGTAAAGCAGACTGCATATTTATACAGGACTTTCAAAAAAATCTGGGCAATGACTGTTTCAGCTGTAGGTCAGTTATATACCTTAAAGCTGAATACATGGGATAAATAATGATTTAAATAGGCAATGTCAATAAATCTCTGGATGAAGAAACAGAGCAACTTGGTACATGGGAGAACAATTATTACCAAAAAAAAAATCAGGAATGGCAGCAAGAGCAGATCAAACTGTAGGCAGAACTACATAAATAAAATGTTCTTGGAGAGCTTTGGAATGCTTTTAATTAAGGTTTTGAGGCAACTGTTCAACTATGAGATGTAATGTAAAATGGGATCTTGTATAATCTCATGTTCATTTATATAAGTGGAAACAAGTAAGAAAATTAGTATGAGGAAAAACCCTTGAAGTGTGAAATTCTTATGGTTACGTTTAAAAAGTTAGTTAGATTTTTTGGTGTTTCCAAATAGCAGTAGAAAATCAGGTAATAATAGCAGGTCCATATGACATTTTCATTTAACGTGTCACTATCTCAAAGGTTTGTTTTGATTGTTCCAGTTAGTGTTGAACGTAGAAGAACTTTTTTTGATAAAGCTGTTAAAAGTTTGTGGATATAGGGATTTTATTTAATTTGAGAGGAATGTCATGGAATTTTGAAGAAAAATAGGAGGAGAAACAAAAAGTAGGCTATTGAGCGGCATCCAATGAGAAAAGAAAGGTCAGAGGGGTTCACTAATTTCAATTTTCATACTGGGGACTTGATATCTCAGATCTTGTATGTAGAGTTGCTGAACAAGAGCAGCATTTGTAGAAATCAGTACACTTGTGGTCATTATCAGTTTTGAAATGAAATGTTGGTTATTTGAAACTACTTGATAGTCAATGGTGAAGATCAAAACCTGGAGCTCACTGGAGATTTTTTTTGTTTGAAACTCCTATGGAGGTATGTGGAATATTCTTCCAAAAAGATATTAAACTCAATGATGAAGTTGTATTAATACTATGATATATTAGGTTATACTTTTCTGTTTGGCTGTAGGGATTTTTCAAAGCTGTAGAGATCAACATGTGAAAGGCATGTCCCTGAAACAACAGAGAATACTGTGTCAGGTATGCATATCCTGTCCTTTCCAATTTTTTTTTTTTTGAAATGTGAAACCTGATTCCTGTTGAAATAGAAGGCAAAATGGCCACCTCACTTCTCTTCTTCAGCAGGGCTAATTTGAAGTATATTAGATAAGTTTATTATCCTCATAACCTGCCTTGAGGAGGATCCTTCCCTTATATCTCTGATCTGAGAGGCCAAGCATAATGCTGCCTCCTACACGGGATTTTTGTTTTTCTTTTTATTTTCTTTTTTTTCTTCAAGGTTTTCTGTATGCCTTTTCAACGCAAAGTGGGTCATCTTCAACTGCAAGCTGTTAAGCTTTTGCAATCCAATTTTCAAGGAAATTAAGCAGCTCTTTCTTACCCAGATCATATGGGAGCCCATGTAGCCTCAGGATTTAATCTCAGATCTAGTTCTCAAATACTTCTACATTGGTCTGTGAGATTTTATCTCCTTTCATTAGACTTATGTATTCAGGCTTTTCCTCAGCTTTCAAAAAGTAACATTTTTTTTTTCTTTCCATTTTACATTCTTCTTATTTTACACTTCTCAAGCTCTTGAGAAGCTCAAGCTCTCTTTGACTCTACTGTTTTCCTTAAAATCTACAGGAAAAAAAGGAACAAATTTCTCAGGAACCTTTCTGACCATGCTCTTTGCTGCTAATTACCTTGTTCTTAGAAGGTGGATATTGTCTCTTCCAGTATTTTGATGCTATAAAGTCTCAAAATGTACATCTGCTTAATATTAAAACATTAATATTAGTAATAATATTTAAAGTAGTATTTATTTAGCGATGTATTTTGATATATTTCTGTAAGTTTCATGGCTGTACAATGGGAAAAAGTTACTAAATATGGCACTCTGTGGCCTGATGTAAGGAACCTACAGTCTTTCTAGATAAGTAGCTTTTAAAATGACCTGATGTGTGAAAAAGCCAAAAAGGTACTTGGTGGCCTAAGCAGATGGATAAACTACAGATGCTGTTACTGAAAATGCAGTTGCTGGTGTTCAACTAAAGTCGTGATATGAAAGTTGGTGCCCAGGCATCTATGTAAAAGGATGTATTTCCTTTTCAATGCCCACATGCTATGACACCCAGGATGGTTAAGGATGTCAGGAAGTGGAAAAAGTCCAGCCACGTGACAGCTGTGCTAATGTTACGTGTGTTCTAGTACAAATTTGGTTATGCCAATTCAGTCTTATTCACTGAGGTCCTAAGACAACTGTGGCAGTAATATGCTCTCAGAACACCCCAGGGGCATCAGAAGGCAGCTTTGTTTTTCTCTACTCAGTAGTTGTAGTGGATGCATTGTAATAAGTTAATGCTAAACTTGAAAAATACTCATCCTTGGCTGCAGGGATTGGGTTGGTTTGTGGTTTCAGAGCTGTAACAGTAACTTTGATAATCATCACTAGCAGGGCATTGCACCAGCCCTTCTCGTCCCGCTCCCGCAGCATCGTTGTGGTGCAAAATCTTGATTGAGTCCTTCAAAAATTAATTGAATTTTCACTGGAAAGGAAGGAAATGGCAAGGTGCCAAAACCATTTGATCAACACATGAAACTAGGGAACAAAGTACAAAACCAAAACCACAACAACAATAAAACAACCAAAACCAAGAAGGGAAATTAGTTCCAATTTGGAATCAGTTTCACACAGATTGGAAGTATAATGGCAACAGTCATCAGTGCATTCAGTTGGGCTTAAAAGGCTAATACAGGGCATTGCTCATTTTGTCTAAAGCAGGAGGGGAGTGCATTTACTGTTGATGAACAGAGGAAAAGCCTATCAAGTTAAAATGGGGCTCCTTTACACATTTTGGTTTTAATTTTCTTAACTCCTGAATTAATTCATATAATATATCTGCATTTGAATGTGATGTTAGAATGTTTTTATCCATTTAATGTGGTATTGACTGGATAATGAGTCTGAATGGATCTTTCCGAACATTTTAGAAAAAAATCAGTCTGAGATATGGGACACATTCTTCTTCTCCTATCCTGTGCTTGCTGCTCTTTGTCCACTAACAAACCTGTGCTAGCAAGTTTTACTGCTTGTTAGTTCTAGTTAGTTTAACATTTTTCTCAGCAGCCTGCTGCATCAGAACCCAGTGATCAGTAGTAAACCCACTCAAAAAATATTGTCAGGGAAAATAAAAAAGTCTAGAATGAGACTTGGTGAACTTCAAATAGAAGTAAATTTCTGCAAAGCTACCTGTTGTTACTGCTGCTCTGTGCAGCTGTGAAATTTTGACAAATATATAGTTATTGCACCAAGATGTCAACCGTTCCATATTTACTATCCTTATATACTTGAATATTGCCAGAAAAAAATATTTCAAAAGCTGAATTCTGAGGGCATGATTAAATAATACTGTAGTGGTAGCCTCGTAGATTCATCTGCTTAGTTTCACTTATGGGATGTATTATTCTGGGAAGGTGCTAGAAGCCCCTCCCTTTTTGTTCGTTACAATATTTTAGTGAATAGTTGAGAGGTCAGTACACAAGTGAAGCACTTCAAGGACAAGTTTAAGGCAGGTCTCGATTTGTGTGGTGTCAGCTTCACAATGCAGAAAAGCTACAGCTGAGGGCTGTCTGCTCTTGAGAGAAAATGTACTCACACTGTCAGAGCCTATGAACAAAACAGGAATGACACTGGGCAGCACAGAAGGTGCCAGACGAAAAAAAATCCAGTGGGTTCAGGAAATTACACAGGTGACTCTTTGTACTACTTATAATGTGAAAATCTGATTAATTTTGTAGCAGATAAGATGAAAAAGTTGGTACTTTGTACTGTGAGTCAACAGAAAAGCTCCGTCGTCTGTCCCCGGTTGGCTTCATCCACTGTCATATAGATGATCTTGTGCTCTCTGAATACTCATCTTCTAGCTTTTGTTCTTGGATTTTCCAACACAGCTGTATTTCAAAACAAACCCGAATCCTGCTCTTCCTCAGGCATCTATTTAAAAAATACTGTACTTCGGATACAGAAGTTCTTGTTTTCTTAGCGTTGAAGCATATTGCAGCAGCACTCTGTGTTAAAGTAACCCAAAAGTACTTAAAATGATGTTTAAATGCTAGTATGTTAATGTTGGTGATGAAAATGAATCATAAACAGGATTTAGTGGGGACAATGTGCAACTAACTGACTGGCACCTTACATATATATGTGTGTGTGTAAATATATATACACACTGTGTTATAGCTGTTCAAAAGTAACTGTTCCCTGACTCGAGGGATGGCATGAGAAGCACCAAGGGATTTTCCTTAACTCACAAAAGACTTGAAAGGGCCCATTTTAGGATAAAAACAAGCAATGTAGACCTCTAGCATCTGGAGCTGTAGCATATTCACAATTCTAAGGTACTTTATTTTGTGACTTTTGGGAACTAAAACATCAAGTGGAAATACCGCCATTTGTATTGTGTCTTCATCAACCCAGGGCATAGTAATTCCTTTATTCACTATCTAGTGAAATAAAAGGGCCGTTTTTCCTTAGATGTCTATCCCACAACACTTGTGGCCCTTTTATTTCCCTCCATCAGACTCATATGTTTGCAGTTGTGAGCAGAGTTGCCTGGCAGTGCTTTTTCACCTCCTCAGCAATATCTTCTTTGTATCTGTCTCTATCTTTAGTTCTTTCGCTGGTAACAGTATAAAGATGATCCTGCTGAGATAGGAACTGCTGGTAATACAAGTTTGCAGTCAGTTTTTTGTGTGGATTTGTGTGCATGTGGAACAGGGATGTTGGTAAAATTACTGTTCAAAGCCGCATGTGGATCAATAGGCCAAGGTCAATTGTATGAGGTCTAACAAGGCCAACTACCGGGTCCTGCACTTTGGTCGCAATGACTCCAGGCGATGCTGCAGGCTTGGGGAAGAGTGACTGGAAAACTGCCTGGCTGAAAAGGATCTGGGGGCGTTGGTGGGCCGCCAGCTGAATACGAACCAGTGTGTGCCCAGGTGGCCAAGGCAGCCAACACCATCCTGGCCTGTATCAGAAACTGGGTGTCCAGCAGCAGTAAGGAAGTGATCGCACCCTGGTGCTCAGCACCGATGACGCCTCAGTTTGAGTCTTGTGTTCAGTTCTGGGTGCCGCAGTATAGGAAAGATATCGAGGTGCTGGAGTAGAACCAGAGAGAAGAGCAATGAAACTGCTAAGGAGTCTGGAGAACGTGTCTTACAAGGAGTGGCTGAGGCAACTGGGATCATTCAGTCTGGAAAAGAGGAGGCTGAGAGGAGAGCTTATTGCTCTCTGCAACTCTCTGAAGGGAGCTTGTAGTGAGGTGGATGTTGATTTCTTCTCCCAAGTAACTAGTGATAGGATGAGAGGTAACAAGCTTAAGTTGTGCTAAGAGAGATTTAGATTGGACGTTAGGAAAAAATTCTATGCTGAAAGAGCGGTGAGGCATTGGAACAGACTGCCCAGGGAGGGGATAGAGTCACCATTCCTGAAAGTGTCAAAAAACATGTGGACGTGGCACTTGAGGACATGATTTAGTGGTCACGATAATGTTGGGTAGACGATTGAACTTGATGATCTTGGATGTCTCTTCTAACCTTAATGGTTCTGTGATTCTGTGAAAATCACTGATAATTTAACATTGAATACCACAAAATTTACTGTAGGGTGAACAAGAAAAAGCAAAGTAATATTTTCATTCTGTTGACTTAAGATGGTGTTGGGCTGTTAGAGAGAAATAACTATGTATTTTGGCTGATACATCAGAAAGCTTTAATAGATAAGAACAATAAAGTAATCCAGTTATTATAACCCTCGAGGGCAGTTAGGAAAAGCAGATAACGATGTATTGCTGATTTAGAAGGGGGAAAAAAAAAAAAGTCTAAAAGAGAGCCAGAACTTTGATCATGGAGGATTTTAATTTTTGAAATTTTGATAATATAGTGATAACTATATTATTCAAAATATATTTTTTGACAATAATGCTGCATTGCTTAGTGAGACAATCTGCAGAACAATCCGTGTAGTCAAAGGCTATTTGGGAGTTAATCCTGTGAAGACGACAAGTCTAATTAGTAAAAAAAAGGAGCAAGCAGGAACTAATGATTGCAGTATTATCTGAAAATACACTTTAAGAATGTGTAAAGAAACAAAAGTTTGATTGTGAAGCAGCTGATGTTGAGGAAATATTAAAATGCCCTCAGGGATTTACGTATCTATGTAACATGTAGTGAATCATTTGTTTGATAGAGAAATGAGAAATGTTTGAGAAATTGTTGGCAGCAATGATACTGTAACACAGTTTAATTAAATTGAATCAATAAAGCAAATGAAAATGAATAACTGGTGAGCATAAAGAATAGTGCAAACAGTAGTCAGATGATTTCTTCAAAATATTTGCAAGAATATGCATGATAAAATGTATAATTATAGAGGAAAAAAAACCTATAAAACTTAAGATCATGACAGAAGTGTAAAACTCTAAAGAGCATCGAAATCCTTTTTCGAGACTTTGCTAGATTACATTTAATGGTTAATACTCAAAGTCATCCAGTGGAGAGAATCTGCTGAAGTGTTGAAAGGTGTTGGCCAAGCTGAATGGTCTTGTGACTGCCTTCTCCTGATCTAAAATAATGCAGTAAAAAGAATGAACCACAGTATAATGAAGTGTCGGGCAGGAGAGAGAGATTTGAGTCTGCACCACAACAATAACTAAACTTCAAGCCAAAGCTCTGCCTTAGTGGGGCTGCCGCGTTTTCTGGGGGGAAGCCTGGAGTTTTCAGTTCAGGCTTACTCTGAAGCTGCTTTAGGAATGGAGGCATTTCATGGCATGATATGAAAAGATTTTTATCTAGAGTGCGTATTTTTCTCAATTTAATACCCACCCCACTCTTTTGTTACGGTTATATACCACTATTACATACCGACTAAAATGGTACGTGAGTGGAGAAAAAATAATTTAAAACAGAATCTGCTTGTCCTGTCTTTGCAGCAGTCTCCTCTCTGCAGGCTTTGTAGAGCATCTTCATCCAAATGCGTGGTTCAGGTGGTTGCATTTTCTTACTCATGCGCACTCTAATGACAAAAATAAATGTTGTAGGGAGATAAACATCATTTGGTCGTCTTACTGTGAGGGTATATATTAATTTCTTCAAAAGTAATCCAATTTCTTAATTGTTGTCTACAGAATATGGCCTTTCTGCAGTTGTTTATAGAAAGGTGTGCCTTGGTCTCTTGCTTCTGATTGACAGAGATGAACTGTCACTATAGCAACAGAATAAATTAATTTAAAAAAACCCAGACAGATTGCCAGACTTTAAAACAGGAGATGGAAAACTAGCAAGTAGCCTGTGATAAAACATAATGTTTTGCCTGCTGAAATCTAGAAGTTTGTAACTCTCCCCATTGGATGGGTCTGCATTTGAAGTTACTGAGGTTCATAAAGTGTATTTGAGTCTCAAATTTAGATTCTGAGGTGTAAATTAAGGCAGGGAAACACTGTCTTGTGAACTCATGGCCATGTCAGTGTCTTTTCACAACTATTTTTCTACCTGTCTAAAGGGGATCTGATCTAGGGAGTTAGGATGCTCTCATCGTATCCTGGATCGACTCTTTTCCATGTCCCGTAACAAGCGCTAACCACAGTTTGTACCTTTGACACAGACGAGTCTCGTTCTACTCACTGGTTATTTATGGAAATTGGTCAAGTTGCAGCAAGAAAGGTTGAGAGACCGTCTTCAAAACAGCCAGTAGATTTATGCTACTGAAGGGAGATACAGAAAATTGAGAATCTTTATGTTTACTTGGAGTAAAGAGAGACAAAGTTTGAAATTTAATATTTTAGAATCATCCGAGTAAGTGGAAATGTGTGTGCATCTTTCTGATCATGACTAGAAATTCTGTTGTGAAGCTGATAAAAACCATTTTCAGTTTGGTTTCATCCACTTAATACTTGCCAGGTAAAACCTGATTAGATGTAACACGAGTTACTATTTACAGCCAAGGAAAATGGCTGAGTTTTACTTCGAGAAGGCTGTATTCATATGCCATAGTTGTCAGCATCCCTCTTCACCAGTTTTAACAGCAAATACCCAAAGTAACAACTTTTTGGAGGTGCCACTAAAAACTTTATCCCTGGCCTCTGTGTGTTGTGCCTGTGTTTTAGCTGGAAACCTTCCCACTTTGGAAAGCTTTCCGGCATCTGTGTTCCGATATGATAAAAGCACACACTGTGCTCTTCTTGAGAAGTGAGTGTTCATTCTCTGTTGGTCCATTGCTTTCATCAATCTGAAATTACATTATTTAGGCTGGAAATTGTTTTTCGTAACAGTATTTTCTGGTTTGCAGAATTACAAAAACTATTTTCAAGGTACCTTGGAAGGTTTTTGAACTCCAGCTTTGGACTTAGGTATTTGAAAATGCCAGTTCTTTTATACAAAAGAAATTCTTGCTTCAGGGTTCCAAGAGGTTAATTGGGAAATGTGTCCTATGTATATCCTAAATTATCAGCTGACATAAGGCAAATAATTAGAAACAAAATGTGTTACTTCAAAAAAAAAAAAAGAAAAAAAGGCATTTGTGTGTATGTCTGTCTAAAGAATCTTTTAGTCATTGAGGCTGCCAGTATTAACTATTTCAGCAATCAGGAATCCAAAGCAAGTTCAAGATCCAGTTGCATTCCATATAGCATATGGTCCAATTATATAATTATTCTTAAAAAAAAAAAAAAAGTATCATGGAAAGACATTTCAAAGGGAAAAATGCAGGTAGCCTTTCTTGAGACATTTTCTATCCTCTTTAATTGTGACTTTTTATTAAGAAAGTTGATGCCCTGTGACCTGCAGTTTATGATCTGTACCAATTTGTACTCCTTTTAACTGCTGCTTCAGAGGAGGTTTTTTGTTTTAATCTTTTTACTTTTGCTGAAAACTTTGTTCTTTGCTTTACTATATGTGGTCTTACTAAGTTTAAGAGCACTGCTGTGCCATTCACATTGTATAACAAAGGTGATAGCTTTTTCAAGAATATAGGTGAAATGAGCATACCCAAGTACTGAACCTTTATGACCTTATCAGTCTTGTCTTTACTTACTGTGTCCTCCCACCACAAAACACTGTTAAAACTGTTCTCAGCTATTGATTTGACCTTTGTTGTTTTGCTTGGGGTTTTTTTTTGGGGGGTTGGTTTTTTTGGTTGTGTGGTTTTTTGTTGGTTGTTTTTTTTTCCAAATACCAATAACTCAACCTCTTAAATGCAATGAAAACTCAAAACTTCAGTTTGTCTTGTAACTTAGGGGGAGGCAGCCAAGGAAGTAGATGGTTGTAACCTTTATATATCTTGATTAGAAGAAATTGTGATGCATATGTCTGGGTTTAGAAATAGGATACGAATTTACCTGATGTCACTGTATGCAGAACTCTACAAGCTGAAACTGAATATACTGCTTACTGTATATTTTTAATGCTTTCTGCAAATTTTTGTTTGGGTTTCTACTTTGTAATAATTAATTTCCCATATATCCATTAAAGAAACAAACAAGTTTTGTTATATAGACAGGACAGAGGCAGCATTAACAGCAGTGATAACATAGTGAATGTTCCAAGGCTGGAAATAGGCTTTCTGGTTTTTTTTCCAGTTACAAATCTGATTCAGCTCAGACATTTTATTAATAATGACAATATGTTGCTGACATTTCAGCATAGTTCACTTACTGTGATATAGCAACAACTTCCACAAAGTTTCATATCTCAGTAACCCTGAGGACAGTAATGTTCTCACACTTCTTTTAAAATTGTAACCACAAAGAAATAAAAAATGTGTAATGAAAAGTTTGTAAAATATGAAAATTATAGCAGAGCTTCCTATCTGTGTTCCATCATTGGCTTTGTTTACCCTTCACCTGAACCGACTGAATTGTGGTAGTGACATCCTAATCGCCTCCCACTCATAATTACAGCTCCACAATATTAGGGGCGTCATGAACAAGGTTTAGATTTTGTATGTGAGGAGCAAAACGCAGCGAGATACTTGAATGTTAACATAAAGGACTTGTACTGAAAATATGGTAACAGGAATATGAAGCAGAAATAAGTATTGACCAAGGGTCTTACTGCCTGTAATAATTAAGGGTCTTGACTCATGAAGTTAAAGCTGAAAGAACTCTTAATTTCTTTTAACTCTTGCACTGGCTTTGGATTGAAAGATATGAAGGACTGTCACATTGAAGGGTTGTTCTTATATCATATGGTGTAAGAAAAAAAGGAGGATTTATTTGTTTTATTTTTTTAAGGAAACAAAGAGCAGGAAGGGGAGGAGAAAGTAATCATGGTAAACAGATTGATTTGAAAAATTTATTGCACCAAAAGCAGGCAGAATTACTTTCCTCACCACCTGTCCTCTACCCCAGCCACTCTCCAAATTGATTATCCTTCCAACGAAATCCTTTTCCTACTATTGAGAATGAAATTATTGAGATGGGCTAACTCCTGTGCTCAGTTACTGGGTCCACCCAGAATTTGTTGTTTGTGATTACAGGAAACCAACTAATGTCAGCTCCAAGTTTAAGCAGGTAAGCGTATCACTGTCACACAGCAGGGTGCGAAGTAATGGGCTGTCAGGTTTCCTGGTGCGTCAGTTCAAGGAGCCAGACTACCCTCAGTTCTTCCTGTCAGCACAGGAAACTGCTGCCCCTGTTGCTGTTGCTGAAGACAGAATTAGTAAGTGTGGAGAGTAAGGATCTTACAGAATCATGGAATACTTAAGGTTGGAAAAGACCTTTAAGATCATCGAGTCCAACCAGTAACCCAGTACTGCCAAGTCCACCACTAAACCATGTCCCGAAGTGCCACATCTGCTGTTTTTTTAAATGCCTTCGGGGATGGTGACTCCACCACTTCCCTGGGCAGCCTGTTTCCACGGCTTGACAACCCTTCTGGGGAAGAAATTTTTTCTGGTGCCCAAAATCTAAACCTCCCCTGGTGCAACTTGAGGCCATTTCCTCTCGTCCTGTCACTTGTTATTTCGCAGAAGAGACTGATCCTCACCTTGTTACAACCTCGTTTCTGGGAGTTATAGAGAGCAAGAAGGTCTCCCTTGAGCTCTCTTTTTTCCAGACTAAACAATCTCAGTTCCCTCAGCTGCTCCCCATAAGACATGTGCTCTAGACCCTCCACCAGCTTTGTTGCGCTTCTTTGGACACGCTCCAGTGTCTCATGTTGTGGCAAATGTCCCAATCCTACAGCAGCCCTCGCCTGTGACAACATGAATATGCCTACAGCTCATCTTTTGGAGAGAGTTTTCTTGCTGGTTTTCCTGACCCTTCTTTTTCTTCACTCTCCTTGTCCTTGCCCTCAAAATGTCTGGGAAAGCACAGGAGCTGCTGGGGAAGAGGGTCTTGCAGAGTCAGGCAAGGGCTGACCAAGTGCGTGGATTATTGCTGCTAAACTGGGTGCTGAGCTTTCTGGGCTCTAAGCAAAACCCCTTTAGCCATGGTTGCTCAGTTAGATAACACAGTCTTGTTAGAGTTGGTCATCTACATTGCTGATCTTCATAGCTCCAGTGGCCGGGAGCAGGTGTCCCTGTGGGTCTTTGTTACCAACTGTTCCTACTGGATCTGTTCACTTTGAGCTGTTCCTGCCAACCCCTCTTTCCTGACTGGGTTCAGCATCAGTGGTGCTCTGGAGGGGATGCCCGCGTGGCTGTGCCAGCTGCTCGCCGCCAGCACGCTGGCTGCAGCTCTGCTCTCTCTGCTTGGCTTTCCCAGACCCATCCTCTCAGCAGCCCTAGAAATATTTTCGGTCTTTGCAGAAAGAAATTTAATGCCACGATACCCACGTGCAGCTCTTGTCAGAACTGGGACTGCTCCGAGTATCCAAGCGGAGGACTTGTCTTTTGTGAAAGAGAATGAAGCAGGAAAAAGGCTGCAAATTGCTGCTGGGGTTTGCCTGGGCTTCAGTCCACTGCTCCAGCTTCCCAGTGAGCACAGCCAGCCTCAGCGACTGCAGGAGCACGTGGGAGAGCTTTGGCTGCAGGCTTTCACTGGAAAGATGTTTAGTGATTTATTCACTGATATTATTTAGCTGTTTGTCAAACTGTTCTGAATTCCAGGTCTTTGTGAACAGTTGGTTTCCAGATAAATCCTAAAACTTGCCACAAATTAGTCATAATAAATACTTTTCCAGCTCTCGTTACATCTGTGGTTTGTATTACAAAAGCACCTAGAGGCCTAAGTTGGCATTAAGACAATCAGTATGCCGAAGCTGTGTGTATAGAGCACTAAATAAAATATTTAGATGAAGAACTTCTCCATAAATAATACTTGGGGACAAAAAGCATCATCCCATTTGATGATTCGCTGTTCCATTCCTGCTCCATAGGATTTGCTGTGTTTTGACTTGGATTATCTAGCCCCGAGAGTTCCGTTTATCGTATAAGGAAGTATTTTTTTCCGGTGTTACCCCATGTGCCACAAGGAATTAAAACATAAGAATTTCATCAGTATCATATCAGATTTTCATTTTAAAGTGAAGTGCTCTTTATGGTAACATTTAAGAAGTCTGTGAAGAGAGGAGTCTACTGGTGAGTTTACATTTCTTCAGGAATAACACCCCTGACGATGCAAATTGCGTGCAGTTAAGAAAAAGTATTGTCCGCTCTCTGTAGCAGCTTTGGAACCTAGTTTTTGGACCGCCCTGTGTACATTTCTGTGATATTTTTCCTTTTATTGCACTGCTTGGATGGGTTATGCATCAGCCATCAACAGCCTGTTTATGAAAGAGACAACACTCTGGGAATTGTCAGTAATATCTTCCATGTATCAGTGCATAATAATGAGTGTTTGCCATTCAGGAAAAGCGCTGTGGTCTGCAAAAGAGGCTGCTTTATACTCCCCCCCTCCCCTCCCCCCTTTAAAAAATGTTTTGAGGGGAGAGTTCCATTTTTTTAGGATTATTTTTTAAAATAGTGGTTCCTGGATAGATATGAGGGAAGTGTTTGTGAGCTTTTGTGTGAGGGAATGCTGATTAAAGTAGAAGAGGTGCTATTTCATATTCACATGCACATCTTAACAGCCCATAAAATATTACCATATTCTGAAAGTGTAAAAAACCTAACAGGTCTTCATGACTCAGGACATAAAACTCCATTCAGTAACTCTTTTTGTTCACAAATGACTTTATGGTGTTGGGTTTTTTTCCTTTGCCTGCTTAGGTACACACTACTATATTTTCTTAAAATGTGTTCCCAGGTTCATAATTTTTACGTGATAGAATTTAGAGAGGAATTCTTAAAAGGCAATAGCAGGAGCTATGTATAAATGTTTAAATTATAAGAAATATTTGCAAAATGTTTTACAGCCTCCTAATATTGTTGAAGTAGGCTCTCTTCTCAGAGCTGTGGCGTATGCTATTCGAAAATGTCTCTACAGCCCATTTAGTTGTTTGTAAATCATGTCGTGATGTGTTGCTGTGCTTCCAAAGAAGATGGAGGAACATCTTGATCCTACTGATCTTAGCAATCCCTAAGAATCTCTACTGAACTTTGGAAGAAGTTAATTGAGTTTGTATCTCAGGCAGCATAGCATGGAGTAATGTCAAGGCAATGAAGTTTGTTTCTGGTTAGAGTTTCCAGGAAAATTCATACATTGCTGACTCGCTAGCCTGTGTCATTTAAGTATGTGAAGCATGTAGGTAAGATAAAAGCCTCAGAAAAGTGCCTTCACCTCCTGTGCTGTGCACTGGTGAAAATCTTCGAGTAGCCCAGGATTGCCTTTCTCTTCAGCTGGCACTTACACAGTAATTTTCTTGCAATGTTCTGAGGAACCTGTTTGCTTTTCCTATGGAATGTTATCTCTGTAAGTACTAGTGATGCAGAGGCCGGGTGAGCCACACGTGAAATTAGAATTGAAGCAGACAGTTCTGTAGCTCCAAACAGTTACCACCTGCTTTCAGAGGGAAAGCTTTCCCTCAGTAATAAAAGAATATGGTGGGAAGTTCTGCCTTCAAGGGAACGCTGGGCAAAACACTGGCAGATCTTGGTTTGTTTTTTTTTTTCTTTGTCATGCCTTTGCTAGATTACTAATAACAATTCAGATTTTCAATGATTGTAGCGTTTAAAAAAAAAAAAAAATCCCATCAATTAGGTTTGTTTTCTTCGTAGAAGATGAACAGCAAAAATGAATTTGGTCAGTTTATTGCCAGTGCACTGACAAATGAGTTGTCAATTTGGTTTCTAACTAGGCTTCAATGGCCCATATGTACCCTCCTCCTTTGTCATTATGAGGGATGTTTCCTTTTGTGTTTTGTTGTTCTTGTCATAATAAGGCTAAGATTAAAATCACTACTGTAAAACTGTGAGCTGAGAACCCAGCCTGATAAGAAAAAGAAAATCCAAAAAATATTGTCAAATTGTTATTCCATCACATTTTGTAATTTTCTGTGGTTACAAAACTGAAATTAAGTTATTAACCTGCTTATCAAGATTGCTTTAAAATAGCAACCTGACAATCTGTGGCAAAACAGTTTTTTCTGTCAATTAGATAAAGCTCCTGTGGAGGAGAAAGTGAACGTATCGCGAAAGACTTTATTGCTCTTGGAGATCATTTTACTTTGATTTTTTTTTACATAACCATGCCACTGTTATTTATGGAATATTTTTACATTAGAAAATCTTAAGTGGCATCTCATGGCAAAGTAGACAGAAACAGCTCTAGATCAATTCTGTGTTCAGCCAGAGATCTTTTTAAGATCTATAGGATGCTATTTTTTTGTAATATGAGAAATGCGAAAGTTTAGGAAGTTTACTTATGTTGGTTGTTATGGTTTGAAATCTAAGAGGAGAGTATTTCTAAGGTGTATTTTTAACAAAGAAAAGTATCAGAAATGCTCAATGTGTAAATACCTTTAATTTTACTGACCGGGCATTGTAGATTATAACAAAAATAAGCACAGTTAATGAAATTAATTTAGATCAACCATGTGAAAGCAGGAAAACCAGAAGAGTTTGAGGAAGCTCAGTACCTCTTTTAGATCAAGATGCCTGAAGATATTTCAAGTCAGTTCAGACAGCAGCCTTGAATTTGGCACCATTACTCTGAACATCATTGTTCTTCAGACCTTCAAGGGCAGTCTGCTTCCTGATTATGCAGAGTAGTTCTGCCGTCTGGCCTGAGCACTTCCCGTTGTACCTACAAGAGGAAGGCTGCACACTGTCAACTGGCTAAATTGACTTCATCCTTTCATCCTTCCAGTATTAGCTGTTGTAGGACTGTATTCTCCAGATGTAAGCTGTATACCACTTTCATCTCCATCTATTCTTAACTCACCAGCTAAGCCCTCAGCACAGATATATTTGAAAAGTATTTGCAAAATCCTTTTATACGAGAGTCTTTGTGGCAAAAAGGCTGTCTGAATGTTCTGTCTTATGGCAAGCTGTCACTAATGCTATCCATTGCTACTGGAACTCATGTGGTACTTGAGAAATTTAATAAGCTAATTTTTTTTTTAGTGACTCAACCTTTCCTTGAGTAGCACTCTGTCATGACCACCTTTGTCATTTATTTTTAATTATTATACTCTTTTCTGTTCCTAATATAAGTACCATCAAAGTTTTGTTTTTTTTTTTTTTTTTTCCTTCGGATTGTTTAAAGATGATAGACCTAAGCAATTAATCTGCTGCCAATTCAAATAGAAGTGAGATGGAAATGTAGGATTTTCACAAGAATTTATGGGATTGCATCTTAGCGGTCTTCCTGCTTCCCCATGAAAATGACTTCAGCTATTCTCCTGGGATTTCTCTCCATAATTTTGCTATACTATAGGAAAGATGCACAGCTTCTGTTGAGTGCTCTGTGTGACATACCTCTACTGGGAGGTAAAAATGCACTTATTTCAAATAGGAATCACAACTGAGGACTGCAAAAAGCCTATTTTTTCCCCAGAGACAGAATGAATCTTATCTCCAACAATTTGCATTTGGCAGTAAAATCTGTTGTGCGCTCCTTATTGAAAGTCATGAGCTCTGCAGTGCCATTTCTGCCCCCAATATTCAGTTGCTGTATTATTTTGGGCAGACCTTACTTAGCAGAGTGTCCTTTTACATGAAAAGAAAAATAATGTAGAATACAGTTCACTATGGTTACTTAGCAGAGTGTCCTTTTACATTAAAAGAGAAATAATGTAGAATACAGTTCACTATGGTATGTCTGTGATTACCAGCACCAAAAAAAAAATAATTTAAAAAATTACAGTATAATGGAGTTTGAGACTTGTCAATCTCTTGCCTTGGCAAGGTTTTACAAACATCTTGTTCACTACAGTATCCTAGCACATTACTGACGTCAGTAATTTAGTCATCGTGAACTGCAAAAGAGATGGACAGTTCTAATTCTAAGTGTTCTTTCCCCATTTCATAAATAGAAGTCAAAACACAGATTTTCCCCCCCTCACACCCCAGTATTGTGTATGATTGGTAATAGTATCACTGGTGAGTTGGGCACCCTAATGAGGCGACTTCTTCTGTTTGTGGCTGCTCTTTGAGGAAATGATTAGATACTGATGTTCAGCGCCTTTGATACAGATGCCAAATATTTCAACGTCTCTTATTAGACAAGAGCCATATAAAAGGAGAAATTAATGTTTTATTGTTTCCTTTTGTCATTCGTCTCTAAACTGATGTGATACAATAAACATGGTTATTATAAGCGTGTGCTTACAGCTCTGTGCTGCTCAGAGTGCTGATTCTCGTCCTCTATGTACAAGTTTCCTCCTGAAACCCCACTACACGGTGGTTTTTATGTGTAAATGTATACTGGAGTCTGTATGTTTACAGTTGTGTTCCGAGTTCCAGCTGTTCATTTACCTTGACCATTAATCACTGATTTAGGTAACAGCTAACATGCTTTTGTGCTGCATGGGTTGCGAATGTTCTAGTTGAATATTTTTGATATTAAAAATTTCTTTTTGGGCTGCCAGGTACTCTCCCCCCCCNTTTTTGGGCCCCCGGGTCCCCCCCCCCCCCCCCCCCCGACACTATCTTCTTTAGGAATATTATGAAAAAAGAGTACAACCTTAAAACAGGTATCATAACTGTAACTAGTAATTACTTTTCAGAATCTGTTCTTTTACAATGATTCTTACACTACGTTAAACTAAACAGAAAGTATCTATGATGTTAACTGTTTCATAATGACTTGGGTAGGAATCTGTAGGGACCCAGTTATAGTGCTATTATGATATGAGATTAGAATAGGGAAAATACATAAGGGCACAAGAATTCATTAGGATGCTAATTTGCTACCACTGTGATAATAGCAGTGAGATTTCAGTGTGAGCCTTTAAAGAACTTCTGATGATATGGAAATGAAAAGGTGTAAATGCCCGGTATGCTGTCATTAGAAAATAAACACTAAGGAAACATCATAAAAAGAAAATGATAGCTGAGGTTTTTTGCAGACCAAACTTCCTCGTCTCTCTTCAGTTTCAGCTTCTCACGTTTTTAGTTTTGACAATCGGTGCCTGAGATTGGTAGCTGTACTTCCCCTGCCACTATTAGAACTATCACACGGAAACCATCCTTTGTTTTAGCGTTGGGTGTTCTCCTCTCCTCTTCCTTCTTGACATTTCAGAGGTGTAAATTATCCTCCTCAGTTCAGAGAAGTTAACAGACAAGTAGTTATGATGCCAGGTCTGAGAGTACTAAGCTCTGTAGGCAGAGTAAATGACAGGACCTGGAGACTGGATTGCTCACTAAAGCCTGCTTGTAGAGACTTTCATCCCAAGGAAAATCCCCTATCTGGTCTCCCCAGTATTAGAGATGGGCAAGAGCTGGAATGGAGTAATAACAACCCTGAACTTTAGGTGGTTTTTAAATGGTCAGAACAGGGGCCGGCTTACATATAGCCTCCAACAGAAGGAACTCTTATCTTGGCATTTCAGCCTGAGTACCTTTGGGAAGGATTAAAACACAGATAGGTGAGTACTTTTGTATGTACTCTGTCTGTACTCATTGTGTTTCTTTAGATTGACTGCTGTTGCTGATCAATGGAATGGGATTATGGCAAGATGTTCTGTGACAGAAGCTGGAATATAGCTGGCCTGTTAACTCTGATTTTGCTGATTGTCTGACTTGACACACATCAGCTACTATTACTGTTCATTTATCTATTCTCTGCAAGAACAGACTTGATGTTTGGCCGAGGCAAAGAAAAGCCTTCTTGGGCATGGGTAACAAACTGCAACAGGTGATTGCAGCACTTCAAAACTTTTGGAATAATTTGCACTTAACTCTTCATGCTGCTGGGTTCATTTTTAGTCTGTGATCAGATTCCTTTGGTTGCCAGTGTGCATGAGATCTCCCGCTGGTGGTCTTTACTGGTATATGCTTTTGCAGATACCATATATTGTGAGCTCTGTGCAGGGCAAGTTGTTGCCCTACGTACCGTACAAGACCAGTTTTAATCCTTAATAGACCAGATTGAAGCAGGAAGGAAATGGCAAGTTACAGACATATTTGTTTCCTAAATTTAACTACTACTGTGACTGTGCAAGAGTGCTCCTTGGGGGCAGCACATTTTCTTTGCAAGATAACTTCTGGTAGATGAAGTCACAGACTGATACATAACAGATGTATTTATATGTAATAAATCATAGTTCTATTAATAATATCTTGAACACACTAATCAGAGGCTGAATTATACTCACTGTAACTGAATTCAGTGAAACCAAAGTTATCTTGAGAAATGAGGGTAACTTCAGAAATTATTAATATTTGCAAGTAGAGAATAGACAAAGATCATCTTAAACTGGAAAATAAACAAATGAGTCTTTTGTTTCTTGGCTCGATCCAAAATACGTTATCAATTATTGCTGAAGTGCAGAGATACTCCAAAGGAAAGCAGCATCTGTCTTGATGTAAAACCTTTCTTACAAGACAGTGTCAGCTGAGAGAGAGGAGAAATACAGACCAATTCGTTCCTAAAGGTAACTGCTGGACAAAAATTCAGTGCTTGAAACACAGAGTTCTTAATGCAGCTCTAAAGCATCATTCTGGTCCTGCCTGGTTTGCAGAAGAGACAAATTAAGGAAAACTGAGTTTAAAAATGCTTTCTAAAGCTGAGATCAGTTTCATCTCCGTGAGTCACAGATGTGTGCAAATATACTTGTCATGTATATAGATACATATGTTACATATATACATTAACCTACAGTAAGTAAGTCTTGCTTCCCCAGTATTTAAATGGAAAATAGGGCTGTTGCTTACAGTCACCATATGAGTCTTTGCAGTAGGATATTGGAATGTGTCTCTAAATAAATAAGACACAGAATGGGAACTACTATTTACAAGACTTTAACAGCAGTGATCAAATCTGTCGGTGAAGTCGATGAGAAATATTTGCTAAATGTATGAAACAATGCTATGTTTCGGATACCCTAGAAATAAATAGTCTCGCTCACACAGCTACAGATAAGATAGAATTCATCACAGTGACAGAAAATCTAGTATAGCGTTTGCAACACATGCACTTAAAGAAGAACTATAGTCTAAATTAGAAGTCAGATTCTCATAACTGGAGCATAATGAGGGTTACCGTATAAAACTGAAATAATAAATGATTACCTTTATGAAAATTTGTTGAGATTATACTTGTGATGGGATCATATGATTAAAATGATACTGAGATTCAGAGGCAAGTATCCACGCGATGAGACGAGGGTCCATAGAATCTACTCCAAGCTTTTGCTGAACATTCTTCATGTTTTATTAAGGAGCTGTTACTCTCTGCTCATTTTGATCAACATTGAACTTTATTTTCTGTCAGAAAGCATAAAAAGAAAATGCGAGACTACTCCCGCAGCTGAAGGATACCAATTCCTGTCATATCAGAAGTCTATTGAACTTTGTGACCTTTTCCAGTGCTAGGTGACATGAGACACAATTTAGAACCTATTTGCAGCATGTTAGAGGGTCTTGTCATTATGAACTCATCCTTCATTCCTGCTGCTTTTTAAACTTTTGATTCAAAATCTCTTTGCCTGGGATTCAAGCTTATATACATAGCTTTATTTTAAAGGGAAATTATCCTGATGCAGAAATAGAATATGAGGCCTCAACACCTTTCTCCCTGATTCCAACAGTCTGGCTTAATAACAGATGCGCTGAGTTTAAACCTTGTGAAAAATGAGCCTGTAATGTGTGTGTTGTATATGAAGTTTAGTTCAGTTTAATCACTTTTATGCTATTTCACAGTTCTTCATCTCATACGCTTGTGTAGCTACCTAGTAAAATATATATAATTTATGACTTTGTACTACAAACTGTTAATTTATAATAATTTTATCTCATCTACTGCAATTATGGTACTGTGTAATCTGTACTAGTTGACAATATTTTGGCAGAAGTATCTACTGTAATATTTACAAGGCATTTCTGGCTCTGCACAGTTTTCATTGTGCTCACAGTTATTCTCCTGAGTTATTTGAATACTAGTATATAAAAATGGCTGTTGTTTACTTTGCTTCTTGACTAGTTAATCAAACATATTTTAATATCTTGGAGCTTTCCAAGAAAGAAATTATACTCCAAAAAATCTTATGTGCAACAGAAAAAGTAACAAAGTTCTGCTGGTACTTAAAGTAATTTCATATCACTTAAAGTTAACCTCCATCATTTAGTCATTTCTAATAATTTACTTATAAACTCCCATTTAGCTGAACCCAACTGAAAGTTTTTTACTTCATTTTTATTTTCATTATCACACAGTTGGTGTAATTCCTAGACCTCTACAGAAGTCATGGTTACCTTGAGTAGCTGAACATCTCAAAAGAACATTGTCGTTGCAATCAGAGTCAGCTTTCAAGGAGAGCTCAAAATATTGGGAACTCTTTAGAAATTGTACATTTATTTGCGGTAGGTATATCGCCATCCAACGGGAAGCAGGTAGCTGCTGAGCACATCTTGAAAGTGATTGCTTACTTTTGTAGTTAATAGGAGCTTAAGCTTCTTCCAAATTCAGCTCAGACTACTGAGGAGGAGTGTGAGATTATAATTTAATTTATATACTATTAAATTTCATGTTAGTATTTTGTTCATGTGTCATTAAGTATACTATGATGAAACATCTAAATCTTTGTTTTGTGATAAGGGTAGGTTATGTGGTACAGTGCAACTTGCACGTTAAATACACAGGAGGAAATTAATTTGCAGCTTGTTCTCATTTTTTAATTGCAGATCATTGATGCTTCAGCTAGTGAATTTTGTGGATGTTTATAGTTCCATATGGTACAATGAATGAGTTTACATTAGCATTTTGATTTGGATCAGGAGCGTATATTTGAGGTAAATGTCCTGATTGCCTCCAGGTAATCATGCTTTCATATGCATCGTGGAGCAGTCTTGGAGCATGCCAACTGGATTATTTTTGGATGAGCAGATGCATTCCAGGAGAGCATCTACCTTTTAGTGGGAGTATTGCCCCTGGAACGAGACCACTCCTAGTGCTAAATGGCTCTGCTCTCAGCAGTACGTGTATTGCGGGCCTTGAGCTCTCAATACCAACTGTCATTCTGTAGACCTTCTCCTACTTTGCAGCACTGTAAATTTTACTTCCTAGTTATGATTGAATTTGAATAAGTTAATGATACTGGCAGCTAAGAATTGTTAAGATTTTGGTAAATAAGAGTGCGATTCCTTACAGTTTGTTTGCAAGACCCTTAACTTTTAAATTTGTTACAAGAATGTAAGAGGACGTAATTTGCCTCATACGCACAGGGACTAAAATACTCCTCTGAAAGAGCAGTAGAGGTCACCTCTCTTTACAGAGTTTATTCTTTCTAATTTAATAAAAATGTCAACAGGATGTGTCAAAATTAACTTTTCTTTAGCTTTCGTTACTTTTGTGCTGATCAAAAACCAATGACTACATTCAGTTTTTGATGCTAAGGCAGCTTTGTTATTTGGAGTTCATGGAGATCACTTCTCCTCAGGACACTGGCTTTGAAAATAGTTATGCTATGTAGTGTATGTGCGATTTGGTCTCAGTGCTGCTTTTCTGTTCCACTCAGATATGCTCATTTAGGTTAAGATGTTCCTTTGCCCCACTGTTTAGTCCCTTTGCATACCCAGCTTGTGAGGAGTTTGTGTTTCTTCTTTGTTCGAGGTGGGATTCCATGATTAATCACAAAGTGAAGTTGGTTCCTTGTTCCTTTGCTCCGTTGCAACAGGTTCTCTTCAATTCCAGTTAGTATTTAGCCTCTTCAGCAGAATTCTGTTCACAATTTGTGATCAATCTGAGAAATTTGTGCGAAGCAAGGTGTTATTTATTTCTAAGTACAGGGAAATGTCTATGAAGAAAAAAATACACCGAAGGCCAAGCTGCACATTACACAACCTAAGCCCTAATCCTCCTGTTGAAGTTTCTGTAGATACCAGCATGGTCAAAGCCTCACTCCAGTGTTATGCTGGATGTGAGAGATTGTATCTCTGTGGTTTCTCATTTCACCTTGTTTGCACAAATACCTGGGGATCAGACACTATTTTTGATAAGGATTTTGCTGTATTTTTCCATTACAGTAGCAGAAACAACTTTGAGGTATCCAGTAAGAGAGCTCTCTATGAAATTACTCCTTCGTGTTCTATGAAACCAAGCACTCTTAATTAATCAACCAAGAGCAAACTGCAGGACTGACAGTAAGATAGCACCTTTTCTTTTCACTGCTATTTCAAGATATTATTCTCAGTACTTGCTATATTTGTACTTCCTCCAGTGTAGGACTAATGGGCTATGGCAGCAGTTCCCCCTCCCATTTTAATACAACCTTTGTAGAACCCAGATGTTGGGGAGAACCTCCAAATGCAATTTTACTGTAGCTGGAAAAGGTCTTAGTAATTCAATAAGTGACCCATTTTTTGTAAAATTGGTACTTGTCCTGGAGTCTGCAGTGGTGCACAGAGGAGACACAAACCACAGGCCTTCATTCTTTGTTGTCATTTGTTATTCTGGGTCCCTTTAAGAAATATCTGAGGTGTTCAACAGTTTGTAGTCACTTAGATCAAAAAGAACACTGAATGTGTGATAAAATACTTAGTAGTTCTAATTGGTTCTTCATGTACATTGTGAAGTCGTGGGAATGACCAAGCCAGTCCCATTTCTATGCTTCTGCACTTCTTTGAAGACAGTGCTCTGCATTTCCCTCCCTCGTGCTGGATTTGGTGTGGAGCGGCTGCTGCACCGAAAAGCGGTGACGTTTGTGGTTCCGCTTGCATTCCTATATTAGAAATTGGGGAAAACTGGAGGAAAAAAAAAAATAAATAAAATTGATAGTTGCCTTTGGCCGTGAATGTCCAGCTGAGTGTAGGAACTGAACTAGAGACATCGGGAGTCAGAATTATAAAAGCAGGACATTTACTCTGTAGTATGCACAGCAAAAATACTTGTGGAGAGTAAGATGTAATTGGGGCGTTTTAGTGATGGAAAGTTCAGATTAATTTGGGTTGCAGTTTTTGTTTTGACTCGAAATGTTTCTTCTTTAAGGGATTCTTCTCCTGACATTTCCAATTTATCCATTAGAGGCTAATAAATTTTCAGTTATAATTTAAATTATTTTTGTTTGTGGATTTTACTTGCTGTTCCAATTATTATATAAATATTTTTATGGCCTGGAGAGCTCTTTAGCAAATGAACAAACTTATGATCTATACTAATTGAATTATGAATCATTTCAAAACCACCACCACCAAAAGATAATTTTGTTGTCCTTTTTTTTTTCCTTTCCTTCTGCGTTCTGTTTTCATTTTAATTCCTTTAAGTAATTTTCTAAGTTTCCATCATCCAGCCATAGGGTTGGAACCACCGGTAATGATTTATTTTATACGTCTGTTCAAACTGTTGTACATTAGAGACAATAAGAAAACTGACATAATACTAAATTCCAGAAAGATAAAGTTGTAACTTCTTCATATTTATCAAAGCTCCTGCATCAACAACAAGATGAAAATATTAGATAAGTTATTTTGTGCACACAAAAAAAGATGTATCTGTTTGTAGGAAGACTTCAGCATAGTTATTGATTCTGGAGATGGCTCCATTCATTTAATCCCTCCCGAATGCTTTGATTCTGATCACAAGAGTCATCTAGTGCAATTAGCGATTATGAAAAATGTCAGCATGCAATTACTCAGAGTAATAAAAAATATTCAAAACAACAGCCAGAAGAATATGCAGTAAAAACAAGAAATTTGAGGTCAAAGTGGAGAAGCAGTTTGTATTCAGCTAACAAAATCCCCAAAAACGATGAATAAACTTACCATTTACTCTGAGATAATACACTGTATTTGAAGGTCCCACATCTGGGCTTTTGTTGTGCCGAAGGGAAGCATACTCCAAAGGTACAGACTTTTCCCCAGGAAGATCCTGTTGCCATTTCTGACTTGAATTATTTTATGTCAGCTATTATTGCCCTGCAAAACTGCTTCCTCCTACCAACAATTAAATATTCCTTTGGAATCTGGAAAAACCATTTGGAAGCTTTTAATTTCCTTTGATGGAATTCATGATAGGAAGAGTAAAACCTTTCCGTTATTTTGTTTAGACGTTATTTTATGTATGTAACAAAGACATTTTAAGTAATTGTGGGATAGACTGTGGTTCTCTAAAATGCCATTTGATTCTGATTTTAGCCCCTGACTCTACACATCAGCTCCATCACTTGTTTTGCCGTGGGCCTGATGGTTATTCCATAAACCCATCTCTCTTTTGCACCTGTGTGGGACAGCTCCCATGTGACTAATGTGTTTTTGTTTTTCTGGGCATGGTAAGGAAAGGAGGGAACATATGGTAAGATTGACACTTCATCCAGTTTGATGTGTGTTTTAGGAAATGGCTTAGATGCTGAGTCAGAAAGCGATTTGCTTTTAAGATGTTCTAGAGCATACCGGCGGAAGTGATTTTTACAATACAAATTCCTCTCAACTTGTCTTGACACACGGATCATCAGCTGACTCAGAAGCAAACCCACTGCTGTTTCGGACACAGTCCAGCCCTTTTTAATGATTCTGTGCTTAAGACGATGTTTGGAGTCGGTTGTTCTGGGTGAAAATTATTATTTCAATGTTTCATTCCTCTTAAATTTTCAAGTCTCCAAATCCAGTAAACCAGCAGTTTATTGCGGAATTGCTCAGTGTTGGATTGTCGTAGTGTCTTCAGCGCTTGGTATCTAAGCATGTCACATACAAAGAAGCGGCATCAACTGACCCCGTTCTGTCTGTCTCCTGAAGAAATTAAGCCTGTTTTCAGGATCAAACCCAAATAATTGAAGTTTTCAAACTTAGTGATAGTATCCTCTAATATCTTCTTTGCCCAGCCAGCACTTGTGCTCCAGGTCGAAGCACATAGTTCCCAGACCTCTGCCCTAGAAGCACCCAAGTTCACTACTGATTTCATTATAGCAGAGGAGAATTCAACAAAGACCAAAGCCTGGTGATCTTGGATGCTTGTCTCAGCAAATAGTATTTCGTGCAAAATATTAATGAGTCTTATACCCAATGAGACCTGTATTTTTTTTATGCTTTCTGCCTGGTATTAATGTTGATGCAAGTCTCCTGACGCTGTTAAGGTATTTGAGATAATATAACAGTTTCTTTCATGTAAAACGGCTTCATTGATTCCAGAGATGTATACTCAATACAAAGCCACTTATGCTGTCATTTACTAATTAATAATTTAAAAAACGGATTTTTTTGTTGAGTTTAGATTTGCATGGTTAATAATGAACTCAACACCATAACTGAAGGGTATTCTATTTATGTACTACTGGCAAAATTATCAATAATAATCCCATCCAGAGTCAATACTATGATGTAAATGTGTTTCCAGTTGGTGCTCGTGATTAAATATGAATGCTTCTTTATGCTTTTTAAATTACTTGTTCATGTTCAATAGGTTCTTTCTAAGCTAGTGCTGGAACTTACCTTACTTGCAGTTGAACTGAGGCACTGTAATGATGTGGATATGTTTAACCATTTTTAAGAATTCATATCACAATAAGCATTCAAGCTTTAATGTATTTTATCCCATTGAGTGGCGCATGTACATTTATGAGGCAATTAAGTATTTTTAACAAGGTGACTTACAGTTGAAGAGTCATCAAGGTGTTCCCCAAGTCTGAGTAAAGCTAAATTTGTGCATGGCTTTAACAAAATGAGGTTAATTAGCCCTTCCTAAGCACACTATGTTTTTATAAGCTATAAAATGTCATAATTTGAGATGCCCAAGCAGTATTTAGAAACTTTTTGTAGAATAGAGGGAGTAAAAGCTTTGATGATGGATGAATCTTCGGACAGAAACACAGGGCATGCATTCAAACTTGACTCTGCGTACCTCATGCTATTATTTACTTTGCCAACCTCAGCTTTTCTTAAATATTTTTATATGTCTTATTTTTTTTTATGAAGACTATCAGCAAATACTACAAACAGAATTGTTAGGCATCTACATGCCAGGAAAGTTTATTCTAAACCTGAAAAACTCGATCAACTTGGATGTATAGTTTTTACTTGCTTTCATCTTGTTGATGTGTTCTAGTCAGACGTTTTACACTTAAATCACAGCAGAATGTATGTTTTTAATGAACCTTAAAGTAATTCCTGCTTTTGATGTTGATGAAATATGTCCACATATTCTGGTCTATCATGCAGGGATATGAAGTTGTGGAGGTGTTGATTATAAAAAGTTCATGGCTCTTAATTAGTTGTGGTATTGGCTGAGTGGCTGAATAGGTCTCTGGGTGAGAGAACCCAAAGTCATTTTGGTCACCGTATTCCAGGGTAGCTCAGAGGGAATGGGGCAAATCATGTGAGTAAGAGGTAAAAGGCCAGGGACACCGCTGGGCTGGCCAAGTGCCTCTCAGTCATCTGGGCACATGTCCAGTTCTGAGCATTTTATCTGGAAGAGTCGGTGAAAATATGCAGCTTCACATTCTCTATGCATTATTTATTTAAATATTTGGAGATAGTATTTATCTCATTAAAACAGCGGAAAGAATATCAAGAGAGGAAAAAGAAACATTAACTACTAAACCAGAAGCCTGAGTCTTTGCGAGATACTAATAAACTGGGAATAAATTGTTAGAAACTTTTATATAGGTAACTAAGAAAGAATGTTGTTAGTGAACAAGGACTTCAGAGTGGCGTACCCAGATGGTTGGAAATTTTTCTATGTCAAGATACTCTCTTTTTTTGGTAAGTTTTGAATAGTGCTACCCAAAAGGAATTCTTTTTGGCTGGTGACAGATACAGTACCTCTATTTCCAGTTCAGACTGAAACTTTTTGGATTGTCCCTTTCTTCCTTGGAAGAACTGGTCTACTTTAATTCTTGCTTCAGTTAGTAAATACAAAAATCCGGCATTAAAAAAGAAAGTTGAAAGCATAGTGTTAGTGAGAATACAAATCCAGCACAGGAAACTCAAATTAAACAACATTGCAGTACATTGTGAGATAGGAACATGTTGAATATGGGAGTGCTCTGGGAGCTTTAATCAGTTATTACAGATGAAGCTGCCAGGATGGAGAAATGGGAAGCATGAACCATGTGAGAATTTCACCTTACTCATGTGAGCAAACATATGCATGTTTGACAATCTGGTTCTCCAAAGCTGTTCTGTTTTCTTCCCTCTGCCTTCCAGTATGCCAATAAGATGAGCTATTAAAAAGCTATACTTTTTAATTACTAATGAATTGGTCTCATTTGTCAGATGTGTGAAAATGAGAACACAGTTTTTTGTTGTGTGTTTGTTGTGGGTTTTTTTTCCTCTTTCTCAAAGCCCCTTTGCTTGTGTGAATAAATAGCTGAGTGGTCTTTACCTCCCAAGGGTTGTGCAGTCAGGAAAAGGTAGAATTAGGCAATTAACAAAAGAAGAGAAAGCAGTGAAATAAGAAAGAGTCTTCTGAAAAAAAACTAGGTGTTATTCTGAACTCCCCACAGCCATTCTGTGGGGTTCCACTTAATTGAGATGAATAACGTGGTTTCATAAAGAAACCAGTGGAAGGTGCCTATTTAAACTTTCTAACTAATTAATAGTTTCTCAAGGATGTTCAGCAGCAGGGAAGTGAGAGTGCTGCTCGTGCTACTACCATGTTGTTTGCCTTTCCATAGGAAGAACAAAGCATCTCTGGTAACACAGATTTGTCCTTCTGTCAGGGAGGGAGGGGGTCAGTTACTGTACCATTGGGTATTTCTCATTACCTAAATGCTGTCAGAAGTCCAAGGCAGTTGTTACCTTTCTGTCCATTATAGACAAGAGACAAACTAATGTGTGCGTTTAATGGTTGTAAAGATGAAAAGAAAGAAGAAATGAAAGGTAATGTTTTTCAGTATTTCTATATTTCTCCCTTTTGTGATTCTCTCAAATGGACAGGTTGCTAGAAATTTGCAGGCATCTGATTGTGAACGTGAGCTGCCTTCCTGAAGAATGACACATCTTCTGTGGCCACTTCATCTTGTATCTCAAAGATCTCTACCTGTGCCTCACTGTTAATAGTCTCAGGAGATAACAATCTTCTTACAGAGACAGACTTTTGAATCTATCTTCTCTAGCAGACAGCCAGCTTTCTGAGCATTTGGAGCTTGCTTTTATGAAACAGTGCTTCAGAACATACAGGACACGTACGAAACAAACGATAGATTGTGCCTCTTTTTTAGGATGCCACTTTGCAGAGTACACAGAACCTTCAGTGCTTCCACCAACTTCAATGTTTTCTGAAGGGTTTGATTTCTTTCTTCTATGTTATCTTGTCAATGACTTTGCTTATGTAACTGTAAATTGGTTTGCTTACAGCTTGTCCATGCTGGGCTGGCCTTGTGAAAAAGTTTGTTCACTGTCAGTGTTGATAACCTAATGTCAGAGCGTGGCTACGTCTTTGTTTCCTCCTCCATCAGCTTGGGTAAAAGCCGCCTGTTCCTAGCTAGGAGTTACTAGCGGTTATTGCAGGTGTTAAACACTCAAACATTTACACCATTAGATGAACATCATTAGATGAGCAAAAGCAGAGGAAGTCACACGGGTAACCAGTTCCAAATAATGTCTGAGTTAAAGCAACAAAATACATGGTTTTCACGTTGCTTGGCACCTTTCATATTGCCAGTCCCGGAGCTGAGTTTCAAGAAGGCAGTTGTTGCTGTCTTGCTAAGTGTTCGTAACTCTTTTTGTGTTCTGCTGTGTCTTGTTTTTCCTTCTACCCATCTATGGATCCCCAGTGTGTTTTTTGCAGAGGAAGTCAGATAGGTATATACTAGGAAGCATTTGCCATGTGGCCGTTCAGTACATTATTTTTCTTGATGGTGTATTTGTTTTCTAAGCATTTTTCTTTGCTACCACTTTTCTCTACTTTCCAAATTCAAGTAGACTTTCTGGATGTCTCAGTTACTTCAAAAGTATTTGGCAAACAAGTTATTTCTCACCAGGAGAAGCAACAAACTTAATCCAGGTTATCCTCTCTGCTCCCTGGGAAGAGGTGCCTGCTTAATCCTGTAGAGAAGTAAATACCATCTTGAACAAAAAATCCCGATGCTGTAAGATTGCTTGATTTTTATTTATTTTATTTTTGTCCAGAAAGGGAGATTTTTGCTTTAACTGCTGTATGAAGAGCTGAATCAATACAAGATAAGACCTCAGAGGTCTTTTTTTCTAATGTTGAACTATAGGATAATCCCTGTAGCATTTTCACCTAGGTATACGTGCTGCCTTCCTCCACTGCTTTCCATGGCAACCTGAGGCTGTACAGGAGTATAAAGTCCTACTAGGAACTCTTGTTACACAATGGGGGGTGACTAAACCATAGCAGTCAACTTACAAAATGGCCCTTTTCATTAATGAGTCTTTGGTATTGATTTAGTCATATATGTCTATGCTCATTGTCCGCGTCTCTGAAATGCTGCTGTTCGGTGGTGAATAATGTTCAGCAAGTACATGAAGTGGTAGCATGTTAATGTGTTGAGCTTGTATCTTCTTCACAGCTTTTCCATAGGCATCTATTTTCTCAACTGTAAAACTGAGTCTAGAAATTTGCAAGAGCAGCCGCTCGTCCTTGGTGCTCCCGTAGCCTAGGGAGCAGCTGAAGGGTGAGAGGGAGACGGGGGCCGCCTTTAAAACCAACAGTCAGAGAGAAGAGCAAAAGAGAGGGGAAGTGCAAACCAGCCATGTGGTGTAGCAAAAGGGACGAGGCAGTCAGGTGACAGATCATTTAAATAATGACGGTAAAAAGTCATTGAAATTTATAGACAATCAATTTCTTTTAAAGCGTTGTGGTTAAATTTGTTATTCCATAAAGTTTCAAGGCTGCACAGCGGAGTTTTTGTATCAATATGGAGGCTCCGCTACCTTTCCTAACAGCCGACAAACACACAGGGTTTTAATGTCACTTTTTAAAACCAACTTGATGCAAAGGTGTTTGACTCTGTTGTTACTATCATTTTCTATGTTGATGTAAAATCATAGACACAAGTTGATTTTCTGGAAAATGCTAGACATATCTTTTGTTTTTTCTTGGCATTTCTGATCTTCTTCGATTTTGAGCTCTTGTAATGAGCTCAAATACTGTAACTCACATTCCCTTGAAGTCTTTGGGAAACCTGCAGAGCTCAATCTCTTTGAAATATGACATGAAAATTCTGTTTTCTAGTTGCTACTGGTTTTCCTGCTTTTATTTTATGTGGTGAATCCTGGCTATTGTAAAGAGTAAGGATGAACTATCTGGGTTAATTCTTAATTTTGTAAAGCTGAAATATTGATAGGCGTTGCCAAGTGATTAGCAAGCCATGTTAGTGTTTTCTGGCTGGTGGCAAGTTTAATAATGTTCTTGTTAGTTGTTTTCTTGGTTTTTTTATCTCCTAAGAATAGGAAGTTTCTGCCATCTGGAGAACACCCCTCCTCGATGTCTCACAAGCATACAGATTAATTTTTATCATCAAAACAGATCTATTAAATAGTGTGTGTCGTGAAGCGAATAGTCATTGCTGTTGCATCCGGAAGCGTCAGCTTGAATGTTTTCATCCTGGCCCAAAACAGACAGTTTTGTTCTTTACTTTAGGATTTGATAACAAAATTTAAAAGAAGGGGAAAAGCTGCAAAGAAAATAATTGAAGTGGGTACTGAATCATCATTTAATTTTACAGAATATTTTCTTGTTTTTCTAACTGTGAGCAACGGGAGGAGAGCAATTTGAGAGCTTTACTGGTTCCTGTGGAAAGAATGCTACAAAATACAACTCATTTGCAAAGTTGCTTCCTGCCTTTAAGATTTGCATTTGTTGGTCTGTCCACAGGCACAACATGGACCTAAGTGTACAAATCATTATTCCTCTATAAATACATGGGACGCGGTTTCCTGAGGCCATCAGGACTTAGGTGCTTTACTCTGTTTATCTCCTTGGACTTTTTGGACTCTATTTTAATGTTGAAATCTAAATTTTATACAGACCACATGGATATAAAATCTTCTTAATATTTAAAAATCTTTTTGCCTCTTAGTATGACCTCTTTGTATTTTTTTCTTCCCATCAACCAAGAAGTTCTTCCTACCTTCCTATAATTTCTCTGTGTCATTCAAAAAGTCTTATTTCGTGGGAAGATTTTTCTGTGCCAGGAAGTCAGCTTTTTGATTATTTGACAGATCCCAGAGTCTGGTATCTTGCAAAGATCACATTTCTCAGGAAAATGCTGTATCTTGTGAAGAAAAGATTAAATGCTAATTTAATGGCAGCATAATGCGTGTAGCCTTCTGCCTGCTTTTCCAAATCCTCTCTGTCTGCAGTATCAGTTATATTTTCCATGCACAAATCTAGGGGCAAATTCCCTTACTGTTTGCACTGGTGCAACTGGTGCAGCACTTTAGTCGGGCAATGGCATTGAATTCCCAGCTTTCACGGAGGTTTTTCCCATTCTCTCTGCCACGATCAACACAAGGAAGTGAGCGCAACGGCAGCAGGATTGTGTTGGCGTTCCGCTTTCTCGAGAACATTTTCTGGTAAAAAGGAATAGGAATGTTTAAAGCGTACATAGGAACCTCTTCAAAATTCTCTGCAGCTGTAGTTTGACAATATTACACAGACTGAACTGTTTGCTTATCAGAAAAGCTGAAATGTTTAAAGAACATTGATCTACATTTCTTGTCGGTTTACTGTCTCCATTGGCACAACATTTGGAAGGATTCTGGTTTATGAAATGGAGAGTGCCTCAGACTTGCATCTGCAGTGAATACTCTGTTACCTCTTTCTGAGCTTTGGAACAATAACTCTTTCCCACCTAAACACTTACAGAATGTGAAACATATGATAAATCTGTGCAAGTTGTTCCTATTTTCCACCGTATGTTATAATGGCAACTGCTGCCAATCAGCAAAACAAGGAAGTTTGGAAATAGCAACTTTCTGTGAACGCCACAGGCTTCCTTAATTTCCTTGAAATTAAGTACAGGCACCGTTCAATTGTTGACATTTTTGAAAGCTGAGATAGTGTCAGTGTTACTGACACAAAATGTTTAACTGCTTCTAATTTGTGTGTTCTGTAAATGAGCTCTGCCAGATCACGTGATGAGTTTTCTGGTGTCTATCCAACTCTGTCCAGAAGTTGTGATAACGGAGTCAGGTAGAAAATTTCTATCAGAATGATTTATTTATTTTTTTTTTAATTGAAAGAAGCATTTTTGTGATAGTCTGTAGCCGGCTGAATTGCTGAGCAAAGCCTTGAGAAGGAAGGAGTAGAAGGTTATGTAGGACTTGCCAGCTGACTTTCAATGAGAATTAGAGTGCTGAATTGAATGTAGATACAGGAGTTATTAGTCCTTTTCTTTCCTATAGTTTCTTTTGTATAACCCCATGTTACTATTCAATAGCATCGCTTCGTTTAATGCTCTGAAGCTATGGTCTTACTTGATCTTATTTGTGGGTGTCTTGCCATATAACCATGGTAATCTTACGGTAGTTAATGCTTAAGAAACTGATGGGGAAGCAATAATGGAAGTGTTCCTAATTTTACTACAATAATTCTCCATAATCTGCACAAAACACTGGCTGTTTCTTCCTGCTCCTCAGCAAAGATTTAAAAGCTGAGTGAGTTGCCATGTTACTTAAGACTTCATTATTTTTTACAAAGTATACTCCAGAGCATTTGCTAGAACATTATGAAGTATTATCATAAATGATTAAGCTGAACTATAATTGTCAAAATATGTGAAAAAAGCACATCTGGCAAGGCTGGGTTTTTCCCTCCCTAATTCACATGACTCAGTAATTCACAATGGATCCTTCTGACAGCGCGAGGAAGACAGACTTTCTTGCAGGGTAGGCTGTGGCTCCTCGGCTGCCTCTGACGCTGCAGGCACTTCATGCTCGGTCTAATCCACAGAAACGAGACCAGAGTTAGAGAAAGTCTGACTGATAGAAATTCAGACAGGCAGAAACCTGTCCATCATCAAATCCAGCATCGCACAGCCAGGTTTACGTAATCATTTCTATGTATTGATTAGCCAAACTAGTTGTGGATCTGCTGTTTCTTTTCCTTTTTTTTTGCCCCTTGCTTTCTAGATAGTTATACTGTAATTTCTACCCTAAGTGTGTTTATGGTCAATTTATATAATTTGTTCGTGTGCCAGCATCAACCTTTAGGTGAAATGATTCTTTTTACTTGCTGCTGATTAGTTCTATGATGAGAAAGAGTTGAAAACAGATAAAATGCTTCTCAACTTTAATTTTGTGAGCTTACACAAACCAAGAGTCTTCTTTAAAATGAATTTTAATTCCCTCAGACATCCTAGTAGTGCGGAGTGAATTTATTTTCCTTGGGTGGGATTGTGTACATTATTCCAGGTGGGGCCTCACTGATACTGTTTAAATACCTCTCCTGATTTAACCTGTCACAGCTGTGTTATGTTACAGTCTTGTGATCATTTTGGGAGTAGACATTAGATCCAGATTTTTTTTCTTCTACATTTCCAAAAGAAATGGAATTGTTATTGTAAGTCTCTCATAGCGTTATTTTCGTGATATGGTTGTCAAAGAGGGTATCTCATAAAGATATCCTGTGATGAGATTGTACAGGGAGGATGGCCGAAGTGGGACATTCCTACTTGGTATTTGTGCCGAGTCCCTGAAACACAATAATCACCTCCGGGTGACATTTGCCTACTGCCATTTTTCTTTCTCTGAAGTTTGTGGAAATGTTTCTGACGGTATTTGCCTTTCTGATATCATTAAGATCATTAGCTGTATCCAAGTCTGACTGTGGAGGCCTGTAATGGACGTTACTATTCTTTTACTCTGTTTCTCTAAAGTGACGTTGATGACAAAAGGTTTCTCACTGACTTGCCTGTTCTTTCCCTGGTTTTTCCACAGTGTCATTCCGTAAGGATACTCTACTATCATTTTGAATCTTCTAGTACTTGTGATACACTTAAAAGTTGCTATTCTGCCGTGTTGTGATTATCTCTAATTCACATTCCTTTCTGACTCTGTCCTCATTTGACTGCCCAAGATCCTTGTTTTAACTTCCCTCTTTTTTTATTTTTTTTATTTTTTTTTGGAATTCTTGTCTGGTTAACACCAGTTAGATCCTCCGTTACATCAGACAAGATCACCTTTATTATATCTGAATTTCTTTGTGTCTTCTTCACTGTTCCTTTGCTTGCCAACCCCTTCCAACCCTTGTACCTTTTAAAGAAAAGGTTCGATGCAGGCCCCATTTTCCCTGATTATTGCTCTCCTTATTTTGGGCTCCTACAGAATTCCACTAACAATGTGGTGGTGGGTTGGTATTTGTAAAGCAGCTTGAAAACCTTAGGTGTGTGTAAATGCTGGTTGTTTCATCTTGCATGACTTTTGCCAGATAGAAACAAAAGCTGAACATTTTATAATTACTTAACTCAGGAACCAGAACAAAATTTGGTACTGTATATGCCAGGGTTCACCTCTTTTGCAAACTTTACCTTTCAAAGATGATCTCAGATAGTACTAAAGAGGTGTGGTCGAAAGGCTCACCAAGTTGCCTTGTGGAACGTGCATCCTCAGCAGCGTTTTTGCTAAGGAGAACTATACCGCTGAATCTGTTGATAGTCTCCCCTGCTTTATCTCTAAGATATGAGGTGAACATACTTGAGTTTTCTCACTCTCTGTCCAGAGGGAGCAGAGCTGAGAAATCTCCCGCTGTATGAAGCTATCATCACTTCTCTGCCTAGAGAGCCTGTGCTCCAGCTCCCAGCCCAATCTAACAATACCCGAGTGTGTGTTGCTAAGCAGTGCAGTTTAGGCTTATTACGTACAGAGGGGGGCAGTGAGGATTCAGCAGCAGCCTTAAATTATCATTTCTGAGCAATTGAATAAAAACTTGGCCTAGAAAGTACTGAATATTTTAAGACTTTAAATAACAATTGGTTTTTACCTTTTATGTTCGGTCTTTGCTGTTACTGTGTTGCGGCGGAGCTGGGCAGGTACCTCTTCAGGCAAGGCTGTCAGAGTCATTTAAAAAAATGGAGATGGGCATTAAGGAATCTAAGTCATCTGATGTACCCAATTTTCAGGCGTGTATGGGAATATTTGAGGGATTGCAGGCTGGTTTGCAGGATAGGAAGATGTGAGAGGGGGAGGTACGGGCTGAAAGGCAAGGTGAGTGAAGTACCAGAGGTGGGTCAGAGCAAAGCTCTGCACTGTTCAGTATCCAGCAGTTGTCAGATAACAGACACCTACGGAAGAACTTGGTGAGCAAATACTTTGCAGTTTGTGTATCTGTGATTTTTTTTTTTATTTTTTTTTTTTATTTTGATTTTGGGGTTGGTAGGTAGTATGTTTGTATTTAATAATTCTTGAATTTTTCTTCCATGGATGTCTGTCACTTTTAAACTCCATATGTTGGTTTATGTTGGTAAATGACTCTATTTTTGGAGAAATACTGAAGTTTGTAAATCCTAATGTCCTTAGAAAATGTTTATTTCAAATTTTCTTCTTACCATCTCTCTCTTTTTTTCCCCCCTACTGAAAAACAGAAAAAAATCTGTAGCAAATCTTTTCTAAGCAGAAAATTTTATCTTTTACAGGAAATTTTTAATGGAAAAGGAAGTGATGTCCCTTTATCATAAGGAAATATAGCTCAGTGTATAGCATCTCTGCAGAGGAATTAAGTATGTTCCACTGTAGATGTGAAGCAGTCAAGGAGGAGTTTCAGGAACTTAGTCCTTCAGGTTGTTAGAAGTTGCTGGTCATCAGAAGGAAACCAAAGCCCTGTATATCCTAAATGAAGGAGGAAAAAGCTGTGCAACTGTATTGTAGGTGGGGGCAGTAATTAGCCAGGCCAAAAGGGTTGAGATTTGAAGTCACAGGACCAGGGCCTGATGGAAAAGAAGCCTGGCAAGAAATAGAGGAATAGATGCTGTTGTAGGTTGGAGGAGAGGGAAAGCAAGATATTAGAATAAGAAGTGAGGACCTGGAGAAAAGCCAAGGAATTTCTAAGGGCTGGGGGTCAGCTCAATGAAAGAAAAAGAAGACCCATTAGCAAAAGCTGATAACTAAGAAAGGAAAAGTAATACAGAAGACAGTGAGGAGGGAAGGGGCATAAGGTCAGTAGCTGAGTGGAAAAGATGAGTAAATGGAAACTAAGTGGGATATCAACAGGAGGGAGTCCTAGGATGAAGTGCTGGGGTCTGAACCTCAAGCCCTGAAGTGAACTTGCCACCTGGATAAATTTCTCAACCAGGTAAAAGGGGCTAAGGCTGCCCAGGTGCCTCCTATTTTATTCAAGGGCAAGACTGGGTTGGCCTCTGCGTTTGCCACCAGGAAGAACTTTTAGCTCTGCTGCTGGCTGCAAACCAGTAGGCATTGAGTGGTGGGGACACATGTCATACCAGACCTTGATATGAGGGATGGGCCCCCTCTGTTATAAGGGGGCCATCCAGGAGGGGAGGCCAGGCCAAGCACCCACTAAAAGGCTGAGAACTAAAGTAAAAATGTGAAGCAGCTGCTATTTAGGTGGTGATTAGAGGGTGGAGATAAAAGGCCAGTAGAGCTCCTTATTGAGGAGCTGCTGGTGGAGGGGTTTGTGAGAAGGAGTTTTGTGGAGTCAATGAAAGAGTCAAGGACAATGAGGATAATGAATTGGGTAATGTACCTTTCTGGTATTTGTTGGATTGGTTTGTGCCTGGCTATGTTGGGATATGGGGCATGGTTGATGTGGCCTTATGTTGTTGTATTTTTGGCTCAGTTTGCCTTTTCTTTTGTTGTGCCACTCTCAGTGAGTGGGTTGATTGCTTCCTTTGTTTCCGCCCCTGGCCCCGTGGCTGGCCAGATTAGATCATTTTGGGGGTCTGTAGAAATAGATAATAAAACCTGCATGAGTGTATGTTTTCTGCCGATGACTGCGTCCTTCTGGCTGGGCCGTGTAATTGGCAAAACATAGGAAAGCTGAAATTGCGTGTGCTTTTGGCTGTGTTGAGGTCTCTGGAAAGCTGATTCCTCTCGTGTTTGAGATCCTTAGCGATAAAAATCCCTCTGATATTTCTCATTTTGAACCCATTCCCTGTATTCATTGTATCTGCTTGTGAAGAGCAGGGCTGTGGAAATTTTAACTATGATTGTACTTTTGAGAGGACGCTACGGCACTGCTTTGCTTTAAGGTTTGGATATCACTGGTTAATGAAGGTCTATCAATCTATTTATGAGCCTGCTACAGACCAAGTACAGAAATGTATGAAGACCTCAGAAATTATTTATGATGCATTTACAGCATAAATAGCTAAGCTGTCAACTATGATTGTAAAGTTCTTCCTCTACTTCTGCGCTGTGCTTTTCATTTAATATGGCTTTGTTCAGCTAAACAATTCATAATTAAAATAGGAAATGATGGAAACTTAGAAACAAACCAATCCTGTGATGGCTTTTAATAGCTGTAATAAAATATTGAGAATATAATGTCTGCCATTGTGGTGTAGACACACAGACTGTCTGTGACTGAAGTTAGAGCTAGTTAAAAGTGAATCAAGATGGAAGAGAGACTTCTGGAAACGAAGGGAGGAAAACAGGAAATTTTGCAAGGCTTCAGTCTGAAAATGATATTTTCTTCGAGCGGTTTTGGATTTCCAGCCTTGAGGTGGAATTCACCATACATCGTTCCCTGTAATATTAAACCTGCGTGTCCCTGTAGTGCCTGAAGTTAACTCTGTTGAAAAGAAAAATACACATGCTCTGTAAAGAAAAATTGTTCTGGAACTGGGAACACAAAATTGTTGGTCTGGTATCGTGGTAGATGTGCACAAACAGATGCAGCAAATGCCATCACAAAGTCACATCAATCATTGCTGTAAAATTATTAAATCCAGACTTCTGGATTGTACAAGTCATGACATAAATTGATGAAGTTCCCTCCTCAAACAAGTCAAACATTTTGTCCAGTTGTTAATGGGAAAAGAGAGTTTTAGAATCCCATTAGAACGCAGGCAGTAATCCTTCATGTGACTCTTCAACAGAAGCTTAATCATGGCCCCTTTATGTACATTTATACCTCTTTCCAGTCTTATATTTCAATTTGGATAGATGTTCTCTGACTATATTTATGGAGAGCAATAGTTACAGTTTGCAGCTTTCATTTTGGAAAACTAAACAAACCAGGCTCAGAGAGCCTCCCCATCCTTCTCCCCATCCCAGTAGGCTTGCTCCGTGCCTATTCCATGACAGATTCCTCTTTTCTGGAACGCAACTACATCCAGTTTCCAGATTTTCTAAACGAGGCCATTTGCTGAAGATTCTATTTGCTGTTCCCACCCTCGCACCGTGCTGGTGTCACCTAACGTTTTGCGATAGACTGCTCTGCTGGGTTCCTTGCCCTTGTCAGCAGTTTCCAACTGCTAACATGTTGTCACAGAATTCTCAGCAATACTAATAATGATCTATTTCTACTGACAGAAGATGACTGAAAATAGTTTTGTGAAGTATAATAGTTCAAGCTAGATAATCCTTTAAAGTGATATTTAAAGAAAAAAATAACAGGCTTTTAATTCCTTGCTCTAGGAGATAGAGCTGAATTTTTTGTCAGGTAAGAGTTGAGTCATTTTTGGTGTTTCTAGGGTCTTACAGAATTGAGAAATTGCTGAAGGAAGGAGGCAGAGCAAGGAAGACAGAAAACACCCCCCCTGTTTCTTCCAGCTTCCCTGCCAAGGAAAGATTTCACACATTATATAGTGGATTAGAATTAGACAGGAGGAACTATTCTATTTACTGGCTTTTGCATAAGGTTTTTTGCTGGCAATATTAAATGATCTTTTTCTAGACATAGTCTAAATGTTTCACCAGACTTGGGACACTGGCATGAGAAGTCCAGTAACTAAATTTTCCCTGATTTTATGGAGACTGTCAGTGGAAACGTGAAAGTAGAATTAAATCAAATGCAGTATGTTAACAGTAATTGTGATATATGGCACAACAAAAGTTTAGTATGTTGTTTTGACCTACTCTTCTAAGCCAGCCTGAACCTCCTTAGTATTCAGAAGTTTGTTGAAAGTCTCCTGATGTTGACGGCCTGAAAAACTCTGTTATTGGTATTTTTGATTTCTGAATTGTTCCGAAATACTGACTTTCCTTGTTTCATTAATTCCCTGTATTCTGTTTCCAGACACATTTTGGCAATGCAGAGACATATAGAAAAATAAAATAAGAGAGAAAAAGAAAACAAGATAATACTTTGCAGCCTGTAGGAGGCCCGGTGGGGACCTGACATCAGTAATGCAATGCAAATATTTAGTTCTAGACTTCTGGCCTAGATGTCAAAACAGTTCTATTGGACCGTGTGTTACTTGGACCATGTGTTAACTTGGACTATACACGTATTGCTTAGGCACACGCTCAAATACTAATTGGGTTTCCTAAACCTCAGGCTTTACTTTGAAGGATGATGTATTTAATGGTATAAAATCCATTGTGACATTCCTGACAAAATATCTGTACTCCTTTTTGGTCGTCTTAAACGCCATCACATTTCGTCCTGCTGGGAGGGCTACAGCGTAGGAGCCTCACTGGAACAAACAACTCTTTTTTTCTGGTAGATGTGACAAGACCACGTGTCTGTGGGCCTCTATCCTAAGCCATTATCTGAGCAGCGCGAAGCTTGACAGTGTACATAGATTGTACATTTGCTTTATGCTAAGCTCAGTGCGTAGATGAAAGGTTTGAAATAGAAAATGAAGTGAATGAAGTGCATGGCTCAATATTCATGCATTAATCTCCATGCCAATGTAAATCCAGTGCCTTCAGAACAAATTTGACCATAAAAGCCCCAAATAATTCTAAATTTTCTCGCCTGCCTTATGTATGATTGGCTTAGTGAGGTGTTTGCAGAAATGTCAGTTAAAAGGTACCATCAGAAGTGCAGTTAGCAGAGTTGAGCATTCATTGATGATGTTTGTTTTTTGGTTTTTTTCCTCTCACCTTTGGTGAGAAATGCAAATCACAACCGTTTTTCCCTCAGTTTCCCCTTGAGGCTCAAATCACCCACCAAATGCTCACCTGGGTGCCAGTAGAGCTGCGGCTCTCATAGTTCCGCAGGCAACCTCCCGGAACACACACTGGAGGCTGGACGAAACGCACGTGCTCTTTCCTCCAACGTGGCCATCTGTACCTGGACAGGGGAAATCCAGATTTTGCAGCTGCTCTGTACTATCTTGTGGAGGAGGATCAGAAAGCTTTCCATGCAGTTTGTTCCTCTGTCGGGGAGCGTGCGTCTTTGGGAAGGGAGGATGTGTGGGAGTCAAACGTGCAGAGCATCCTTCTGAGGCTGTTAAAAATGCCTTCACGCTGCAGGGAAAATTTCACTTGCTAGTGGCCAAAGATGTTTCCTGTATCAATTTAACAGCTGGTCTTGTTTTATTGATATTGAATTATTATCCCACTTCCCAAAAATGCATGAAGTTGGAAAGAGCTGAAGTAGACACAATTCTAATTGCGTTGCGCGATGGAAATGATACTTGCAAAGGGGAATTTGTTAACAATTTTTATTCCTTTGGTACACCTGTATTATCTATATGCACTAGTTTTTGTTCCTTTACTAACCTATGTTATCTATATGCACTAGTCTTTGTTCCTTTGCTACACCTGTATTATCTATATGCACTATATTCTATCTGTGTACACTCTAATGTACGCTGCTACTCATATTCCCTTTCTCCTGCCTGAACTCTGAACACAGTGGAGGGAAATGTGCTTTTTAGAGCTACTTCAGAAGCTATAAGCACCTGGATGTACATATGTTGTTATCCAGATACGTGCCCGAGTAACTATTCAGCCCTCAACAGTCTGGATGTCTGTGTCAGGAGTGGTATTTTCCTGCCTTCAGAAAGACGGATGTTACAATGCAGCAGTTATTACGGATTGTAAGTGTTATGGCCTTTTGTAAAGGAAAGGGAATTCTGTCAAGGAAACATTTTACGGTTTGGAGATGCAGTGAGATGAAAAATTAAGGAACTATTCTTTCTTATGTGCTTCTATAAAATCCCATGGATCTCATTTTCCTCTGCTGTATTCCCTTACGCACATATGGTCTACACCAGAAATTGAAAGGAATTTATGTGGGAGGAGACCATGCCACTTGTATCAGAGTCACAGTCAGGAGAGTTTCTTAGGCAAGAGAAATTCTCCAGTGGCCTCTATCAATCAAATAATAATTACTTTGAGTCACCTGAGCACTTGTGGCTGATGCTGTAACAAAACAGAGATTGTTATTTCACAGATCTGGATGTGGTTGACTAGAAAAAAATCCCTTACCATGGCCATTTTAATATCCCAAGTAAGGAAAAAAAGCACTCTTTTGTCTCCATGATTCTTAACCTAGATTTAGCGTGCTGCAGAGACATTTCTCTGACATGTTCAATGATAGCAGAAAAATATGTGGTGGTGCATTAAAAGCTGTAGAGCAAAGGAAGTTTGGGGAACTTAATCAGAGCCTTAGGCAAGAAAAGGATGTGTAACACTGATATGTACATTTTGCTTTTGCTGTAGTTAATGAAAAATGTTATACCAACACTGGTTTTTGTCCCTTATGGTTTAGCAATGCAGAACCAATCCTTTTTATTCTTTGTGTTTCGTGGGTTTTCTCCTCTTAATGTTACTTAATCTGGAAATAAAAATGTTTGATTTCTGTCATTCCCCTCGGCTACTTTGCTTAAAGTGGTGCTTAATTGTTTTCACTTGAAGGGAATGGTGCCAGGTTTAAAGGTTTATTATATTTTTCTGGATTTGGTTTAAGGTTGCCTTTTTTTTCATATGCTACTTCTTGACACCTGTCATAACATTAGGCTTTTCAAATTTAGCCACCATCAGTTTGAGATGAATTGTTAGTGAATTATCAGGTTGCCACAAAGACCAAGTTTCTTTTCATTCTCTCCTAGCAGCACTAATCAAGACAATTCTTTTACTCAGCACACTGTTGTAAATGCCTCCTATTATTACCCAGGTCATCAGGAAGACTTCAATGAACTGTGTTGGTTTTTTTGGGAGAAATGGATGCTTATGTTCCTAATTTTCCTTGTGTAACTGCCAACGTTCTTACTGTAATTTTAAAAAAGGGCATTTAGAGAAGCATTTCTGTTCTCCAGTGGACTATTTAATACCTCCCTCAGCTCTACCGGGTGGGTGGTTTTTTTTCTTTTCTCAGAGTACAGATGCTGCTGCTTGTATTTCAGGTACTGGTACATTATTGATCAAAGCATAGACAATGCACAAGTAACATTTGAACTGAGGTTGTGTAGATGAGAGAATTAACTGTTGTCAGAAGCTTACTGCTTTCTATTTTAATTTCAAGGTATTTAGGATGTTTCCACTGGCACTGTCTTAAATTCTGCCAGTCTCCATTTATCTAAGGAATGATTTATGCTTAAAATTAATCATCTCTTTTAATTTTTTTCTTTAATGCTTCTCTTCAAGGTGGTGGGGTTTTTTTTATTCCCAATTTACAGATTTCATATCCCTTAAACATGTTGAACAATTCTGTTTTCCTACCCTGTTGTCTGTTTCAGTAGGTTGCAGTCAAATTTGGTTACAGCTAATTAGCGAAAACTTGCTTCAACACTTTGAAGATTGTCCTCTCCTTCACAGCATAAACAGTTTTAATTCTGAAAGCCACGTTCACCTCTTGTCTAGAGCGCTAAGACCAATGAATTGACTGCTCCTGAGGTTATAGATCCTGACCTGAATAAAAGAGCAATAAATCAAAGTATGTTCAGTGGCATTGAAGCAGGCTCCAACTGCGTAGAATCAACATGCCAGTTCCAAATTGTAATTTCGCTAAAAATAGCCTAGTTTAACAATTTTGACAGTTGTAAACTTGAAAGATCTAGGCATGCTGTCCATCTTGCTGTGTCTCATATGTTCTGTCAACCATGCATCTTTTGAAAATAAAACCAGGGAAAACGTTGAACATTCTTCATTCTCTGCTAGATGTGCCCATCCCTGCCCTCTGCATAAGGAAGCACAAATTAAAAAGTCATTTTTTAGTGGTGAAACAGAAGTATCTGTGAATGGTGGCCCTAGGATGGGAGGAAAGGTAGAATTTTGGATCCCTATCTCCACTTTATCACTTCTCTTTTCTGGGTCTGTCTGTGTTTCCAGGAAACAACAGACAAATTAGCAACTCTGTTATGGCTCCTTAGTTCTTACAGGGGGTACAATGCAACTGCTCCTGTTCCATTTGGTAGACGGGATAGCCACGGATAAAATCTTTACTGTATTTTCTCCTATCAAGTTCTACCACCCAACCCAAGCTCTGTTCAGCAAGCATTTAAGTGTGTATTTAATATTAGGTGCATTATTTGTCCTTCAGCTTCTGTGGACTGTATGGACAGGTTAGAGTTAAAACCTGGTGTAAACGCCGAGATGAACTGGGCAGCAGTTACTGCAGATTGGGGAAAGATAAATAAAACAAGCTTTTAAATTTGTGGTTAAAGTTTGTTGGCAATGCCGAACTTAACTCTTAATTGGCCATTTCCCTGACCGAAAAGTATGTGGTGTTATGCGTGGCTTAAGCCTGTGCTGTTATGTCTTGCTTTAACGCCAATTAATTGCTCTCTGCCTCACAAAATGCCTGAGGTCGAACCACACTTTGCTTCATCAGAATTCAGCACAGCTATTGGTCTGTGGGGAGAAAAAGCAGGAATTAGAAGAGACAAGAGCACTTGGGAGCAGTAATCTTTTATTTATGTATAATGCTGTACATTTCCTAACTGTACTGTGAGTTTTCCTTCTAACTCTCACTAATTATGGTGACTGGCATGTGGCATGTGATGGAGCCTCAGGAGAAGTGGGATACATACAGCTGTTCAGATCTGGCACATCGCAGTCGAGTTTGCATTTGCTGGCAGGCCAGACTCCCTTTTTGCAATGAGAGAAACAGGGATGTTGCCATTCACTTCAAGTTGTGTTTGTTGCTCCCTTTAGTAAAGGCAGCTGAGTTACTTTCTGATTTATCCAGAGGAGTTGTACGTGCAGAATGGCAACGCGGCTCAAGTGAACGGACTCCACTGAATTTGCAGAGATCGTTGCTTGTATCTCTCTGTTCCAGCTCTAAATCACCCACGTATTGCTTGCCCTGTATCGCATCTGATTAAAAAAGGACAAAAAGTGTTTGGTCAAAAAAAAGATGATGGCTGTGTAGAGCATTAACCACTGAAAAATATAGACATTCACCTAGAGCTATTAAGATTTGTGACTTTTGTCTTTGTTCAGAGGAAGGCAAGGAGGTAGAGTATTTTCATAGAATCGTCATTACTTTTTCAGGGTGCTAAAATATGTAAGGCGTTTTGAAAAATGCATATTTGCCAACAGTCATATTTGCTTCATCATTATCAATTTTGTGAGCTCAGGCAGAAGCCTTCTTAACTTTTAAACATCTACCTGCAGAAAGTGGTAGTGATAGAACCAGACTTGCTGCTCTCGAGGCTAGGTTTGTACCCTTCGTGCACAAATTGAAAGGGAGCCAAATAAAGTCTTTCCCACGCTTGGGAAATATGTGTTATCCTAAGTGCAAGACTAGAAGAAATGTGTTAATTGTTTGACACTTCATCATTTACAATACTCATTAAAGGAGATAATGGTGATGCCAAAAATTCTGTAGATCTCTAAGGTGGTCACTGCATTCTTAATATATAGACGAGATGCTTCAGAAGATTCTGTAAGGATATAATCCATCAATCTACAGCTCAAGTAAACCTTCCTTTGTTTCCAGCTCCTTCCCATATGTATGATGTTAATATTCACGTTTTCAAAGATGAAACCATGGGTACACCAGGTCAGGGGACCCCAATATTACAACTGCTGAATACACTATGCCCTCTGTGGTGGTGTGCCCATTGCTTGGAAATTTTTGTTTTGCTATTACAAAAGATATTTTAAGTACAGCAAAAAATAAGTATATTCTTTGTATTTTGTTTTCCCTAGGCATCAAAAAAAAAAAAAAAAGTGCTATTTTATTAAATTCTCTTTTGCTGTGAAGCCTTTCTTTAACAGTCTTTCAAATGGAGCCCAGGGATATCCTTCATCATTTCCTCTATTGGTTTCTTCTTACTGTAAACTTAATGGAAGCATTCAGGCTTGGAGTCGAGGAAACCCACAGGCAAGTGACAGAAGCATCATAAGCTTCAGGGAGCTAGTTTAACATGGTTAATTAAAGGGGTGATCAGTTCAGGGCAGCACCAAGTGTGAATGCCTGATAGACAAATCTCTCCAGTCGGTCTCTAGGTGAATGCTCTAAAGATGAGAAGAGGGCTATCGACTCGTTGGAGCCTGTGCTTATTTATCAGGGGGGAACTCCACTGTAACAACTGTAAATTAGCACGTGGAGAAAACCAGTGTATTTGCTGTTTCCTGCCTTAAATGTTGGTGCCTGAGGTGTCCAGTGCATTGCCCAGGTTATTTGAGGAATTACCTTTGGTTTAGTGTGTTAGCTTTTCTTTAGTCTCAGGATTCAGATCCAAACCAATGGGGGAAGTCGCATCTGAAATTCACCTTGTTTGGATTTAGGCCTGATCAGATTGAACGTTTTTGTTAAGGAACTTTTTGAAAAATCAAGAGTGTGCTAATGAAATTTGCCATTTACACAAATTTAGGGGGCATCGTCAATAAAGAGGAAGATTAGAGTGTTACATGAAAAGAATTTAATGACTTGGAGTTGTAGGGTAATACAGTTAGGGTACGATTCCGTTGTACAAAAATACTAACTCACGCACTCAGGGAGGAATAAAAGACTTCTATGGCAAAGAGAATGCTCCTCAGTTCCTCAAATTAAGAGCAAGGTCTCCTCGGCAAACCTGTATCAATTCCAGATGTGCCAGTGGGTGATCAGGCGGCGGTTTCTTTTGATTCTTTACTGAGCCAATGTTGAGAGAAGACTAAAGCAAATCCTGAGGAGCTTGCAGAAAAGCACCAAATCCTAGACAAAGTGACTTGCCATGTGAATTCAGCAAACAACTGTGAGTCTCAGGTCTCTGAATCTGCAGTCAGGGGCAGAAACCTGAGCTGCTTCCCCAAGCGCTGATGGTGTCCCTACCTCCCCACTCCTGCCATTTCTTTTGTCCCGGCGCTAAAATTTCTGAAACTGTGGGGTGAGCTGGCTTCAGGCAGCTCATCTATCTAAAACCTGGCCCCCAACAAAAGGAAGAGAAGAGTCGTTTCCAGCTAGTGCAGGTGTGTAATGCAGGTTACTCCATGAAGCCGGAGCGCTGGCGCTGGCACAGGGCAGCCAGCGGGCTGAGCAGCCTGGCACCGCTTTTGGCGAGCGCACGTTTGTGCTGGATTAAAGCGACTGTATTACCAGGGTACACACACAGACCTTTCATCAACTGTGCTACATTTGTCAGAGGTTTGCACTAAGCCTAATGGTAAATAAATGAGTATATTAGTGTGTGTTGTCACACTGCTGCCACCTTCCATGGCTGAAGCCTTTATTACATGGGGACTCCTTTTCCAGATTACTGACTACACACCCAAGCAGATTCAGCCTCTTGGCTTCAGAGGGTTCAGCAAGGCAACAAAATGTCCTTAAATATATTCATGTATGACCCAGCTGGCTGTGCTGTGAGGTTTCTGGTGATTTGCTGCAGGAAGATAGTTTCTCACTTGGGGTTGTAATGGAGTACATCCAGGATATGTAGGAATTGTGCTCTACACCCCTTCCTCCCATCCCCCAAAAGGTCTGGGGAAAGCAGATTCCTCTGGAAGTTTGTGAGTTTGGTTTTTTTGTTTGTATCCGTGTGTGTGTCAAGAAGACCACAGTGCTTTGGAGAATGGTTCAGATGAAAACATTACGTGTCCTGGTTTGGGCTGGAAATACCTGAGCACATAACCCACTGAAGATTTCAAATGCTCATGATTATTCCCAGGGTGTGATTTTGTTGGTTGGTTGTTGTTATCCCTTGGGCAGTTTTGCAGTGTTGTTTTTTTAAAAAAAGAGCAACAGAATTCTCTTCACAGTTATTTGCTACAGTGCAGCACCAGGTCACTAGGCTACCACCAGTGCTATTTTTAAATTTATGTTGATTCAGTAATTAATATGAAAGTGCTAGGAGCTAAAAATCACCTCTTAGAACTGCATGATTTCAAATACTCGATCATTTTATTATTGAAGTTTCTGACAATAAATTTAGGCATTTCTTTAATGCTATGTGCTAGCTATTTTTTGAGCTCTATTTTTTTTATATTAAATGTAACTTTCTGAAGAGTACTGCCTTCTAAATTACTCATAAGCCTGTATGGATGTTAACAAGTACACAAGAAGTATTTATTTACATGTACACAAGCCCAGCCAGCCTGCAAAATCACAGTTGTTGCACATACAGATGCACTTGAAATCAGCCATAGGTCGTCTTTATTAGTGAGCTACGCTGTTTATATACACTTTATCTATAGTCTATATTCAGTGGAATTGTGTATGTATACTTAGTTGTACCATATATATGGTATAAAGCTTTCAAATAAGGATTTACTGTTTTGTGTGAATTCTTCCTTGGGTAGAAGAAATGCTCCTGGAGGAGAGAGGCGAAAGGATGACAGCGCTCAGGCTGGTATGTGACCGAGGCACCGACCCTAGCAATTGGGTTGTGTAGAAGCTTGTCATTCCTGAGAGCAGAAGGGTCTAGTTTTTATATTTTGCCTAAAAGACAGAGCCTTTGGTATGTCAGGGCCCCTTTTAACACCATGTGGGATTATCAGTACTAACTTAGAAATAAGAATGTCACAAATGAGATCACTGTCACTTACTAAATACTTCATTCCAGAGCCTCAGGGAGTTGAGAAAATCAGAATTTAGTAGCATCTTTGTTCTCTCTTTAAGCACACTGGCAGTAGCAGTCGAAACACTGCACCCAGAATCACAAAGCACAGTACGAGACGTTTCCTTCCTTCCAAAATATCCTCAAAGTGTGGTGAAACCTGGGGGGTAGAAGGGGGAGTGTGACTGGACCTCGCTTGAACTTCTCTTCTCCTTTTTCAAAGTGAATATGCCAAAAAGAGACCAAAGACTTGTAATTTCGTTAGGTATATTTTGTTATAGAGTTACAGAATAATAAAGCAACTCTTTAGAAGGAGTAAACGCAGATTTTGTGAGAGAGAAGGTAAATGAAATTGTCAAGACAGGATGTCCTCCAGGTTTTCTTTGTAGCCCAGCACCTTTCCCTGTCCTGCCGAGTGCCACAGGCAGGGGCTCTCCACGAGCCCCTCATGGCTTCCTGGGAGAGGGGACACTTTCTTCCATCTCGGAGACTTGGCTCAACATCGAGCCTCTTCTGTCCCCCAGCGTTGAGGGTGCCAGTTTGTTGGGCCTGATCCCTGGCTGGATCTCAGCTCATGGGTGCTGGGGCAGAGCAGCCACTTCCCTGCCAGGGAGAGAAGCCCACATAAGCTGGAGGTGAGGAAAGCTTTCCTACCCTTGCTCTTACTGACCAACTTGGCTAGTGGTTCGACAAAACAGCCCAGAGGTAGGTCCAGAATGAGAAAGAATAGTAACAAGTCCAGAGGTGAGGTCAGTGTAGGATTTTCATGCTAAAGTGACTGGGAAGATGGTGACAATAATGAAAGGCTGGGGCATGAATCTGGAGGAGATGGTTCCACATAGGATTTCTTTAGGCATTTAAGAAAAAAGCTAAAATTAATCCTGGGAGGAATTCAGTGAGTTCCGAGAAAATATTTTTAAATACTGGAAGGGAAAATATTTGCATTGTACTGTACATAATGGGCATTTACTGTGCAGACCAGGGATTATTTCTTTTTTTTAAGAGTCTCTGCTTTTTCTAGTACATAAGCTTAAGTGGAGAAGTCTTTTGCTCCAGTGCTGTGCAGAGCTTGTGTCCACTCCCAAACTAAAATGTTAAGGCTTTAATAAGCAGTGGTAAAGCTCAAAAGCACATTTGCTATCACTGGAGATAACCACGCTTCTGCAATATTTTGAAAATGATTTTATTTTATTATGATATTTGACCTGAAGGAACTATGTGTCTGAAAGCTTGTCTGCTTCTCCTAGCTGCATCATTTGGTTTAATGAAGTACATTACCTCTCCTCACAAACCCTGCTTCTCTGAGGTTACTTAGCGGAAAAAAAAAAAATAATAAAAGAGAGAAAGACAAGGAAATCCTACATTTCACTGGGACTGCTACTCTTTTGCCAGTTGTTCGTTGCCTTAGGGCTGAATTTTAATGTACTTTTAAATGATCAGAAAGAAGGCTTTTTAATTGTCATTAAAACAATTACAGCAGGATGACTCAACAGTCTGGTCAAAATTGTGATGTTTAGAAAAGCAAATTCCCAGCAAAGGCAGCGGAGGTCCTTCCTTGAGTAAGGACATAGAGGAAGGTGAAGTGTGAAGGGGCTTCTTCCCAGGTCCTTGGATGGAAGGTTTAATTTCAGCATGATGGGCAGAGAGGAAGGACCAGATTTTCAGAAGGACTGTGCATTTTGAGTGCCAGTCCCATTTGAAAAATTGTCAAGGAGGTGAAACAAAAGTATTACTGGAGACCCAGCCTCAGTCCTGTGTTCAGGGCACTTTAATATCTGACCAGACCTAAAGCTGAGCCACGCTAAGAATTATCAGCCCTAAATGACTTGCAGTGACTTTCAGCTGGACAGATTAAAAGTACATTTCCCAGAAAGCTGGGAGCGGTGAAATAGCCTGTTTTATTTCTAGCCCTTCTAACCATCACGGCACTGAATTTGTGATTATGACTGGAAGTTACTGGCTTGTATTGGCCTCGTCATTAAAGTCTGACCCTACGGTTGGAATATGAACTAATGAACTAATTCCAGACTGTATTTAAGGCTGCTTCTCCTAAGATGATGTTCATATTTCTTCTCCCTTAGTTGCTCTCTGGAGCCAAGAAGGGCGAAGTTCTTGAACACTGACAGATTGAGCTTTGTCCTCTGAGTGCTGAGGATGGAAGCGCAGAGATGTCTCTTAGAGTGCAACCTTCCATTTTGTTGAATCCATGATCATTTTCCCAGTTGGGCATAGATTTTTGTCTTGGTTAAATGTGTTCTCCCACTAATACAATACAGGCTATGTGATCTAAATTTCTCGGGTTCCGGTGACCTGGGCGTTGATAAGCACTGTGTGTAATAAAAGATCCCTGCTTCCGTTTGGAGAACAAATGGTATGAAAAAACCACAACAAACCAGGGTGCTTTGGGATTGTTAATTATTAACATTTTTAATTATTTTTTTAAATTATTTACTCTGCTTACTGCCATAATAGCAGCAATGTCCTTATATGGAACAAGTGTGGCTGTAGGGGATTTAGAATGTGCTTGGTTTTGCTTTTGAGCTTGACAGCCATTTCTCACTTTCTGTAATAATGACAGTTAGCTAGGAAAAACGAGGAATATTAATAGATTTTGAGTGCTGTGTTTCTAGAGTAAAGACAGAAAAAGCAGGAATAAGAAAGGAATAGAAGAAAGGATTATTCCTGTTTCCTGGTTTCTGCTTCATTCTTGTTTGCAGTCTTTTATTTATACTGTTTTTCTAAAAGTAAATGTAATAAAAGAAAAAGTCTCCATCATGATTTATTCTTGCAATTTTCCTAGGCTTGTAGGATTACACCCTCCTCTCTCTCCTTCTCCTTGCAGTAACCAGCCACTGTAAATCCAGCAATACAACCTTTGAAAATAAAGGGGTTTGCAGAGGAGAACTGAATCAACCTTAAACTTGCATGTTTAAAAAAAGCAAAAACCACCAAAAAAACCTCAGATTGAGAAACATGGGGCTAGTGAAGCTCTGCAAGTATTTGTAGCATGTTATTGCCAGACTGGATCTGTCTGAATGTGCTGCAAAATAGGCACCGGTGCTTGGAGCTGATTGTTCTCTTTAGAAAGCGATGAATTTCCCTGAAAGTGTTTGGAGTTTTTTGATATTTTTTTCACATTTTTACTTTCATGTTGGATTTTTCTTTTTTTGTGTGTGGGGTTTTTTTTGTTTTGTTTTAATGTTGAGCTTGTATCTTCACTTCATCTGACAGACGTGAGACTACAGCCTGTTTTCTGAAATGTGAGTGCTTGCCGCTACCCAAATATGTCTTTGACAAGCCCGGTAGTTGTGTATTCATCTTATTTCCACTGCAGCACATAAATCCAGCACTAATATTACATTTATCTTTTTCTTCCTTTGTTCCTTTTCTGGTTAAAGAGAAGAGCTGTTGCGTAAGGATACAGTACACATGTTTTAGATACTGTGATGTGGTGACACTTGTCACTTTTTCAGGGAGTAGGTACGTGGAGTTAGAATGAAAATTTCTAGAAACATTTGTTGTTGTTGTTGTTCTCTTTCACGCTGGTTAGTTTTTAAAAAATCTTCATTAGTTTTTTGTTTGGCACTATTGGAGTAAAAAAAGGTATTTACTGAAAAACACTTCTAAGAGCAGAGTTCCGATAGGGTAGTAGCTGATCTAGATTGCTTAATGGGTTCAAACTGTGCACCTTCTGAAAGGCTGGGGGGCACAAGCAGTTTTTTGTAATTCAGAAGTACAGTGTTTCTACCAAAACAGCCTGAATCTCCTTCCTCTTTTGTTACAAATTTACAGTGTAAACACTGTTGTGAACAAACATAAAATGAGAACGTGTACCACTTTTCAGCAGGGCTCAAGTGAATGTATGGGGCTGCTAATGAAGCCAATATGTTTGGGTCTCTGACGAGGACTGAAACATCCTATGGAATTCGCTAGAGACTGTTAGAAAACTTTGGAATCTCTAAAATACTATTTTAAATCAGCCCTGTGTTCACAGAAACTGTGATTGGTTTACAATTGTTCAGCCTGAGGTGCAGAAAGTAGTTCATCTAATTCTTTTTAATAGCAAAGTGCCCCTGCCACAAACCCACAAATTGACTAATGCCATTTGACAGCGACAAAGAAGCAATTGCATAGGCTGTGAAGAATAAACTTACTGCTCACCTTCAAAGAGTATCCCCATGATCTGGGCTTGGCATGTCAGTGGGAAAGCTTCTACTGGTAACCATTTCAATACCTGAGACGCAAGTAAGCAGCCCATTGTGTTCAGGTGGTCTAAATCAGGAAATAAGCGCTACTGGCATTGGAAAAGGTTTGGGGTTTATGTAGTAAGGAGGTTTACTGCTGAAAATATTCTGAGGAGCAATTGAGGTACTTTTTTAAATGATTCTGAGTTCTGCTGTACAATTAGTGCTTGTGTTTATACCTAAACATCCCTTTCAGGAGTTTTTCCAATTCCTGAACTAGTAAGTACAGACAAGGGTTACAAGCAGGTCTGCTTACTTTATTTCTTACCAGTATCTGCTAATGTTTTTTCTAGATAAACTGGATTTTATTTTTTTTTTACGAGCTTGGAGTTCTTTCCCATGGGGAATTTTGTGGCTTGATGCAGATTCTCTTTGAAAAACTGAGAAAAGTAAGTGACATGATTTTTCTGTAGAGGATGCAGAATGCATGGGATGCGTTGGCAGGGTCTGAGAAAAAAGTGTCTGTGGCGTGCCGTGGCTTCCTTCTAAAGTTCCTGTACGGTATTGACTCAGTGCAGCTTGTTGCTTTACTATGCTAAAATAGAACTTATTTCATAGCAGTCAGAAGAGAAATACATGAGAGCTGGAAAAAGACTTCTAGCCAGTGATTTGGTGCCCTTAATAAGATGCTTTCCAGACAAGTGCAGTGCCTGGTATCAACTTGTGCTTTCTGTGGCTTCCCGTCATCTCCTTCCCGTCACGTATACGAAGGACCGTGCACTGGGACTTCTGGGCCGCTGGCTTTGGCTGGCTTGTCAGCTTCCTGGCAGAGGGGGGGTTGTTGCTGTTTTATTTTGACGGCGCTGAGCTTTGTCTTACAGATCAGGATTACAGTCTTGAATAATTCTTACCAGTAATGTCACAAAAATTTGTTAAGAGTCGGTGTACGCGTCTCTTATCTGGCAGTCCTGTTTCACACACCACCCAAGTGGTTTTATATTGATGGAGCGTGTCACGACAATTACAAGAAAACCTGAGCTTTTCCTTCTCGTTCCTCCGAGCCCCCTGCTCTCCCACAGCAAAAGGGCAGCAAATGATTTTTTTTTTTTGTACAATTGCTGGAATTCTGATAATTTTTTTAAAAAAATAGTCTGTGTCCTAATGTGCCACTAATATTAGGAGAAACTCGGCACTTTGCTGGATATGATTCTCATTTCAGCTCTTTAGCCTTGGCTGGCCTACGCTTATAAGAGTGTGCGGGTTCCGTTTTTGTGTTGTGTGCTCTTAAGAGCAGGGAAATATGTTTTTTCCTGGTAAAATTTTGTGCTCTGGCACTGCAAAAAAACCCACAAACAACCTCAAAACCAAATCCCACTTAACAGCTTTTGCAGAGTAACCTTTGCACTGTAGTGGATCCTCCTTTGAGGGAGAAACTGAGTAATGTTACCAACTGGAAGCAAGCAGACAAAACTGGGTGAGGACCCATCCTGGCACGTGGCTGGCATAAAAAAAAAAAGTGGGTGAAGCTTTAAGTTACCTTTAAAAACCTCTTCTTTTTTTTTTTTTTTCTGAGATTTTTTTCTTATTGCTCATCTGCAACTGAAATATTGTAGATGTTACTTAATGTTTGGGAAAAATTTGGACTATTTTTCACTTGCACTGAAATTTGTAGCTTTTAAAATATACTCAGTTTTGTTCTCTCCTGATTTCTTTGGAAACACTTTTTCTTTTTTACAGTCCGAATGTTGGACTTTGTAGCAATTCACCACTGTTTGCAAATGCAAATTTGGCTTTATCCTGGTAGTCAGGAGCTGCAGCAGGAAAACAGTATCCTTTACTTGTCACTGAGGGATCCAGACAGCTTTTAGTTTCCATGATGGTTGTTAATTTAGAGAGAGAGATGGAGTTTTCACAGGTAAGTGATTTGAAAGGTTAACAACAGAAATAGATCTGGCTGTCGGACCTGTTCTGTCTGAATTGCATGCAATACTTCAGTTAAATGAACTGTCATAAAATACGTAGTTTTCTTTCTTGTGGTGCGCTGATTCAGAGGAGCTGGAGTTAGTGACTGTACTCTGCCAGGAGGTGTTTCCTGCCCCCATTTCCATGGTGCAGCACAGTGGTGCTCTAGAGTGGTGTGGTAGGCTCCAGATGTTGGGTGGAAGGACTGTTTCAAGAGGGGTAATCTAAGCAATGGGCTTGCCCCGTGAAGAATATAGCCATCATGAAGCCCAGTGAACAATTTCTGCGAGGCAACGTACTGCAGAGAAGGGGGCTTATGTTAAACTCTGTCAGTACAAAATATTTCCCTGCAAGGATGTCTCACTTTTTAAAGAAAAATACTGAAAATTTAATGGTTTACCTTCTCGAAATACTATGCTTCAGAATACTGATGGTGAAAAGTAGTCAGCTACTGAAATGTTAGAATTTCTCGTGGGACAAATACTCAAGATATTTCCTCAATTCTCTTCCTTATGCGTCTTATGTAATTAAGTTGTAAGGTATCCCTTATGTTTTGTGTCTGTTATAAAAGAGGAAAGTAAACCAACCTGTATGGCATAATACAGCATATTAGTCAGAAGCCAGTATCTACCAACTAGAGCCAGCTAGTACACAAGATTTCATTATTGCAGGAAATTCTGCTTCCAGTGTGTCCTGGTGTCGCTGGGACAGAATCCTAGGCCTGCCGCGGTCTGCAGGTCGTTAGCAGCTTGGTGTCAGTCAGGTCAGCTGCCTGGAGCAGGCCATGGTTGTATCCCAGACCACAAACATCATGCTCAGTATATAGGGGGGAAGTTTGCTGAGGATGAGGGCGATTTCCTACTTGGGTTCTTCCTGGGGTCTCCTCCTGGGGCTCCCACTGACCCTGCTCCTGAGGGCTGCCTTCCTGGTTGTTGAGACCACAACACGTTTGCTGGGCTGAGTACAACTGTGTTTACTTTATACTGGCGTTGGTATTAGTTTTGCTGTTTCATTAAATCCATTTTCATTTCAACCCGTGGGTCTCCTCTTTTTCTGAATTCCCCTTCTTGGCTGTAGAGGGGTCATTGGGTGATAAAGCAACTGCTATAGTTCAGCCCTGGATATTGTTTCCGCTTTGGGTTCATTCTGCTGTATTGTACATGTAAAGATTTTTCATCCAAGCAGTGAGTGCTACCATCCTTGATGCGTGTGCCATGTACATGAAGTCTGGAAGTGCACTGCAATTTTCCATTCCTCACAACATACCTGCACTAGACTGTTGGCTACCAAAGGGATGTGTTCCACAGCACGCGACCTCTGTGATACACATTCTTCTATTTATCTCTTCTTTTTAGAATGTGCTTTTCCTCGTATTTCAGCAATTTGGAACATCTAGGTACTTTTATACAGTTATGTTAAAACCAATATAAACTTTGGCAAAGCTGAATGGTCAGATTCTCTGTGATGGCACGGCCTGTATCGATTAGGACATCCTTTACCTATCTACTGCAGGCGCTAGAAACAGTTGCATCAGTTGCCTTCTGAGAAGTCAGTCAGCTACCCTTTTGTGCCGGTCGCTCTGGTGTAACCCAGCGTAACCCTTCTGTACTGCACCATCCCGTTTCTTTTTAGAGAAGAAAAAACATCAAGGCTAGAACTAGGTTTGGAAGTTTCATCTCATCTCGGGATGTTCCTGAGAGAACGTTTTTTACTTTCTTTGTCATTTGTGAACTGAGACCTCGTGGCTTGTAGAGGGGCCTTCTTGTCAACAACCGAGTAAAAGAATAGTGAAAATGTGAGGAGCCTTAACAATAAAAATTAAAATACGATACACCCAGCATGTTTGTAAAACATAATCTGGGTGAGGGAAGTCTTGTCTTCCCTGCATGGCCAGTTAACTCATTTGTCACTCCTTGCTTGAACATTTCCTCAGAACCTCATCAACTTTATTATGGATCCCTTCCAGCGCTGTCAGCTTCTGAGAGCTTGGAGAGTTTTCTATGCACAAGCCCAAATTATTATTTTCAGGCGAATTTCACTTCTGGGTCTTAGTATGCTCTCCAGCTCAGAAATCCACTGGTCCCTAAAGGACTGAGTTTCTGGAGGCTAGGATGTCACAGATGACCAAAGTCCAACTCCTGATTCTTATGTTCTTCTCCACTGTCTTCCAAAGGGAATGAAATTCTATCTTGTCTTACGCCTGAAAGGAAGAGAAATGTTATGAGAGAGACGTGGTACTTTGGTGCTGACGGTTGTGTTCCACACCATCATGAACAGGATGGGGCTTGCAAGAAGTCAGCCCTTCTCAAAGATACCAGCTGAATCCTTCCTTTCCTATGGTCATCAAACAGAATTTACAGATCTGTTCTCTGCTAGCTCAGTGTAGCTTCATGGAGGTTGGGGGTTTTGTGTCACTTTCTTTGGGTTGGATGTTTTTGAAATGCAACACTTCTCACTTTAAGTGTCTCTTGTAGAGTTTTGATTTTATTCTGAAGCCCTATGCAGGAAGCAAGGTATTCTCAGAAGGGGTATTCTCATCCGTCTATTCTTGTAACTTTATTGATCGGGTCCGTCCTTCAGCTCGCCTGGCCACTAAAATCACATTCCACTTTCTGCATAATACTTCCTGACACACTAACAGCAGGTCAGAATCTAGGTATGTGCTTTGTAACTCTTGTCTTGGACTTAGTGAAAGTTATTAAACTTCAGATATTTGCGGAGAAGTGTTTCCGTTTGCAGTGTGCTGATGTCTTGTAGCACAATATCAGCAGCTGTACTACAGCATCCTGAGGCAGAAATATAGAAAGGAGCTTTGCAGTGGCTGGTAGATAATGTCATTCCTTTCCTCTCTTGGTCATACGTGGCCAGACCATCTGAAAACAAATCTTCCATGTGTGTTGCATGTACTTTTCCTGTACGCAGGACTTCAAACCTTCCTGTACTCACGTGCACTGTGTTCGTATTGTGCTGATCAGTCTCTGGAGCCGTGGATTTGGGCTGAGAACAGGATTTGCCCCTGAAGCGAAACAGCCGTTGAAAAGCTGAGTTAGGGCTGCAGGACTTGACCTTAGGTATACAGATCTTGCCTCGGTACCGTTTGAAAGCCTGGAACAGCTCCTGCCTGAGGTTTTAAATGAAACAAAACAAGGAACAATCCTTCATAATCCTGCAGTGCAGAGGAATAAACAAGTGGATATTTGAAGCTGCCATTTCTCCTCCCAGCACTTCATATCTGAATGTTGTTTCTTGAAAATGTTTCCATTTTATCACTAGTAATTTTTGCTCTTTTCGTTCCCTGTTCCTTTCCTTCCCTCACCCCCCTCCCCACCTGAGGGACAGGCACATATGAATAGTATCATTCGTAAGTGTTTCACCAGAATTCATTAGAGCGAGGCTGAAGGTTTCATTATTCTTTAAGGGTGCATTAATAAAACTACTGTACGCTTGGGTTTTTTAATACTACATGAATTATTCTGACAGTCAGTTTGCAAAGCCAACATATCAATCATTAAATTAAAAATGTAGTAATACAAATTAGTGTGATTCAGGAGGTGTAGAACATGTGGAACAATATGCTCTCTGTTTGGAAACTAATACGGATCTGTCCTTCAAATGAGAAAAGCTAGCAAGCGAGGAAATGCAAAAAATGGCAGTGAATTTATCTAACACTCCACAAAAACACCTGTTTCCATGTATCAGATACTATTCATGTTTTGTCCAGGTCTCCCTTATCCTTTCTGCAAATGTCGTAGCAATCTTTAATGATCAACCGGAACATTCATTTGCAGGATGAGTTGTCATCTGTGAATTGCCTGACACGGTGCTTACATCTAAGGATGAAGCAGCAGCACAGAAAAATCAAAACAGACATCCCTTCAATTACTGCTTTTGTTTGCACGACAGAAGATGCAAACAAAAACATTTTGCAAAAAACACGTTGCTAACTCACTGCTTCATGAAGTAATACCTCACACAAGGTTGCATCAGTTCCGTAAGCCTAATCTAGCCTGCCCTTGTGGCTCCTGGTGCTCTGGGGAGAGCTACTACTGTGTGTGCTCCGTTTATGTGAGGAGAGGGGAATTATTTTAGTCTTAATAAACATGAGGGACTAGATGAAGTAGGCAGGACAGCTTGCTTCTTCATTTCTTTGAGCAGAAAGTTCTTTTTAAGCACCTTTTTTGCCTTCGTCTGCTGATTCTGCAAAAACTGTGTGCCTATGAATAACATGCTGGACGTCTGAAGTAGTCCAGTGAATGTAAGATGATGAAGTTGTGGGTAAGGTGCAAGACATTTTCAACGGCGAGTCTTTGCCTGTGGATTTTTCTCCTTTCGGAATTATGTTTCAGCCAAGCTGCTTTAAAGCAGCCTGCCTCCACCACAGATAAAACTGTGCTATGCAGAGCTAGGTCTGATGCGCTTATCCAGTGCAGTGTGCTTACCCCAGTTGTGTCCACAGAGCATTTGTCCCAGCACATCCCGTGTCAGCCTGGGTGCCTGTCAGCAATAATCGCGTAGAATGGCAAAGTCTGTATCGGTGCTTTCCCGGTGCCTCTGGCCGCCTGCTCCCTTCTGCCGCGCGTACTGGGGCTGGGACCGCCAGCCCTCCTCTTACACTTCCATCCTTTTTAATACAGACTCCTCAGTGAAATTCCTGTCTTAATTCTGTCACAGAAGCACTGTCAAAAACACCAGCGGAAGAAAACAGCCTTAAAAAAACCTCTTTGCAGCCAGGACAACATGTTAATGATCCATTATAAGACTCCCCACCTGTGTGACACAAGGAATCACCATGTGTCTGACCTGTATGAGGTCAGCTGCCTACAACCTTATGAACTCGTTAAAAATATCTGCAGTCTTAAGATAGGAGAGGCAACTTATTATTCAGGCTTTCTGCTAACCACAGATTTAAAATCCCTGGATATTTCTCATCTCTGGTCCTTTCAGAGCTGTGATTTTGATGCTGCCAGTGAGGATTGCAGAGGTAAAAGCTGTTTGTTCTTGTTTGCTCCTTATCAGTGCTATATAAAATGCATGAAATATCACAGCGGTGGAATAAAGGCAATAATCATTTCTAATAATGAAACTGTTCTGAAAGGGAAGACCTAGATTCCTTACCAAGATAGTGTGCTGAAGTATTTGCATAGTAACTGGGCTATAATTACAGATTCATCTCCTTTATGTCTCTTAGCTCTCAGGCTTAAGTAACCAGATCTTTAGAGAAGTCCCTCTTTTCCCTGGGAGGCTGGGTGTCAGGCAGCATATGTTAAGGCTGTGTGCAGTGGTACACTGACTGTAAGTAATGAGTGTTGATAAACTGTTTACTGAAGCTGGCTGAAATTCAGGATTTGTGTATTGTGGGGTTTTTGATAGTTCAGAAACATTTCCATTTTCAAGCACTGGAATATATTGTCGAGATTCCTCTGAAATTTTCATTTCTGGGATAAAAATGAACTTCATTTTGACTTTTTAAATTTTGCAATTTTGATTCTGGATTTTTGATTGTTTTATATTTTGTTAGTTTTATGAAACAGGAGTGGCCATTGAAAATATATCGACACAAAATAGTCAAAACTTTTTTTTTTAAATTTCCTTTAAAAATCATTAACATTGCCTATTGCTTAGACCCCTCTGATATAAACCTCCCCTCCAGAGGGGTGTATAATGGAAAAGCACAGCTCTATGATACAAACAGCTTGCCTGAGTGATGTGGGGTAGCAAAGTACTGACAGTCTCCTTCTTTTGTGATGTAGAAGGTGTTGCCAAGCAATGCTGCTCAACAGACCTTTTTAGTTTCTTCTTACTGGTGTACTGGTAAATTTTTAGTCCTGCTAGAAAGAGTCCATTAACTTGGGGCTATACAAGATTCTGGATAAAAGGAGTCAGGCAAAAAAAGTCTTTGCCCCAAGTCAAATTAAGCTCTCTCCTGAGTGTGGAGTTGCTCCTTGAGAACTGGGAGCTGACTGTGAGCAGAAAATCCCAGAAGATGGGATTTTGGGAGGGGGATTTTTGTGTACAAGAGTATTTGCAGCCTCTGTGTCACTAACTTCATTCTCCCAGAGAAACCAACCTGCAAAGCTCAGATATTTTTCCTACTCTGCAGAGAGATTGCTCAGAAAAAGGGACAGTAGCATGAACTTGAGAGGCAGAAATTCCGTGTCAAGGTGACTGTGAGGGTAGTCCTTTCCTTTTAGGTGTGCGCCAGAACACGAACAACCTCTCTGGAGAGACCAAGAGCATTTTTGTTTCCTCCTTACAGTCTGAAGTTGTTTGTGAATTTAAGTGGTGCAAAGCTTGGTTACAAAGGAGACTCTCTATCATGTTCTGCTGTCTGTGCCTGTTAAGTTTTAAAATATTCCTAGATTGAGTTGCTTCATGCATCTGAAAAGTTTGCATTTTCTTACTTTAGATAAACTCATTATTGCCACATTAATAAGGGTATAATTCTTTTGCTCTTCTCTGTCCCTAGACACCAATTGTCCGTCTTTCTCCTTTAGTCTATTATCAGGGCAAATAGCCTCCCTCCCTGAACAGTGTCTGCTTTGGTATTGATTAGCTGTTTGCTCCTGCCTGTCACAAGCTTGACTTTTTCACAGGTGAGCTGAGACCATCCTGGCAGGTCTCAGACAGACAGTACGCTTCCCTCCTTGGGAAGTGGGATTCCACTGAATGCAGAAATGTGGTGTGGTTGCTGTGGTTTAGCTCCAAAATTGAATTAATCTTTGTGATTTTTATTATTTTTTTTCACCACAGACTTAGTGGTACCAGCTTTGATTTCATCTCATCTGTTGTGAGATGGTATTCACTGCTAGAACGGAGTGAAATGGCTAATGATACAGGTTTGAAATAAGCGTGACTGTCAGAATATCGTAACCTACAAAGAACCAGAAAGTGAGATGTTCACTTGATGTATCTGCTCCATATTTGGGATGAAGCAAGTGGAGGTGTCCATTCTGTATATTGTAGCTATAGCGGGAATAGATTTGCCGTATGTAACAAAGGAGAATGTGACAAAAAAAGAGTGATGATTTCATATCTAGAAACCATTTTAAAAAGATGAGAAGCTTTTCAAATCACTAATTAAACAATGTTGGAAACCAAAGAAATGTCACAGCATTTGAGAAAATGCATATATTGTTTCTTGCTTAAAAGAAGTAAAGAACAACAACCAGGAAGCTGTAGGCAAATTGGCTTGGTATTGATTCTATGTAAAATAACAAAACACTTGATTCAGGAGTTAATCAGCAAGGCTTGGCAGCTAAAAATTTAATTAATACTAGCACAGTTATTTGGAAATAGAGACCTTGTCAGACTGACACAATATCTTTTTTTTTTTTTTTTCTTCAGTGGATTATGGACAGGTTGATAAAGGCAAATTAACTGACATTGTGTGCTTGAACTTCAGAAATTAATACTGCATGACATTTTAATTTAAAAGCTTGGATTTAGCTGGGTGTCCTTTAAAAACTGAGTCATTGGTAGATCTCAAAAGATAGCTCTGAAAAGAGAAAGATCAGAGAACAGTACTCTTCTTGTAGGGCCAGTAAAGGACTGAGTTGTGGTCTAACATCTAGTATAATTATCACTGATTTTAATTGTCAATGTAATTTTTTTCAAAGCTTGCGGACTTTGCAAATACTGGTGGAGTAATAACAAAAGATAAACCAAGTTGCTTTTAATAAGACCAATACAAGGCAACTTGTGTGGGAACAATGAGTACAGACTTCATGGACCTGAAGTTCTGGAACGTGCTCAGGTGAAGCTCAAGGAGCTACCGTAAAAAAGTCTCTAACTATGAGCTCTCAGTACAGTGCTGTGGCTGAAAAGAAACAAGATTTTTTTTAGATAAATGAAGAAAGTGTTTAAAATGTAAGTGGGAAAGTGATCTTGCTTTGGGGTACAGGCTTACCAAGATTGTCACTAGAATTTTTGTGCCTTGTTCTGGTGTCAGAGTTTCAAGGGATGCAGAAATATGAGCAGAGTGTTTTACATGGGTTAGAAACATTCGTGGGATTGGAGAGGAAGTGTGCATTCAGTTTATTTGAAAAGAGCCTGAGAAATCACAGGGCTGTTGTATGGAAGTAGATAAGAAAGGGAGGTAGAGATATGAAGAAGATGGACCAGTGCCTGGACGTTGCAAATGTTCCCAAGCAAGTTCTCTTTTTACATCATGCTCGTATGGTTAGCGCAGACTGACTCCCAGATCTGGATTGGAATATGGCATCTTCCTCTATTTTCTGATTGTTTGACCTTGTGGGGTTTTTCGGTGATTTTCTGCAGCACGGGTGTACTCCATTGGTGGGACCACGTCCGCTTTGTAGGCTCAAGCCTTTACCAATTGCATACATTTTAGTGAACATAGAACTGAAACATCCTGCGCTGCTGAAGATGGTGAGTTGGGCAAGACTTAACAACGTGAAGTGCATAGAAGAGCAAACAAAGCACGTGATGTAGCATGTGGTTCTGTGAGAGCTTAGAATCTGTAAAGCCCAGAAATATCACCCCTGGCAGCGCACCACCGGGACCTGAATAATTATGTGTGACTTACATCACTTGGTAGCACTAAAAATGGATGCACTTTGTGCAATTCAGGCTGAATCATCTGGATCCATCCCTGTTGTAAAGACATTAACTTCTATGCCCTTGTATTTTAGATTCTGTGTTACACGAAAGGTCAGACCAGACATTTTCAAAAGTCCCTTCTGGCTGAATTCATCTGTGAGTTTGGCATGCTTTTGAATGATGTGGAAGTAACAAATAATCTAACAGACCTTGAACTGATGTCTTATTTACATAGTAAGGAATGCAGTCTAAAAGAGAATAGGTTTGAACAAGATGAAAAAAAAAAAACCCTTCTTTTATACATATGCCATATGGCTTAGTGCCATCTTGAACTCCTTCAGATAGCTCTGAAATAGCTTGTTTCAAGAAATACCTACAAGGATGTGAGCTCAGATCCCTCAAGCGACGTAGCTGTGACAGCATGGCCACCAGCTGAGCCGGTCAGCTTTCAGTTGCAGGGTGCACCGGTGGGATGGGCCACCTCCATTTAAGATTGTGTTGTGTGATGCAGACAAGGAGACACTTTGATGTCAAGAACTATCATCTTTCATTTGAGGATATCAAAGCATCTGGATTATATTAATAGAGTCTTCTTGATTTAATGAGGAGAATGGAGGGGCAATGGATAATATTTCAAAATCAGAAAAATCCCAAACCTGAGGCAAGGCAGGTTCACCAGCCATTGAGTGTTTTGGTAGTGTAAAACATACTTAGCTGATTTTTATGCTATTGCGGCAGAAGCGCGAACAAAGAACAGATTTCGTGTGTGTCTACAGCAGCCAGCCCATAGAGCTTTTAGTGCTTTGTGCCAAAAATGCACTTTCAAAAACATCTCAGTAGGACTATAAACAATAGGCTACTACAATGGGTAAGTACTGTGCAGTTCCAAATTAGTACTCGAACCAAAGAATGCATGTATTTAGCTGATAGACTACAACAGTGCCAGTGGATAAGCAAATAATATTTGGGGGGGAGGGGAGAGAGGGAGAAGCAGGGGAATGGGGACATGACACAGAAATAAACTAAATAGAATGGTTATTTATCTTGATGACTGAACTGACTGACATGTGACAGCACAGTGCTATTAATGTGTCTCCATAGAAGTTTAATACTACAATAAAATGGTAATTCAGACAAACCCCTACATTTAAACAATGTTGAGGACAACGAATAAAACCCACAAAAGCAAGAGATTTTTGAGTGAAGGCAGAGAGGCTGTAATTAGCTCGTGTAGGCAGTGCAGCAAAACAATGTGCAATAGGTAGCATTTCTTTCTAGTTATCCTGCTTCCATCAAATGCATTAGAATTTTAGCAGTATTAGAGCATGCAAATGAACTAGGCTATACTTCGAACTCTATATTAGATTTTATTCACATTTGTAGTTTAAGTTTGAACTGGAAGCATCATAGGTTTTCATGGTTTGTTTTTTTTGAAGTACAAGAAATATCTTCTTTATATATTTCTCCATGCATTTTATTTCTCATTTTGACATGCCTAGGGAAGATGACAAGATTAAATCCCCCTCACTGGAAGGATTTAATTGTGGATGTATTTAATTACTTCCTATTAACTGACCTATGTGTGGAGATTTTCTCAGCCAGGATAATGCCATTTCAAAATGGGGTGTGCTGAAACTTCCATCTTTGGAAGAACTGAGCCAGATTGTGAACAGCTGACCATGCAAACACAGATCAAAGACCTTCTTGATGCACAGCCCAAATATTGTCTCTTAGGTTAGATCATGCGTTTTCCTTTTTTTTTTTTTTTTTCTGTGTGTGTTTGTAAAACTTAGAAAAAGACCAGCAAATGCCAGTTGCTAGGATCTGTCAGATCTTGTGTCAACACCTGTTTTCTCAGGAGAACAAAACTCAGCCACTGTAATTAGAAGCTTGAAAATTAAATATTTGCAAAACAGTCCACTCCTACTGTTTAATTGAGAAAAGAATTCAGATCTCCAGGAACATGCCACTGCCCTGCTCATTAGATTGTGATGCTTCCATGTGATTTGTCTGGGTTGCTTCTGTGCTGCTTTAAAGTATTTTCTTTTCCTGAGTGTAGTGGTGGGATCAGCTAACTTTCATCATAATACGTTCTCATTTCTCACAGAAAGCAGAATGTATAATCTGTCATTGTGGATCAGACAGGTAGAATATAAAATATGTCCCCCTCCAGCAGTTTGTGGAAGATTATAACCCAACGTTGCCACAAGCAAATGTGGTTAGTTCTTGAGGTCAGGCAACAGTAACTTATATTGCATTGCTGCTGATATTTGTGTAGTTCCTTACAGCCTTTGCTCATCTGGGGCTCTTTGTAATGTGTTAATGTTCACTAAACTCGATACAGTATAAACTTCTACCTGAAATCATTTCGTACTTGTATAATACTCTTTTTGTGTCTCTTGAGTTGTTCTGCTGCAAGCAGTTATGTGTTATGTATGTAGTCCTATAAATCTAAGCACAAACTCCTGTTGGTCACTGCACTCTGATTTCTCTGGGCAGCTTTCTGGAACTGTGGGGCAGATAAACCACTAGCACAAGTCCAGCAGAGAAAATACTATTTGCTCTTGGAGGGAGCTGAAGCCAAGGGTTTGCAAGAGGCCTCCAGAAATGTGCTGGAAGTGTTCCAGCTGCAAGTGGGTGCTCGGTCCATTCGATCAGACTCATAAGGTGTGTAAGTGTGACTGTCAGGAGCACATCACGAGCTGTCCCACTCTGCAGATCCATCACTATTGCTGGTGCTGGTTGCTAATATAGCTACCACAGCTCGCAACGATACCGTGTACAGTGAGGACATCACCGTGCTTAAACGCTTGGCCTGTCCCTGGTTTTTGAAGCCACCGGTTTTGGTGTGTGTCTTATTTGGTTTCATTTCCCTTATAGGAGGGAACTCGGATGTTTTCTTTCAATAGGATATTGAAAAGTAGGCGGATGCTGCTTCCCTTCATGTACAAATCTCCTAGGTACAGGGTGCAGAAAACTCTGCAAAGAGAGCCTGGAGAGCGGCCGGGCTGGGGCGAGGCCNCGGCGGCCCCCGGGGGAGCCCCTTCCCGGGCAGCTCAGGGGCGCAGACTCAGCGCAGGGGCCGAGGCGGGCACAGGGGCGGCGGTTTGGGCAGAAGGAGGCGGGGCCCGGGCGCTGGGTGCCGAGAGGTACATTCAGTTGGTGGGAACTGGTCCCCTCTCTTGGCTTGAGAGGTGAACTCAAGTAGCGGTTGTTGCCCTCCCAGAAGAGGACCCGGCCGTGATCACAAAGCCGTTGCCAGAAGGGATGTGGGAGCCCAGCGGGAGCTCCCGCCCAAAGCTGCGGCCGGGCAGGTCTCCGGCTGCAGGGAGAGCCTGAGCCTGTCGCTCGTACCCGAGGGCAGCAGAGAACCCCCGTGTGCGGGGTGAGCAGGGGAACGATCTGCTCAGCCTGGGGGCAGAGAAGAAGGAGGAAGTGGAACGGTTAAGGAGCATCAGTGAGTGTGAGAGGAAGATAGGTCAGTGGGGCCACACCCTGGGGAAAAGGCAGCGGATGGAGGCTCCACCAGAAGCAGAGGATCCCCTCCCCTCCTGCCACCAGGCAGAAGGAGGGGACCTAAGAGGTGAGGGGAAATGGAAACAGGTGACTGCTCTGGGAGGCAGGTGAATCCCTTCCCGACCTCCCTCGCCTTCCCAGTTGCCCTTCCACAGGAGGTCTGGGGCTCTGGAACTTGAGGGCCAGGCAAATGAGGATGTAGATGAAGCTACATCCAGGGGATTGCCTGAGGTGAGTTAGCCAGCCCCACGTATTAGGATTGCTTGCGTTCAGAAAAAGAAGGAGGGTCGTTGTTATAGGTGGTTCCTTTCTGAGGGGAACAGAGGACCCCATCTGCTGACCAGATCCATCCCACAGAGAAGTGTTGCCTGCCTGGGGTCTGGGTTAGGGAAATCACCAGGAAACTCCCTGGTCTGGTAGCGCCCTCTTGATTATTACCTGCAACGGTTGTGCAAGAGAATATAGTTACGCAAGAGAAAATGGGATCAAGTTATGCCAGGGGAGGTTTAGGTTGGACATTAGGAAGAACTTCTATATTGAAAGAGTTAACAAAGACTGGAAGAGGCTGTGCAGGATGGTGGTTGAGTCACCATCCCTGGATATATTTAAAAGCCATCTAGATGTGATACTCAAGGATATGGTATAGTAGTGGCCCTGAGAGAGTTAGATAATGGTTGGACTTGATCTTGAAGGTCTTTTCCAACCATAGAGATTCTGTGACTCTGTAAATAGCATTGACTTTTCAGAAGCAGTCAGTGTGTGTGTAGTTCTTCTGCTGAAGTCAGTGAGACTCTTACTATAGCTTGAGCACAATGGTAATCCTATTTGGGAGAAACGCAGTTGTATTCTGGAATATATATATCCCATTTTTTCTAGGATCCTTAAACTGCACTAGAATTGTGAAATTTCATGTTTTAAGTCTGCGTGGCTTGTTTTCAACTTTATCAAGATGTAATAATAATTATTTATACTCAGTCATAACACTTAACATAAAAGTTATTGTGAAACGATTAATAAGTAACCTTTTTTTCTTCCTGAGTCACGTGTTAGGCCTGTCTACGCTTGTGAGTTTGCACTTGTGCCAGTGGCAATGTACAGAGGCCGTGGGATTTCCTGATTTTCAACAGTTAGTGCAGCACCCATTGCCAATACAAGTAGTGTTCTGTAATGTCTTTTATAGGGGATTGTAATCTTCTTTTAATGCTTGGATTCTCCCTTCTAGATACGCCTGTGCACTTCTTACCGAAGTGAGCAGCAGCATCTAAATTCCTTTGGAGTTTTGCACCAATGCCCCCATTTACCATTTCAGTAAAGCTTTCTCAGAATGTGTACATGAGAGCAAGATTTGGTTTCAGGGCTGTTCTATTCAGAAGAAATGGTAGGTGGCTTTGAGTGCAGCCAGCTTAGCTGCACTTGTATTATGTTTCACTTTTTTATTTCTGAAAGGAAAGAAGACTATTTGTATTAAAATGCTCCCAACAGCTCATGTATAAATTCAGGGATAGAATCTGCAACGGTCAGCTTCGCACCGGTTGTTTGAAAGCTGTGTGGTCAATGGTGCAGACGTGCTGTTGGGAGGGGTGAAGCTGCCGCAACAATGAGATGCTGCCTATGCCCAGGAGCCTTGAAGTGCAGCTCGCTTTGGAATATATATTTTTTTTTTTTTTGATGAAAACTGGATTAAGGGAGGAATTCTTTCTTAACTTGTATTTAAAAAATTAAATTTTAATTTAATTTAAATTTAAAAAAAAAGGAAAAAAAAGCCCAGCAAAGTTATATGCTGTAATTTGTAAAAGTACAATGCACTTGTACACAGGAGACTTGCTTTTTATGCTCAAGTGGAGGAGCCAGTTTTCCTCAAGATGCAGAAGTTTCAAACTCTCCTAGAAGAGGCAAAGGCAGGGCATGGGTCCCAAGGATGGGCGATACACCAGGAAAATAACATGCTCAAGGGCCATATTGCTCTTTGGTACAGTCTTGAGTTGGTAGGGAGAGCAATGGGAGAACAATGATGGTTTCTGTGATGGCTGAGCAAGGTGTGGGAGGCTTCTGTTACCCACTAGCCAAAGATTGAACCGGTGCAAACCTCTGTACTCATGATCTTGTGGCTTGACCTCACTGTTGCCAGTTTGACCTAATTCGTGTATATCCTCTGAGCTAATGTTTATTTGGTATCTGAGTTACAAATTTCACCAAACAGAAACATTCCTCCACTTAGATGTTTTATGGTTTACTAGTAGAACTTTGAGAAAGTTCAGTATCTTTGCTTTGCTGCTTTTTTTCCCTTGAGACCAGAGTAAAGCCCAGACACTTGCATCTGTATTTAGTGTAGAATGCCTCAATAGCTCAAGAAAGAATGTAACTCCCCAGCTCCGTGCTGTGGGGTACATGATTAAGTCACTGAAGACGTTCTGCTCGCTGAGTGCAAGTGTCTGAAAGTTAATGGCAAGCGGAACTTCATCCAGTTCACATGCTTCTAATTATGACCGGCTGGTGTTTGTGGGTTTTCTGCCAATAAAGGCATCCAAAAACTACAAATGTATCTGGATCGGAGAACATTTGGCTTTCACTCGCTGTCAATTAGGAGGAGAATGATGGATTCCAGATATCTTTTTGTGTCTGTGTGTACAACTGTGTGTTCACTTCTTTTTTTTCCCTTCCCCAAGCTCTCTCTGCATTGTAGCCATAGGATGTGCTGTTTCACAACTACTTTGGAGGAAAAGTTCCCCAGATGCCTCCTTTTTGGCAAAGTGTACCACGCTTGTAGTGGTTGAGCTTAGATATTCTCTTCAATTGCCAATTAGTCTAGTTACGTATCCCCTGAAGTAAATTTGATAACGCATTGATTTTAGCAAAATTACATATGGAGAAGAAAATGTACAGCTTGTCTAAATGAAGTGGTTTACCAATAGAGCTGTATCAGTGCAGCTGTACTGTTACAGGCCTGTGTATAATTTCCCATGTGGGTGCTTTTAATCAGGAATAAATGTGACCTAACTAGAAAAGGTAACCAAAATGAGTGTTATAACTATTGCATTAAAGGTCCACTTCAATGTTCTCTCCCAAGCGCAGCTTTTCTAGCTAAAGAAGCCAGCATTCAGCCCTCAGCTCCCTTTGGCTACTGTATGGGTGGTGGCAGCTGTTCCCCCTCTGATTTCTCATCGCTGCTGTTTGTTTTCTAACAAATTTTATTAAAATAAGTTCAATTAGCATAAGTATTTAAAATTGTCATTTAATTTAAACTTGCAAATCGAAGGTAAAATGGTGGCAAAACGTTAGAGGGGCAGGGTTGGGTGTTTGGGGCTGGCTGCCGTCTCCGACATCACGGCGACAGGCTGAAGGGGAGGGGGTTTTGCAGGACAGCTCAGCACAGCTACACTTGTGCCTCTTCAGACAGGAAGGAGCAATATCCTGAAATGTTAATCAAAACTGATGGAATTAAGTGAACTGAAAAGAAATTTAGTTCCCTTGTGTAGCGTCAGGTCCTCCGTATTTAAAAGGTCTCTTGAGATCTGTGTGCTGGAGCCTACAAAACAGTTTCGCAGACCATCCCACTGAAAATGAAGTGTCAAAATGAAATTCACCTCGTCAGTATTAATTTGCAACTTAGAGCTGAATCGTATAGCCTGAAATTTATGTGGCAGATTTTGGCCCTATCAGCTGATGGATGGAAGAGTGAGTGTTCACTTGCCAGAAGAGTGAGTGTTCCCAGTTGTTTTCTCTGTGGGTTTATTCAGCGCCATTTGTCAGGAATTAATGATCAATTGTTAATTCAATATTCATTTTTCCAGCTGCACTGATTAGATGCAGAAATCTAAAGTAATAAGTCACGTGGCATTGTTTCTGTTGCCAATAAGATGAGTCTAACTTGAATAATATTTGAACAACTCCAATAATTCAAATGAACTCCTGGAAATTGAATTTAAAATATATCCTGTGCATCTTCACGTGTACAAGCTTAACAATTTGTTTTCTCAGATAGTCACGATTGTGTTAATAAGGAGGAATAATTGTATGTGCAATGCAAACTAATAAATTCGCTCAATGTTTTCCACTGTTCACCTTCCACCGAGAAATGTCACTAATTAAATACTTTACTTAAAATCTCCCTCTGGTAAGAGAAAGGTAGTCAAGACCCTGCTGTGATTTTTCTCATGTGCTGTGATTGTCACACTGGAGTGAGCTAAACCGAGACCCTGTTGCACACGGTGGGAATGCTTTGAGATCAGAGTGAAAGACTGATTGTCTTTGTCCCAAAGAATGGTCAATATCATGGATTTCACTTGCAAGTGGAATTGGCATGTACTAAGAGCATGCACAGACACCTCCAGTTCTAAATGGTTTTAAATTGGAAAACTTGGGATTTAGAAGTTTCACTTGGCTCCAACACCGGTTTTGTTGTTATTCTAACTTTGTTGTGAACTAAAGGACATTTGGGGTCTAAAATCAGTGATGGAAGTGGTGTTGAGCGGTGATAGCGCTGGTGTGTGCCGTGCTGTGTATGATCCCCAAAGACATCAGTCAGTCAAGAATATTCTGAAGGGATGGGTGCAGCAAAGCGCCATCACCTCCAAGAAATGCCAAAAGAGAGGTTCCTAGACCCTGCAGACCCTGCTACTCAGCAGCGTTCAGCTCATAGTATGATCTGGCAATTTGAAGTAACAAGTTGCAAGGCAAATACACGGGTAACGGTGCTTGCTACCTACCTTTTAATACTCTCTAAATCACCTGCTTCGGAACCAGTATCGACAGTAATGCAAACCTGGCTGACAGAAAGAATTGGATGTAAACGATGGCTTAGTATAATTGCTACCTACCTGTCTGCTGTAAAAGGCTTGTAAAAACATGCAGCATGCTTTCATTTGGTATTTTGTGGTAGAGTTGTAAATGGTGTGTAGCTGAGATTAGATAGGAGGATCTTGCAACCTCTTGCAACCCGATTTGCAGTTCCTAACATCTGCCTCTGCGGTGACAGTTGTAGCTGTGGAATTTGCTGAGAAGAGGAGTGCAAGGCGTCCTCCAGAGGCCCAGGCAGCTCTGAGACATGCAGTGAAAGAGAGGAAAGTTAAATTGGGATATATCGTGTGCTTTGGTTATTGCCTGGCAAGGGTAATATTGGCATGGCTGGTGTCTAAGGAGACAAGAAAGCAGGATCTCAAAGAAGAAGTAGCGTCTCCTGTTAGACCCAGTGAGATAGTTGGAAAAAGCAGCCAAGCTTCCAAGACTAAAGTCTGTGTCTGGATCCTTGGTTATCCTGCTGGGCCCTGAATGCAAACAGCCATTCCAGGAATGGGCAGTGATATCTGTGCAACTTCCCATCCTGCTTTGAATTTGATGGTTGTGAAAGGTCAGATCTCCCTCTGTGTTACTCTTTGTGCTTATACAGGTTCATGCAGAACCAGCTAAATTTAATGTTTATGTTTTGTGGCAACTTTTCACTTAACTAGAGGTGAAAACCAGTAGATCAATCCCTGTGTACAAAATTCTTGTTAGCTCACCTTCTTCGTGACTGCGGTACAATGTTTTGGTGTGAAACTTCAGAATGATCTTTCATATCATTTACATCTGCTTGTTTTATGATTAACTTGGCTCTCACAAGGTATTAGTAACCCTAATTGTTAGGTAAGATTTATTCAATTTAGAGTAAATGCATATGCTTTGCTTTCTTGGAAAAAAAAAAAGTCACCACTACTGGCAAAAAGCAAGTTATGTATTATTACATATCAGTGCAAATAATGTCTGTGTTCTGGAGTCTTTAGAGAGATTATAGGATTGGATCTCTCCATTTATGCTACTCTGTCTTTATATTTACTGTGTTTTGTCCTGTCAGCTTGATCTGACGTACTAACAGTGATGTGCAGCACACAAAAGAAATGTCACTTGCTGTGACTTTTAACTGTTGCATCTTGGGCTACATGCGTAATTTCTCTGAAACATATCCTGGTAGAATCACAAATAAGCGTTTGAAGGGAAGAGTGGAAGTCACTTCAGTTGGGTGGAGCGGTATTATTCTGATTTGGATTTTCAAAACAATTACTTATTTGTTATGGGAGGGGGTTTGTTGTTGGGTTTTGGGGATTTTTTCCTTCCCCTCTCCTGTGCCTGCCATTTCCAGACAATTTTGCAGACATATGGCTCTGAAAAGAAATGTTCACAGAGTTCCAGCTCATGTAGTCATTTAGTGGCTGGATTCAGTAAATAACACAATCATGTCTCACAGGCTATCAGGAAAATGCCAGCCCCTTGAGATTATTTTGTATATTTGGATTCAGATAATAATTATTTTTACTAGTTGTTCCATACAAACTCACAAGAGAACTAATCTCTTGTTGTTGGTTAACCCCAGCTGGCAGTCAAGCCCACTGCAGATGATTACTCACTCCCCACCCTGCCTGGTAGGATGGGGGAGAAAATTGAAAGAGTAAAAGTGAGAAAACTCATGGGTTGAGATAAAGGCAGTTTAGTAGCTAAAGCAAAAGCCACGCACATGAGCAGAGCAAAGCAAACCGAGGAATTTGTTCACTGCTTCCCATCGGCCGGCAGGTGTTGGGCCACCTCCAGGACAGCCGGGTTCCATCACGTGTAACAGTGGTTTAGGGAGACAAAAGGCCATAAATCTAAACAGTGTCCCCTTCCTTCTTCTTCCCCAGCTTTCCATGCTGAGCATGACATCATATGGTCTGGAATATCCCTTTGGTCAGTTGGGCTCGGCTGTCCTGGCAGTGTCTCCCTCCCAACTTCTTGTGCACCCCCACAGAGTGGGAAGTAGAGAAGAAGAAAAGGCCTTGACTTTGTGTGAGCCCTGCTCAGCAACAAGGAAAACATCAGTGTGTTATCAACACTATTCTCAGCCTGAATCTGAAACACAGCACTGTGCCAGCTACTAGGAGGAAAATTAGCTCTATCTCAGCCAAAAGCAGGACACCACTCTGACATGAGAAACAGCAGTTTCATGCTATTCTAATTTAAAATGTTGGGAAAGGTAATGCAGTTACACTGGGGCTTCCTAGAAGATATTGTGGATCGTGATATGTGATTATTGGCAGTCTTTGAAGCAATCAGGTTTAAACTTCTGTCAGCAAAGAAAACAAAAAAACAAGCTTAGTGGAAATGGAGCAAGAAGCTGAAATATAAAGAGGAAAAAAATCTCTAAGAAAGTACATTTTCTAAAGATCTTTCATGTGTACATTTCTTTTTTCCTTCCTGTGAATAGAGCTGTGTGAATGTGGTAACAGCAGGGCTCGTTTGAAACTTGTCTAGAGGAGTTCTACATATGCCAGGCACACAGAATTTACCTTTTAAAGTAGACTTGTTTCTTCAAGGTACCGAATTCCTTATACTTTTATTTGAGTCATTCCTCACAGAAGCTCTCAAAAATCATTAGGATCCTGAGTGGAGAGTTGCATAGATAGCACCTTTCAGAAGTCAAATTCAATCTTGGTTTATACCGGACGTATTTGGACTGCAGAGAATTAAATTGGATATTTTGGTCAGTAACTGCCACGTGTTCTGTACTGTTATGATAATTAAATGATGTTTGGACTATAACAAGCAAATGAGTTTCAGCTATTTAAGAAATTACTGACACTCAGCTGGGAATTTCATCCTCCCCCCACCCCTCCCAGCAGATATGGGATAATTTACCATGAGTAAATTCCTAGTTTATTACAGTATAAGATTGTACCTTGTAGGTTAAGCCATTTTTAATGAAAATAATTTCAGTTTACACAATTTGGACTGAAAAGAAATGTAGTATTATTTTGTCTCAGTTGAGGATAAGATTATTTCCGCCAGGACATTCTTAAACTTCCTGATTTGGTTGTTTCTGTGTGTCTGGTCATTTCTGTAGAAGGTTTCTCTAGACATGTTTAGCAGCTGACATTTTCAACATCTTGGCAATTTTCGACTTGCAGATACTGAGCCAACCTTCTTTTTTCTTCTTTTTTTTTTCTCTCTCACTTTTTCCTGTATTTTCTCTTAGCTAACAACCATGATATTAGCTGTTTATCCAAGAGCCATAGAATTGTTTAGGTGGGAAAAGAGCTTTAAGGTCATTGACTCCAACCATTAACCCAAGTCCATCACTAAACCACGTCCCTCAGCACCGCGTCTACACGTCTTTTAAATACCTCGAAGGATGGTGATTCAACCACTCCCCTGGGCAGCCTGTTCTAATGCTTGATAACCCTTTTATCAGTCCTGCCAGATCTTCCAGTCTTTCTGGCAACAGCAGGTGGAACAGACTGATACCGAGTTATAATAACATCTCATGATTTCACAACTGTTTGCTGGTTTTGTTGTCATCTTCTGTATGAATTGTCTGTGCCTGCCGGTTTATTTATGTAATTTTTGTTGCGGACAGAGAATTTTGAACCAAATTAGTGTCCCTGTTCTCTTGTGCTTTAATTTACCTGTCACTTAACTGATTTTGCAGCTTGATATTTTATGTATCTAATCATTTTCCAGGTTTCACCAAACTTGTTGTTCCAGAACTACTGCACTTGGAGTATTAGTCAACTCTTGTCTCACTAGTTTTTGCACGCTTACAGAAATTGAGGCTGATTCCCGCTCTGTGCTGCTTCAGGTCTATGCGTCTGCAATGCTCTGGATTAAATTGAAGCCCTGTCAGCAGAGGAGCTGTTGGACTCAGGCTCTGCCCCTCATTTTAGGGGCAGATTTTTAGCACAGTTTTGTACTTCAGAGTCTTTCTTTTCATCTTTTCATCTTCTTTATATCTGCACAGAAAAACCTAGTTATCAGTCATGCAAATTAAATTCCATACATGAAATCACCTGTTTAAGGTAGTGGTAACTTTATTTGTTCTATCCAATAGAGGATTTAACCTTCTGCAGCTAACGAGACCTACCTCTCATCAAGTTTGCAATGATAGGGATTTCTGGGGACTGGTGGATAGGTCAAGACATGCTGCCATTCAGGGGGACCTAGATGGGCTAGAAGAATGAGCAGGGAGAAGGGAAGGTCTAGAGGGGACCTAATAGCAGCTTTCCAGTGCCTGGGAGTGTCTTCATAGTGGTGCACAGCGGGAAGATGAGAGACAGTGGGCAGCGTGGTTCCGACTGCATAGAAGGAAGATATATTGGGTTTTATTTTGACTTTTTTTCACTGTTGGCACAGTCAAACGTAGAAGCAGGCTACTCCGAGGGGTTGCGTAGCCTCCATCCTGAGAGGATGGCAAGACAAGACGTGAATAGGTTAAGTGCTGAGCAATCTGGACTGACCTCTTAGCCAGCCATCCTTTGAATAGGAGTCTGGATTAGCCACCTCCTGAGATCCCTTCCAACCTGAATGTTTCTATGATGCTATACAATGGAACTGTTGCTTTAAAAAAAAAAAAAAAAATTCTTTTAAATAAAGGTAGAAAATACGTATATGTATAGTGAGAAATGTAGTGTCTGCAATTCTTGCAGGAGAAATGCATCGCCTTACAACATGTCAAGGAAAGAACACCTGAAGTTCAGTTAAGCTCTCAAATTACAGAGAAGTTGCGTTTCAATGACCAGTATGTGTTCAGATAAAATTAATTATGTATACATACCTTTGTTAGCTTTAGTACAACGATTCTTTAGGAAAAAATGTTGAAACATTTTTCAAAACATACGGGCAGTCTCATTGAACTCGCTGATACTTTTGTTCATTTTTATGCGACACTTTGAAAATCTTTATAGGGTTTTAGCAGTGCAGATGCTTTTACTAAATATACGTAGTAGAAATCTATCAAATACCATTGTATTTCAGTGAAAGATGTAAAATCTATCAGTAAGGCAGCCCTCTTCTAAACATCAGGAATGAGCCCAAGTGTAGCCTAAAGCAGTTGGTGCAGGATGGTTGTAGAAGTTGATGAAGACGCCCTTTACAACATGACACTGGCCAGAAGCATGGTCAGTGACGGGGGGGAATCGTTTCAGTGATCATACAAAGCAGAGAACTGTTTGAACCAGCATTTGTTTCTGGTAGTTACACGGTTTCCACCGAGGTTCTTCCAACTAATATATCTATACTTACGATGTGACTGCAAAAAGGATGTCAAATTCTGTTTTAGAAAAGTAGTAATTTACTGGTGGCAATTATAACAAAATAAAGGATTATTATGCGTGCAGCAGAGCTCTACCCAAAGTAATTGTCCTCCATGTAGGATCCATTTCCCCTTCTGCTTTGGAGCTGAGGTGTGTAGGTCCTGATCTGCATAAACGTGAATATTTGGTTGAAATCACATTTTCAGAAATCATGTCATAATAAGCAGAAAAGTGAACCGACTACATTTTACAAGATAAAATTCTTCTGACTTACGTGGTTGTTATTCTCATTATTGAATATACTTGAAAACACTTCCATTAACAGTAAGCTGTTGCACCATGTAATGTTCTTTTAAAAGAAGTGCATTGTGAAGAAAATCATGGGTGATATGGGTTGTTCCCACTTGTTCCCAACTGTAACAAAGCCACAGGAGAACATTTCACTTCATACACTATTTCTGTCCCTAAAGTTCTAAGCCTGTCCTCCATCATCTTCCCTTTATCTTTTATTGCAGCTTGCAAACCTGTGATAGGTGCACCTTGAGTGCTCGGTTCTGTCTTAACAGCTGATGCTTAACCTTTGTTCGAGATGACTATTCAGTGTCTAATTAGCTTGGTCTTTAAAAAAAAAGAAAAAAAAAAAAGCCCTATCAAGCATGTTATAAAATCCCTCCTACTCCTTATCATTCTTTCTCCCCAGCTTCCTCATTTTGGTGTCTGAAATTATTCTGTATTACTCCCTCTTTTGTATTACCCTTTACAAAATCCTTTCTGATCTCCTGGTTACCACAATTTTCTTTGTTACGTTATTATACACACGATTATCTTTTCCTGCAATTACAATATCAGGGCTTCTTCTGTTGCTGGCTTTTTGTGATTGAGTATCACACTTGTCGTTTGGAAGCTTCCGTAATTACCAGCCGTTCCACTGTGTTTCATTTGCTCCCTAATTTTGTTGACTAGTTTTTCAGCAATGCAGAGAGTTTCTGTTTGCTCTCGCTTCATTAATTCTGAAACCTTTCCAATTTTGAAATCTATGATTTGTATCATATCAAGGCTACTAGTGCTTGCTGTACTTACCTCTTCCCTTTCTTGTTCTGTAGCCACAGAGGCATATGGACCCTCTGCTATTTGTGTGACTTAATGGGAACCTGTGGTTGTATTTACACAGCTGCTGTTCCTTGGTGACTATCTACTGTGTTCCAATTTTATTTTACCCTGTCTTCATGCTCTTGAGATAACTTGGATTTGTGGATTAGATGGGAGAACCTCAGAATTCTCTCTAGTGATGACTTGTGTTACGGTCCCGTTCTTTTTTTCCTAAAGCAAATGCTGCGAACTAGCAAAACTCTAGCTTTCACCCTGTCACAGCCTAAATTTAGGTTTTATTTTTTTTTGATATGCCACATATTGCTGCGGAGTCCTCAGACCTCTTGTTTGGCTTTGTACTGTTGCTCTGTTTATAGAGATTTTAGAAGGGAAACAGCAGATTCAGAAGTAAGATAAACAAAAGCTCAGACCTTGCCATAGGCTTTACAGATTATTTAAAACGGACAAGGAGAGGTCATCTGTTTTAAGGTTCAAGAACTTCTTTGACTAGATTTTTGCCTATCGTGGAAGCTTTATGTTTGTTTTAAGGATGAGTCAGTGTAAAAGCATTTTTTTTTTCTCTTGTGCGTATGCAGGAAAGGGAAAAAGGCTTCTCAGAGTCCTCAATTGGCCCAGGTCAGTTCTCTCTCCTAAGCACAGTGCTCCATGCCTTCTCTCTTTGTCAGCAGCTACAGTTTCCCCGCTCCACTTTTACCATATTTTTCCCAACAGATATTTTCAGCCTCTCTTCTTTAATTACATTATCTCTACTTGAAAAGAAATGTGTTAAAGAGTTCTTTTCAACATCTTTATTGATGACGGGGTGAGAGGATCGCGTCTGCCATTAGTAAATTGGCGAATGACACCAAGTTGGGGGGTGTGTCGATCTGCTGGAGGGTAGGAGGATGCTGCAGAGAGACCTGGACGGGCTGGGTCGATGGGCTCGGGTCAATGGTATGAGGTTTAACAAGGCCAAGTGCAGGGCCCTACCCTTTGGCCGCAATATCCCCAGGCAGCGCTACAGCCTGGGGGAGGAGTGGCTGGAGAGCGGCCCAGCAGAGAGCGACCTGGGAGTGCTGGTTGACAACTGGCTGAAGGTGAGCCAGCAGTGTGCCCAGGGGGAACAGAAGGCCAATGGAGCTTTTATCAGGAATAGTGTGGTCAGCAAGAGTAGGGGTGTAATTCTCCCCCTGTACTCCCCCTGGTGAGGCCTCACCTCGAGTACCGGGTGCAGTTCTGGGCCCCTCACTTCAAGAAAGATCTTGAGGGGCTGGAGCGGGTCCAGAGGAGAGCAACGAGGCTGGGGAAGGGACTGGAGGGAAAGTCTCATGAGGAGAGGCTGAGGGAGCTGGGCTTGTTTAGCCTGGAGAAGAGGAGACTCAGGGGGGACTTTCTCACTCTACAATTACCTGAAGGAAGGTTGTAGTCAGGTGGGGGTCGGGCTTTTCTCCCAGGCAGCTGGTGACAGGACGAGAGGGCATGGCCTGAAGCTGCACCAAGGGAGGTTTAGGTTGGATGTTAGGGAGTACTTCATCACAGAAGGGGTGATTAAACACTGGAATGGACCACCCAGGGAAGTGGTGGAGTCGCCATCCCTGGAGGTGTTTAAGGAAAGATTGGACGTGGCAGTTAACATCAACTAGACCGTGTCACTGAGGTGTTGGGTCATAGGCTGGACTTGATGATCTCAGAGGTCTATTCCAGCCTCAATAATTCTGTGATTCTGTGAGATTTCAACCCCACAATCATCAAGTGGGTTTGAAATCAGAGAATAGTTGAGTTTATTTTCCTTTACCTGTTCACTTGTACGGGTGAGATCATTGTGGCTTTCCAGTGTTGGTCCTTGTGCGTGCAGAGCCCTCTCCTTCAGGTGCTGCTGCAGTATCCAAAGAAGCTGGTTTGCTCCAGGAAGGTTTCTGATGGGTCATTTCTATTGGTTGTGCATCACTTTGTAGCCCCTTTAATGACTCCATAGTGCAGAACTGCAGAAGGATAAAATTTTGTCTCAAAAGTAGGAGTATCTCATGTTAATCACTAAAGTAACGCCGCTCTTTTGATAGTCTAAATGTCTTCTGTTCTGCTAGAACTATTTGAATCCTATTTAAACAGCTTGATATTGTCAGTGAAGCACGTTTCCAATTGCATTCTCTTGTGATTGCTCCCACTTTTTTTTTTTTGTAGTGTGTGTCATAATGTGTTATGAGGTTGTACCTGGGGAGATATTGTTCTTTATAGCCACCATATAGCTTAGTGAAGGTCACATGCAGAGAGGGATCGGGCCACCTACATTGAAGATTTGTGCCTGCTTAGCGTCTTTCTATGTGTTTTTCTGTGCTTATTACAGCAAACTTTTCTCAATTTTTCAGCTGTCATAATCAATTTTTTGGTCAGTTTGAAAGTGGCTGGGTTTTTTTATTTTAATGCATAATCATTTATAGTTCTCTGTAGTGTGTTGCTTATTTAGTTCATAACTGAATGCTTGGCAAAACCAATAATTTTAGTAACCTGAACAATGATAAAGAAGCCCTCAGAAACTTGGAATGTGGCAGTTACTTTGCATGAAAGAATTAGTAAGTGAGCCCAAAAGTGAAAGAGAGGATGCTCGTCTATTATCTGCTTTGTGCTGCTGCAAGTCAGCCTAGTTTGTACAGCTCCCAGCTCCTGAAATATTGTTATTCTGCTGCGATTCTGTCTGATTCTTCTTTTTTTCCCTGTGCATAATTATCTTATAGTATCCAGTATTCCATCTCTTTGCTCTTTCTTGCATGCAGAACATGTTTCCCACAATCTGTTCACTTCTCCCCGAGTGTCTTTCTTAAAGGAATCAGTTTACATTGACACTGAGTAGACAGTGGAAGAGTCCTGCTGGGTGCCCTCGCTATAACCTGATTTCCTCCCTGTATGTTCCATGGGAAATGGTTACCTGCAGTGTTTAAACACACTTTTAGACTGCTGATTCAGAACTAAACAACTTAAAAAGCATACAGAAATGAGATTTGCAGGATCATTTGGAACGTTAAGGCTTTTGCTGAAAGCATTTTCAGGCAGCAGTAGTTGTAGTTATTCTGACGGAGTGGCAGAAAGTTCGGAACAGAGAAATTAAATTCTTGGCTTTCCTAGTCATGCCTTACTATTGCCTCTGTGTGTGTATTAAAACTGAATTAATTATATCTCTGTCTCCTGCCAATTGTCTTTTGTCAAGCTTCAGTATATTTTTCTTGACCAGATGGTTTCAAATATTAATTTCAAATACTTCTCCGGATCTGGACATCTTAGTGATTTTTGCAGGAACTGTGGAACAGCTGACAGTTCTGGGTCTAGCTCAGGTAGGCAAAGTCTTTTTTCATATAGCAGACAAATAAGCAAAAAGCCCTCCACTAACTGGCATTTAGCAGCTTCTGAGAAATTATTTTGGACTTCCGCAGTCAGTCCTAAATGAAAGCTGTATGCCCAAATGATTTGCTGTTGGTATTAACCTGTATTTAGATTGACAGCCACTTCAGGATTTATTTTATTTATTTTTTTTCAAATCTGGTGGCCTTTGAAATAATGGTTCGTTCATCCCACCGTAGAACAGGACTGTACTACAGGGTATAATAAATTATCTTTATCCAAATTATAATTTAATTTAAGATTTTGAAATATCTCATGCTGAGAAGTATGACACAGATGTAAAATACTGTATGCTCCTATAAATCTTACCTACTGTACCTGAGGTATCATAGGAACCCCTAGAGAAAATAGCAGAGATCAGTAGGGTGTAAAAGCACTAGAAATGTGTCTTTTGGGCAGGATAAATAGAGAGTGCTAACTCACAGGAATTGATGAGTCCTCCTCTGGATCTGCATTATTTAATAAATTAGTATATTTGCATAATCAGTGCTATCAGGACTACGTTCCTTGTGTAAATATACATCAGGAATAGCTCCTATCAATAATCTAGTTTTCCATAAAGTATACAAACAGTACTGAGGCACAGCTTAGTGGCCCTTCCAGCTCTAATATGTCCTATTTAAATCCCTGCAAGTACAGCAGAAGTCAAAATGGATCTAAAAGCAAACTGACAGAGAGGAGAAATGGAGTTGCAACTCTCTCTTTAACACTGAAGAACAGATATTTAGCTGGACATGTACTTGACCTGTTTGTTCAGCTGAAGAGCAACCAGTGCTTTATCCAATAAGGTATTACAACTTTATTTCAAGAGAGCTATTTATCAAAACCGATGGGCTCTGTAATCCATCTGGTTTTCAGCATCCTGACATTTTAGTACCTTCCACCGATTCTCAGTGCTTATTTGTCACTCATTTAGAATTTTGGCCCTGATCCTTACAGCCATCAGCCCTTCTGCTACTCTTCAGCCACTCTGTGATTTCCTTACATGGACCACCAAGATTTCTGTGATTTTTTTATTTGTTTTGGTGGTGGGTTGTTTTGGTGTGGTGGGTTGTTTATTTCTGTTTTTGAAAAAGCTGCTAAAGTCAACATGGAACATATTGGAACAAGAAAAGCGAGCCCATCTACCTCTTCTTTTGCAGCAAATACCTCCCAGCAGGTCTTATTAACTTGAGCTTAATGTCACTGCTATGTGGCTTTTCCTCAGCTCACAACCGGTGAGCTCATAGCCCTCTGCAAAAGACTGTGCAGACATATCTAGCTATAGTTTTATGGGGGTATTTAGCCTTACAGATTTGAAGCTTTGTGGTGTCATTTGGCACAGCTCTTCCTCCTCATGAAGGTTTCCAACTCTAATTAGGACTATATATACTTGTGCTCAAGACTGCACAGCAGAGTGGAAAAAATGAGGGGAAGAAACAGAGATCACAGGAAAATAACGTCCCTGCTTCTTTTTCTCTCTTTGTTTGAATCCATTAAATTTTCAGTGTTTTCAGAGACTTCACCATATTTTGGTGCTTTCGGGCTATCTTGAATTCTAGACCTCTCTAGGCTTTTACTGCCTTTCAGAAAATTGAATTCCTGGAAGGAATTTTTGATAGCATTAAAAGCACCCACAGAGGGAATGGCTTTGTGCATCTGTTCTCTACCTTCCATGTACTGAAAGGCAGGAAGTTCTTCAGTTGCAAAAGCTGCTTTTTCAAATAAATTTGACAATAAACAGTACATCTCCTGTAGTGCATGCTAGTGCAAATATCTGTCTGTGCAGGCATCACATCTGTGTTGTACCTTAGGAATCCAGAGCCTTTGTCATGCACTTGGGAGGAACAAACTTACAGCTGATGTACAGATCAATCGATGTACCTTCATAACACAGAGGAACTTCATTTAGAACTTTTCAGATATACGTGCATTCACAGGAAAAATGTGCTCTTATTGTCATGCCTTTGTTTACATATTGAAAATTGGGAATAATCTATTGGAATAATCTTAGAGAATAATACAGCCATCTACAAGTGCTACTGCTTGGGTTCATTGTGTATCTAAACTAACACCTCTATCTGAACACTGAGAGAGAGTCCCCTTTGAGTTTGTTATACTTGCATTGGGTTCCGTATAGAAGTCTCCACGTACAGTGTTTGCAGGATTTGGCCAGTTGTCGCCTTTTAAACTGTTTCAGGTGGATCCTTCCAAAGGATACATATTTTTGCCTCTCGGACTTCGTATTGTTGTAAATCTCCCTGTTAAGAAAGCATACGAATTGTAATGAGGAGTAAGCAAGATACTCAGAAAATGTTGTTTGCAGCCAGAGTCTGCCAAAGCAGAGCAGAGCTAAAAAAACTCCAGTGGTAAAAAGGGAAGGATATTTCAGGCTTCTCTGAGATGGTTTATTTCCTATAACTTCTGTATAGGTGTTCCCGTGGATTTAGGAAATTATTTATAAACTAGAACTCTGTTTTTGCCTTGGGAAACTCAATTTGGCAGAGCGTTCTGCGGAGTAGAGTGTTTATAAAGAGTGGTAACTAATCAGTTATTTATTAGAATTTTTAAATTCCGTCATTATTTTTATTCCTTGGAACTTTAGAGACAAATAATTTCCATATTGTTTCCCTTCTTGTTTTGATGAAGAATAATCCACCCTTGAGATATTCACTCTCATTTATTTTATAAAGAAGAATAATAATACATTTTATCACAAAATAACCTAGACAAAACCTGGATTTAAAAGAGGCTTTATAAATAAGAGAGAGTTTGAGTCAGATCTGGAAGAAATGGAAATGAGTTCCTTATATCTGCAACATAAAGACATTCCTGGAAATTGGAAAATTACCATCCTTTGGAAGTCGTTCAGCACACAGTTGAATCTGGCCCTCGCTCAACCTAATTGTATTATGCCATTTTAGATCCACGTCCTTCGGGACGCATGGGCTGGTACAAATTTTCGATGTTTCAATCCCAACAGTTTGTCTTTGAGCATGCCAAAAGTGCACAGCATGTACAGATGAAATGCCAGGACTAAACTTTGAAAGTAACAAATATAAATAAATAAAAATAAAGCCTAGCGCAAGCATAAATAAAATAATAGATAAAAATAAGTAAAAATAGACTTCAAAAATGTGTCAAATAATACTCTGGTGTTATGCAGTTATCTGGGGATCTAACACATTTTGACAGAGTGTATCAGTCTATGTACGCAAAGCCAAACATTTTATTAAAACAAAATATATCAGTTTTTAAAACATGCTCTGTTTTCAGTTCCCTGAAGAACCCTTTGAGAAAGATGTTCACTGAATTTCTGTGAAAGTTGATGAATGATTGGAGCTAACAAAGCAGAAACGCAATTTTCAACAAGTTAGGCTTAGTTTGATCAACAGTGCTCTCCAGTTACGCCGCTTCTATAGCCATGCATCTATCTTCATGTGTCAAACAAATGCATACTTGTGTATTATAAAAGAAAGTGCCGTATGGGGGGTTTAACGAAGTATTATGTTAGTATTTCTGTATATAGTTTTTTTTTTACTTTATGAAAATCACAGAAAGAAACTCAGCAAAATGCCCCTTACAGAGACAGATTTTAGGCTCTGTGAACGGCCCCCGTGATGTGTCTTCATGGTGGAAAACAGTATCAGTTATCAACTTGGGGATTATTCGGCGTTGCCAGGCATTGCCAACGCAAGTTGCCGTTAGAGCGTGTTTATCTCAATAAGTTGTCAGTGTGCAGTAGATACACTTGTGTTCCTAGTGCGCATATCGCTATAAAAGCCAACGCAGAACCCTTAATGCTTTGCACTGCCTTTTGAGCTTCTCGCTGCTGAGTTCCCCACAACGATAAGCGTGCTGAGTCTTCTGTCTTTGCCGAGTCTAGGCTTGACTGGAAGACTATCCAAAATATTAAAGCTCCTAATTCTTTCTCTAGTTCCCCTTCCGTAAGTGCCTGTGGCAGCAGAATGCCATTGGAGAGCCCGTGCCAACTGGAGAGCCCAGTCACCATGTGTAGTTGGACATCAAGTGCCTGTGGCAGCAGAATGCCGTTGTAGAGCCCGTGCCAACAGGAGGGCCTAATCACCATGTGTAGTTGGACATCAGGCTCTGTAGAAGCTTCTTACACACGAGACAGTAACTAGAGCTTGTGAAACACGAAGGAAAAGGCATTTGAACCCAATAGGCATTCCTCTCTTGGTTTAGTACCAAACCAGTTGTAACAGTGCTTTAAAGTAGTCTGACCTGATGCTGGAGAGAAAGGGACTACATACCTGAATGATAACTGGCTCTCAGGTGAGAAATAGCAGCTGAGCAACTTAGAGAAATGTCTTGAGCCCATTTAAACCTTTTGTTGCTGCAATCAGTGCTGTGCAGTGAAAGCAAGATTTTAAATAGAATTATTGTTAGATAGGCAATTCTAGTGATGAATCCGTTCAGAAGTCTTTCTTCTGCTGCAAAACAGCAGTGACTGATTGTGGGTGGACTAGGCTGTGACTGTTCCTCATAAATACTAAAGCACATTCTTTTGTGAAGTTCGAGGAAATAGGTAGCGCAGGACTGTTTGTATCAGTGAGGCTCAAATAAGCTTTTTCTCTAAATAAACCATTCCCTTTATAGACATGGAAAACAAAGTTTTGCAAACAAGAGATGCATAGATATGGATCCGAAAGCTTGCATTCACGTTCGACCTTTGGAACTTCCTCCTCCGTTTATTTTGGGATCTGTGTGATTACCCCTTCAGACCTTGTTTGATGTAGTAGTGTGGTCTGCAGCAGCTGCTAGAGATGCATTTCCCCAGTGTTAATTTTACTGAATAAAACCAGCTCTGGCAATGTGGTGACTAGTTAATTGAACTATATAACCCTTTCTGGAATTTGCGACTCCAAGTCACTGAACAATATAATTCATCTCAGACTTTTTATTAAAGTCCTCAGCGAAATTGCAAGGCTATAGTGGTATATTAGAATGCAGAGTGTACTGTGTGCAACCAAGAAAGCCACCTCTCCAGTGGGCCCTTAATAAAATAAACGTTTTCTGATGGTGCAGTACTTATTTTTAGCTTATCCCTGTTTCAGCTCAGCAATATTGCATCTAGAACAATTCAGAAAGCTGTAAAATGTATTCGAGCAGAGGAGAAGGAGGAGTAGAAGGGAAAAGGTCACAAAGAGATTTAAATGTTAAAGTAAAAATGGAGAAATCAACATGATTGTTGCATAGCGTGACATTGTGATCAGTAGAGTACAGTGGAAATACTGAATTTAGAAAGAATAAACTGCCTAACAGCATGCTTCTGAACCATTTGTTATTTCCTAATTAAAGCTTGTGAAAGGGCAGTTTATAGACAATTATAATAAGCTCAGTGTGGGAGATGTCAGAGTGTAAATCAGACTCTCTACAGCAGTGGAGCTTTAAACATCTCTAATGACAAGTGGTGGTAGGTAGATGATACAAAAAGACTGTTTTGACAACATGATTGATTGAGATCTTGAAATATATAAGCAAACAAAAAGTGTGAATTCAGCAGGAAACCAAAACTGCGTGCTGTACAGCATATAAAGTATTAAAAAAAGGAGGAGAAAGCTTGTGGCAAAGAAAGTTTAAAGCCTTATTTGAAAAGAAAAAGTCGTACTCAAGCAAACAAGCGACTGCTACTCAAGTCAGGATTTATTTCAAAAATACGAAAGCAGTTGTATTAAAGGGTACATCGTGCGTCGGGAGATCCCACAGTATCTCGTCTCACTCAGTTTAAGGGCAGTCCCTTTAGCACAGAACTTGTCCTGGCTCTGCAGCACACACCTCTCTGCTTTACTGCACCTGTTTTAACACCCATTGTATTTCCTCAGGTGTCTCCTTCGGCTGTCTGTCTGTCCCTCCTCCGCTGTCTGGGTCTGTTCTCTCTCTTACTCTGGGGAATCTGAGAACCAAAGATGGTCATTTCATCTCCTTGGGGAGAACGGAGCCTTAGGAGAGCGTTGCAGAGTTCTCAGTAGCATTTGTTCACATCTAACTTGTTGTGACATTTATATGGACAGGTAGGACTTTCAGACGCATCCGTTTGTGACCAGCCTGTGTTTTCCAGTTGGTTAAAATGGAAGCACAAATAGGTCAATGTTAAGTGCTTTTTCATATGCTCCTTTCTGTGGAGACACGGCCAAGTACGTTCTGTGGCAAGCTGCTTAGTTCAGCACGTGATTCCAAAATGCCACTGGGGACAGAGGGGTAAGAGCAGGACATTTTAGATTACTTCCAGTTTCATTTTGACCTTTGAAAGATTTGAGAAGCAGACCCAGCAGAGCGATTGGGTTCTCTGCACTCGGCTCTCTCGGCACATTAGCAAAATACCCGTATAATTAGTCGGAGAGGCTCTGTCAGCGGGGAGGAGTGTCTGTGTGATTCTGCTAAGGTCACCACGTTCCCTTGTGTTCTGTTTGCCACTTCAATATCTGTTTTGTCTTTACCCCGCCAATACGTTTAGTAATCTCGCAGATGTGTGTTTTCCTCCTTTGCTGTATGAGTCATTGCAAGAGTTTGTGCCAACCCACGCCGATCTTTGGATGAAACAAGGAACGTGGTTCTTGCTACACCTGCATGTGGCCTGACGGTTCAGGTATTAACAACCAGCGGTTCTCTGGAACCCCAAAACTGATACCTGGCTCTTGGATGAAAGACGTTGATCACTTAGGTCTGTCGTATCAGTTACAAGCCACTGGTGAAGTTCTTGTCAGACGCTTTTATGTTTGACATTGCATTTTGTATTCTTTACTTTGCCAAAGTCTTACCCGTGTCTTCTTTTTATGCCAACCTAGAACAAAATTTCAAAGATAGTAAAAGGTACCTGAAGGATTTGTTCTCATTAAGGATGAGTTCAAGCCAAGAAGCTTTGAATTTACAGGAACTTCATGTAAATTGAGTTCTGAATACACGTTTTGTGAACTAGATCTCACTGGAAGCTTCTCTAGATTCTTCACCGTTGTTCCTGAAATGAAACTCATGTTCCTAGCCTTGGAAAAATACTATCTACTGTGACTGTCTAAAATGGGAAATATTGAGCCATAGAGAAAGGAGCTGTCAGTACTGGACTTTCCCAAAGGTTTATTTGTCGACCTGCTTCTGTTTCCCAAATGCTGATGTTTAATTTGCATTTATAAAAGGTTAGAAGAACAGAAGTTATGCAGATTTTGGTTTATTTAGAGGTAGTTGATTGAAATACAAAATTGATAAGATCTGATCAGCACTTTCATTGCCACAGTATCAGATCATTTCCTACCTTCTGCCATCACACAGTACGGAATCAAGGATTCAGCCACTGAAATGAAGGTGAGCAATTCTATATTGGAAAACAGCTTGTTTCTGCAATATTCACAATCTGGAATTGACCAAAAGAAGAGATCATGAAGGAAAACACTGCCAGGTGATTTCAGAAAGGAGAGGGGTTTTTTTGCAGCTCTTGTCCAGCGTAGGATTATTGCACGAGTAAAATAGTGTGGCTGGCCAAGGATCAAGGTGGAATTTATACTCACTCATCTGCTGCAGAGCACTACCCGACTGTGACTGTGTATGATAAATGGATATGGAATTTGGTTTTGCCTTTTTCAGATTCATATACACATAAAAATTAGTGAGTGGGTACTACCTGTTGCATCCCACCATGTGCTGGCTTCTACAGCCTGATAGTCTGAGGCACTTGAACACCCGAAATCGGAACACCAGCGTTTCTGTGGATCTGTGAAAGAACAGAGGAAATGATCTTTGTTTTCCTTGTAGCTATTTTCCTGTCCTGTTTGCCTAATGTAAACCTATACATCAAAGTGGCACAACTGTGGCACCCATGTCACACGTGGTATGCTGTAGAGCTCTGCACAGTTTTCACGGAGGTAGAGCACAAACGTGCCAGGTTACTTGAGCGTCTTGTAGGCGTTTTGTAGAAGGAGGTAACAGGATGGAGGGTGTTTAATATCAGCCATGTAAGTTCCACTTCTAACAGCTGAATAAGCTTGCTGATTTTTTTTTTTTTTGTTATTTCTAACTGTTAATACCTTTTCTCTCTTCTGCTGAAGAGTTGGTAACTCCATTTAACCTGTGAGATAATGGCCATAGGGTGTCTCGAAGCACCTAGATTGTCCCTCAGATACCAACAATGTTAGGAAAGCAGAATTTTCATTAAATACAGTGGCTGATTTTTCTTTTCAAGAGGAAAGTCTTTTTTTTCTTTTTTTTTTTTTTTTTTGTGCTGTGTCATTCTTATTATTAAAGGTTTGATCATCCTGCACAGTGTATGGCTCTAATCTCTCAGGGGACAAACAGTCTGCTTTTCTGCTCGCATATCACTCTGTTCATCCAAGATTTTTTTTTTTCTCTCTACCTCCTGTTTTTTTTGCCATTGCTTGCCAGTATTCATAAATACGTGTTATCAGCTGCACCTCTCCAAATTTGCCTGGCAGAACACATCTTCCTTTTCCAAAGGTCTCTATTTAATATGAACCGCACTCCAATCATTTCTAGCACCTGTTCACTGGTTACATGGTGCATCAACAGCAATTTTACAATTCTTCAGCAGCGTGACAGCTTGAAATTGTCATTTCTTTATGAACACTAGATGCACTGAAATCATGTTAGTGCAGTTGTCATTTTTCTTTGTACTCAAACATTAGGTATGTGTTTGTGAGTTGAGATGGGCGGCGAACAGCTTTTTACTAAGCACCACGCTCAGTTTCCAGGAAATGAGAAGGGGTCTTTTGTGCCGGGCAGATGTCAATGGGTATCCATAGCAAGGAGAATGCTTTTCAAAGTGGTAGATACGGACAATTCATCTTAGTGCACAGATGATGCTGCTACATGAAGGACTTTTTGAAGCACTTAACTTCATTATAATAACTGAAATAACATTATCTTTACTAGCAGGGATTGAAAGCAAATAACGATTTCAGTTTAATATATGTAGCACTAAGGGGAGAGAGAGAGATTTTCACTCCAAACTGAAATGAAGATATAAATTATGTGATCCTCAGCAGAGGCAGCATTCAAATAATTTTATTGTTTTAACATGTCACATTAGGAGTATCTTTAATATAATTAAGTGAATGAAGTGGGTGTGTTCTCGGATGTGTGGTTCCAGGGATGATTATGTACCAACATCTCCATGGTTCAGATGGCTCCAAAGCTGTAGGTATTGATTTTATATCCAAATGTTCATTGGCATGTTCTAGATTACGTTGGAAGGGGTTTTGTTTGGTTTTGGCCATTTGCATTAGCAGTTTAAAGAGTCCCCAAAACAGTCCATGATCTCACTGTGTAGAGTGCTGGAAGCGCTGGAGCAAAACCTCTTGTTAAGTACTCCAGGAATTTGCTGCCTGTGTGTGAGACAAAATAACCTTTGAATTCTTGGAAATGGGGAAGGCAACCCAATGTAAGTGGTTGCAATTAGTGACATCAAGCTCATCGCCGCAGTTGTTGGAATCTTGCAAGATTTTCAGTATACGTTTTGGAAAGAGGTGTTTCAAGGTTTAACTAAATGGCAAAACTTCCATACTTTGGTTTGGTCAAGCAGTTTGATGCTCACTGATTGCAGCAGAATCTGCTGCTGGTACAGAGCTCTGCACCGGAGTGAAACTAGTAGTGACCAGGAGCTGGTGGTGCAGCGGTGGCTGCCCAGTCACAGGTGGGGAGTGAACCAAGGGGCTTGATGGGGAGAGAAAGCAGCGTGTTGGTATTAGCCCTGTGCTTGATGCCAGTAGCAGAATAGAAATGGGATGATTTCCTTTCTTCTGTATAGGATTAAATTATGGTTATCCATATAGTATTTTGGCAGGAGGCTGAGGCGAGTCGACTAATTCTGGACTTGATGATTTCTCTTCTCATAACTAAAGAATGATAAATTCTAACTTTATTGTAACATTTCCCTAATTTTTAGAACTACGTAGAATAATTACAGCTACTTTTCAGAATACTGATATCCAAATAGTTTCTTGTCTGTGTTTTTGTATCAGGCATGATAGAGAATCAGAGAATTGTGGGGAAGTAAGTGCTTTTGAAGACTGGCTGAACAGTGGTAGATTGATCAGTGTTGTTGTAATGAGATTCAAATGTGTTCCTCTTGCGTTTAAATTTTTGAAAAAGTTTTTAGACTTCAGTTCTGTATATGCAGTTAGACTAATACTACAGCATCCTCTTTTATAGCTGCAGTATTTAAGTCCTGTAGTTATACAAAAGCTGCATAGTATTAATTGAGATTGACTTTTTATTGTGCAGACTATGTTATGATCGGTAGTTACTTGAAGTATGAATTAACATCCTTCTTTATGTTAAGGTTATCTTTAGCACAGTCAAGCAGAATCAGAAAATTATCTAAGAAACCATTACTTCAGTTTCTTAAGCAGACAGTTCAGGTCTTAATTGATGGGCCATCACCGTCAGCTTGTAGGGGGACTTCTGCTAGCGTGGTAATGATAGAAGAATGATTTGTGGTGTTTACCCTTAAATTACTCTACCTCTAGCCCTCTCCCGACTTCTGTGACATGCATCAGTGACGTAGCCAGCACTCACATTCAGATGAATCCTAAATAACTCTTTTCCTGACCTGCCATCCAGTTTCTGGAAGGATCACTTTGAAATCATGTTTGCTATTTTGTCACTATCTGAACATTACCATCTTTCTAGCTGATCTAATCACTTCCTTCCTCTACCTTTATCTCTACAGTGTTGATCCAGTCATTCCTTACTGTCTATCTTGTAAATGTTACGTTAACTTTGACATCTATAATGATTTGTTTTTCTTTCCTCCATTCTATTCATATCTTATCCTGGAACTCTGTACTGACTTAATTATACTCCTCCGATCTGAGTCTCCTTTGCTACCCCTATGGATGTGCAGAAATTGGCTTGTTTCCATCTCAGTTATTCTTTCCTCCTTTTGTTCTCACACCTTCCCCAGGTTCCTCAGTACTGTTCATCAGTGAAAATTGTCTTCTCATTCTTACAACCTTTTGTTGTGCTATTTCACTTGATCTATTCATCCTTCTTCCTAATATGACCTTTATTTCTTTATCTTGATCCGTCTCTGAGATAATTAGTTCATATCTGGTGTGATCTTTCTTGTCTACTGAGCAGCTCCTCTGTTTTCCAGTAAATTCTTCCATGAATTCTGCCTAGAAAATCAGTTCCACTGAAATCAGTAAAGACTGATCAGTGACTTAAGGATTTTACAGCATGTCTTAAGCAACCTTTTACCTTTCCCTTCTCAGTAGCCCAGATAGTGGAGAATAGTTTAAGTGACACTATCAAATTGTCTTTCTTTTTTTTCTGTAGACAGTAGATTATAAGGTCTTTGAGGAAGAGTTTCTGTTTCAGTCTATTCATGTGCAATAAACATGCAGTGGTAAATACATTTTATTTTATCATGGAGATAATCTTTGAACACTAAGGAAGAAGTTAATTATGTTATTTTAACATTTAAATGGACACAAACTGAAGAGTATGAGGAACAGAAGGAAAATATATATGATTGAACATTAATATTTTACTGGAAAAGAATTAAATATCCTAAGGAAATAATGAAAACAAGTTACTTCTTCCAGATGATAGTTAAAGTTTGATGAAATAATAATAAAAATTTAATCTTCCAGTTGAATGAAGACACTCCATATGTTGTTAAATATGCCTAAATTTTAATTCAATTTTGTTGGTTTTCTGTCTTAGCCAACTGCTGTTTGTAAGGATCGATTGACTACAAAGAAATACCAAGATACCCCTTTTCTGTGTGATCATCTGTAACTTTTATTGCAGGATTTTTCTTTCGGATCCTATTGCTGACAAAATCCTTGAGGGCTAGACAGAAGTAAGTGGCTAAACAGGGTAAATTCACATGTGAGAAACATTTATCTGTATGTTCCCAGAATGTATTGTATTTAAATACTTATAATTTAAATAGTGATTCTTTTTGAAAAGTAAACCAGTGCATTTAGGACCATTGTAACCACGGAACAGACACCTTACGGATCTTGGAGTGTTGGTTTATATCTTATTTGTATTTTTCCATCTGCCAGTGCAGCTGTGACAGTGGAGCTGAATGATGTCCTTGCACTTTGTGTTCTGCCTCTGCTCTGTAACTCTAAACCTTTTTGTTTTCTCCCATTCTTCACTCTGTTCTGCACACTCTTGATCTTTCTTGTATTTCTCATTCCTTGCAGTCTTGTATATATTATAATGTACAGAGTCCTTCCAAGTTCATTCTTCACATACGCTGAACTTGTTACAACTGTCTTTTGGCAGTCTTTTGCAACAGACTCATTTTATGCCCTAGACCTTTTATTAAAACTTATCTTTTGTTTCTTTTTATTATTATTCCTTCTAATAAACACATTTTTGTAGCTAGCACCCAGGTCGTTCTCTCTGTGTCCACCATCATCATTCTGTCTGTTAGCAGTCATGGTAAATGCATGATAAATGTTTCTTCTGAAAAATTTCTTATCTGCCTACCCTTTTATTTTGCATAAACTGGCGATTTCCCATCTATATTCTTTCATTTTGTGTGCCATTACTGCAAGATCTGCAGATTGCTATAATGTTCCTGCAAATCTCTAATACCCAGAGCTCATGTTGTAATTCCTGGTGCTCCAGCTTGATGTGCTTGTTCCTGTGCCAGTCACATGCTTGTTTTATCACTCTTTCTCCCAAGTGGTAAACACAGCTTTTGTGTAGCTGGCAGTTACCATGCTAGGATGTGTTCCTTTCCATTCTGTTCATGGGATCAGAGACCAAACAACTTATCTTTAGGAGTATCCCAAGTATCTGATCTGAGCTACTCAACAGATTGACCTGATGGTGCTGGCACCACCCGGGTTTTAGCTGGGGGATAGGTTAAATACAGGAGCGTTCACACGCTTGAAGAGCAAATTTCATTTTTCACTGAAACTTGTCACTGTCAGCAGTCAGGACAGGAACAGCGGGCATAGCCTCGCATGGCAAAGTTCAATGAAATTACTTGTGAAAGTTCGGCCGGCCACAGGATCAAAAGCTAGTAAAATATCCCTTGCAGGTTTGTGCCTTGAGGTTCAGCCGTGTACCCATCCTAAAGCTAAGGTTGCCACTGAGTCCTTCCTTCCACTGGTGCATTTGCTCTGCTGCTGTAGAAGGCAGTGCAGTGACCACTGAGGAGCCAGCAGGAACATCCACATGTGTCAGGACACGATTTGCTGGACTGGGGTGTCGGAGACAGGATGGAAGATTCAGCGGCATTTAAGAAGCTGGGCAGGAACTTGGGCTCCTGGGCTTTGAAGAGAGAAACAATTCCTTAGTATTCACCATGCAAAGCGAGTCAAAGCAGGCGATCGCTTCATACTCATTTATGTGTGATGTGTCTCTGTACATCTTTGTAAAGGAGTCTTCTAAGCAAATAATGCATGTGGCAAAAAGCCAGCCAGGGGAGCAGCCAGAGGAAAAGTAACTGAAGCGCTTTGATTCCCAGGCATGAATATTCTAAGTAGACAGATACACGTTAACTTTACCTGCTACCTTTAGCACACACATTTTGTTTAAACTTGGTACAGTGCAGAAAACATTAGATGCTTTTGACACTCCTGCTGCCCACGTTACTTTTAACAAGTCAGTTGTGGAAGCTTTTTTTCAGAGCCTCGGGGTTTTGTACTTCAGTATGTTCATTCTTCTCAACTTCTACTTTTTTTTTTTTANCATTAATATCCTTGTTCCTTTTCGTTTCACCTCTTTTCAGTCTCTTCAATTCCTGCCCTAAACTGTGTGGTAGTGACACTGCGCACTGGAGGGTGTTTGATTTCATGTGGTTTATGGGTATGCCAAAGTTTTGGTAGATCAGGCAGTTTCTTCGTTGGGCCAAATTCAGATGTATTTACCAAAGAAAACTACTCCCATAATCTCAGTACAAATAGAACAATTATGATTCTGCAACATATAGGCTACAGTTTCTAAAGACTTTTAGAAAATTTCAGAGGGAAACATACAATAGAAGTAAACATACAATAGAAGTATCAACCGTTTGCTAGGATTTGGAGGAGTAATTCGTTATCACCCACTTTCTGCTACGGTACTGAGGTTGGGAATAATGATAAATGCATGACACAAGGCCTTGCATAATTCACCCTTCACTGTTTAAATATATTTCTGACCATCCATTTCTAAGTTCCTAGTCAAATTATGTATTTTGTATCACTTCTTTTTTTTTTTCATCTTGAGTTTTATAAACCTTCCTTTTCAGTGTAATTATGATTTATACTCTGCCATCTTCTGTCTAACCAAACTCTGCCTTGGGGATTTGAGAATGTTGAGTAAGTAGTGCTGTGGAGCAGCAACACATTTTCTCTTAAGATTCAAACATAAAAATAAAAAACAAACTCATGATCAAGAGGTAGTCTCATGCAGACCTTAAGTATTCTGTAGTGATATAGAGAGACATTTCTCCTTTTCATAACAAAAATATATCCAAACCCGAACCCAGCACTCGTCTTTTTAAAGTGCTGTTTATTATTCATTGTTAACAGATAAATGAAAAGATGTGTTTGTAATAGTTACATATCTCATACATTCAAGCATATATTCAATATTTATTCCCATCACCCACTTTCATCTGTGTAAGTAGGAGAAGCCTTTCGTGACAAGGGTATGGATCAGCGCGAGCTAGCAAAGGTTGTTCATACAGTAATATCACAAGGAAATCGAAGTATATAACTCACTCTGCGTTGTGCCATTTACTGCCATCACACTACACATGCAGAAAGAGCTCCAAATCGCACCTGGTTTTATATATAGTGCAGGGAGCTGTTTCAGTTTCCCCTTGCTGGGCACGTAGCGTTTGCACTATGAGACTGCTGAGCTGGAGTGTTTGAGCAGCCACCTCTGCTCTGTCTGCCCTCACCCCGCTGCTCGTCTTCCTTCTGGGGCTGGTGTGCCCGCAGTCATGGGCTGACGCTGCAGGCAGTGGAAAAATTGTGGGTTTTTAACCCCAACCACCAACTAAGCCCCACACAACCACTCACTCACTCCCCCCATGGCAATATGGGGAAGAGAATATGCGAGTTAAAGTGAGGCCACTCATGGCTGAGGTGAAGGCAGTTTAACAAGTAAAACAAAGTCCATGCGCACAAGCAAAGGAAAACAAGGAATTCATTCAGGGCTTCCCATTGACAGGCAGATGCTCAACCATCTCCAGGAAAGCCACGCTCCATAACGGTTACTTGGGAAGACAAACACCACCACTCTGGATGTCCTTCCCACCTTTTCTCCTTGTTCTTCAGCTTTCTATGCTGAGCTTAATGTCATATGGTCAGGAATAACCCTTTGGTCAGTTGGGGTCAGCTGTGTCCCTTCCCAACTTCTTGTGCATCCCTACCCTACTCACTGGTGGGGCGAGGAGCAGAAAATGCCTTGACTCTGTGTAAGTCACTGCTCAGCAATAATGAAACCATCCCTGTATTATCCACAGTCTCCAGCACAAATCCGAATCGCAGCCCCACACTAGCTACTATGAAGAAAATTAATTCTACTCCAGCAAAAACCAGCACAACACTCCTGGGCTTTAGTCTCCCTTTTCCCTGGGCCTAGCAGGATAAAAAGGAAGCAAGTGTTGTTTAGGTTTGTGGCTCTGATGGCTGCTGCTGTAGTCTTTGGATGAAATGAGCTCATCTAGAAAAGGGATGTTTCTGTAGGGAATGAGTTTATTTAAAGATAGAAATTAGAGGAGAGATGTTTTCCGTAGTGCAAGATCAAAGGGAAGGACATGGATGTAAAATTCAGCTTTGATTGCATTGCTGAAGAGTCCTTAGCTGACTCTGTCCTAACTCTTGTCTGGAGATTGGTCACCAAAAATGGTGTGAGTTGACCTTTCTGCATGACCTTCTTATTTTTTTTTGGGGGGGGGGGGGGGGGGTTTTTGGTGTGGTGTTTTTTTGTTTTAATAGGAAACTTTCTTAAAAGATACAATTAAAAATCTTGTAATAGATTTTGGAAGCACTCTGCTTTTACTGTTTGCGTTCAGAAACTGCAGAGTTAGACCGCAGCTGAAGACCTGCAAATCCCACCTGCACACTTCCTTAATGCAGCACTGCTTTTGAACGGTGTTATACAGTCACTGTGGGAGTGGAGATCGTTCTCGGGATCACAGTAGTGAGGGAACTCATCCGTGAGACTGTATCTTTATTAAGCTCCGGTCCACACTATTAAAAATTCTTGAGATTGCCTGTCCTTTTAATGGACTGTAAGTTCACTTTCAAAATGGTACTAAAAAATCAGTCCAAGTGTGTCTGCCCAAATTATGGAAACTCTCATCCCTACATATTTACCATAGCAGTCAGAATAGCATGAAAAAAAGAAAAAATAGGAAAAAAAAAAAAAAAGAAAAGAGAATACTTTATTATTTCTTAGATGTGGCATAGTTGAAGGGCATTCACATAAAAATATATGTGGTGAAAAGAAATACAACAAAAATATTCTTCTAAAAGCTCCTTGAGGAATATCAAATGGATCCACTGATTCGCATGTGAACAACATTTTCACATTGGTGGTCCATTAGCCCATCTTTTTCAATGAACCTGAAGATAAGACATTGCAATGCAGTCTGGACACGCTTTCCCCTCATCTTCTGTTACTAAGCAACTTCAGTGAAAATGGAAAGATGAACTCACTGGTATTGATGTGGTGGGTAGAAACACATCTAGGCGGCAAACCAGGATGTTGCCTGTGGAAGAGAGAAAAATGATCCTTTGGAATAACAATAAAAGCCCAAATCAAGCCAAGGTGACTAAGATGCACACTTCTTCGCTGTTTCCCCTAGTTTTTGTTTAAAAATGTGAGACAAATCCAAGGAGAATTACAGTCTAACACTCCTCCAATTTTCTTGCTACCGCAGACAGACGGTGGATGAAAAACTGCGACATAATGTGTGCGCTGAAAAATGCAGGGTGTAGCAACTTGTCACCTCTGCGCTCCTGCTGCAGTTATGCTGCCAGCGCACGGAGATGTTCGCTCCAAATTGTGCAGGTTATTCAGTTTATCTGATCATCGGGAAAGGACTTGAGCAGCAGCAGCAAATCACAATTCTAAAAGACCATGATGGGTACAGAAACTAAAGCTATTGCTATTGCCAAAGGAGAACGGGAAGGGAAGAGTAAAATGGCTCAGTGTAGGATTGGAAACTTTTAAGATGTAGTAGTATACAGCTTACAAGTCAGCCTGAAAGCCTGGCTAAGAGAATTGGGAGGTAAATACAAGCATTCCCTGCAGTGCTTTATAGTTTCACTTTAGAAGGACTGGGGAGAAACAGAAAGATACTAAATGAATTGAGAACTTTAATCAAAAGGACTAAAAAAGAGATAAGCTGACTAGAGGAAAAAAAATGCAGGTTAGCAAACAAAGAACAAAGAGAGTGTTTGAATACAATTACCAAGAAATAAGGAATAGAAATAGGGCACTCATGCAGACAGAGAACGGGGAGAGAAGGTTGAGCAAGACAGGATTTTTTGAAGATCCATATGGAGTTGTACAGAAGGTATCGGAGGGGAAAAGGATGCAGAAGTTCATCTGTTTCTGAGAACCTAATTGAAGTGATGGATGGAAATTGGGTCAGAAAAAAATAACAAAACCCTCCTCCTCTTCCTTCCAATTTTCCTTCTCTTCCTTTAATATTTATATGTGTTATTAAAGAAACATTTCTGGAAGGCACTAAGAGCAGAAGCTGTAACTATCCCTACAGACACTACCTTGCTATAGCAAAATGTTCAACATTTGAGACCGACTTCCTACAAGCACAGAAACAATGACTGTAAACTGCAAATGACAATTGGAAGATATGTGAGAAAGGCCAAACTCGGATAAATGACAGTGCAACCAGGATAATAAAGGAGACCTACGAGAGGACAGTGAGAAAAAGCAGTATCTGCCTGCCTGGGAGCAAGGGAAACAGAAGGGATCATGCTGCAACTCGTAGCAACCTGCCACACTCAGGAGTTGACATCACCAGCAAATGACCAGGAGGGTGGGGAAGGCTGCAATGGACTGGTCTTCCGTAGCTCTGGCTGGCACCCCAGGGACTTTCTTTCTCCTGCTCATAGTGTGGCAATAGGAGCATAGTTTGTCATGCTAAAGCAAATAAAGAAGAACCCACCTTTTTGAACAGAAGAGTAAATAGGATATCGACAGTCTGTTCTTAGAGAAAACATCTTCCAGAGTAGCAGTAAAAGCTGTTAAATGGATTTGGTTTCTATCTTAAAGCTGTAGCGTGACAAATATTTCTTTTGGAGGCAGTGCTGGCTTAGGCAGGTTGTATCCATCCCTGTGCCACCCTGTCCGCTCTGACACTGAAGTGCACAGGGATGCAGGTGGTGAACCAGCTCAGTGAAGTGATACAGGGTACAAGTGACCCAGAAAAAAGTTTGGTTTTGATTTGGACCCATACCTTGATCCAGTTTAGAATACAGTGCCAGAACCAATTGTACTGATCCGGTGCGTGCTGGGAACGGGGGAAGGCTGGGCATCATGGGGTGGGAGTCGGTTTAAGGTGGCAGTGTCACAACAAGAGGATGCTTTTGAATGGAAAGAAAAATGGAATTTGGTTCATTTAATTTACAAACATGTGACAAGTACACATGGATGTATCACTATATCTAAAGTTTGGAATAAAATAATGTTTTAGTGTTGATACTCTGAGTTAGAACAGAGATAAATGGCTTGAAAGTCTGATTTGGGACTTTACAATTGCTTAAAGGTTTCCATCACTAATAAAGCTTTAATTGTTCTATGAGGGACCTGGTTTTTTTTCTGTCGTGGAACTTCTTTCTGTTGATGTGCTGTTGGACAGTGAGGTGTTAAAAACATGTATTTTATCGTAAACCTCAGTGAAGCAGGTTATTTTACCAGCTAATGTTCTTCCATATTAAAAAGGAAAGTAGTAATACGTTGTTTAATTTTAGCATAGCTGAAGAAGTCAGAGTTGTCATCTAAAACACTGAAGAGCACCGAGAGATTTGACTTACCAAGAACTTAAATACAGATTTCCCTGAGCCTTGTTGCAGATTCAGGAGTAGGATGGTGGGTGGAAGAGAAGTGTGTCAGATCTCAAGAGCAGTGAGTACAAGTATTGCCCCCAAAATAAGCTTGAGAATAATTTCTTTTGACACAGGACCTGAATGATGAGGCAGCTTGGGTTTCTGAACAAGAAACTCTTGGTCATTTTTAGGATTTATGGTTTTTTTCCCCATTTGGATTTACAGAAAGAGAATTTTGTCTGTGCTCCTGTCGTAGAACTGATTTGTTCCGAATACGTACCGAGTTCATACAACTGGTTCTGTCTCAGTGGAAACAATTCAGTGAAACCCAAAATACTGGGTGCCTTCCAGGGTCAGTACTTCCTCATGTGCTTATTGACATACTTTATTTAAGAGGCAAGAATGTTTGCCTGCTTCCCAAGGATAAGTGCATTCTTCACACAATGGGGATTTCTCAGTTGTACTTCATTCTCTGTGATGACTCTTAAGATATTGATACTTTGATATTCTGAATCAGGGTTATAAAATGCTGAAAGATTATTTCTTAATGAAATGTGCACAAATGGCTGCAATGTCTTATGTGACTTTCTGATAGAAGCTACTACCTAATTTAGCTTTTGATCCCACTTGGGTTGTTTTTCTACTCTCATAAACCCCAGTCTCGTAACAGCAGGAAGACACAAACATTCAATTCCTTACTCACCAGGTAGGCTTTATTCACATGCAGGCTTTCTGCCAATGATTAGAGGTTGCAGTTGGCCAGAGAGAATTTTAGCTCAGTCTTCTCTGGTCACCAAGGAAAACTGGTGTTAACACCAAAAAAAAGGAACAAATTTCTGGCAAACTCGAAATTCACGGTACTTCAAAAAACAATAGATAAAATAGTATCTAAACTGACAGCATAGAAAAGCTACAACAGTCCTCTGAGGGTGCCCCATTTCTAGCTTGGAGAAGAAAAATGGGTAAGATCTAGTAAATACCACATTACTCAATTTGTTGCAAGTGGTTGAAAACGGCATTAATCAAGAGAGGTAGCTGTTGTGAAATGTCATCGTTTCAAGGAGAGAGTGTGGGGCTGTTTGTTTGTTTGCTTTTTGCTTTAATCAAACACACAAAGTTGGGCGAAACAAATAGATTAAGAAGCAAGTAGTGAACAATGAAATTATTAACAGGCTGACAGCAGGCCCACTACTTTGGACGAGCCACACTCGTACTCTGCAGGTGTCAGATGATCTGATTTAGGCAGCCGGTGGATGATTCTTCATTACTGCTCTAACCTGCTGAATCAATTAGCTCTCTCATTAGTGGTTTTACCATCATATTCATCTCTCAGAAAGGCTCTGTTGCTATTGAAGCTTTTTTAAAGGATGCTAATTGCATCTATCCGAACTGCTGCGTTGAGGGCTTCGTGCTGTAGTCAGCGAGCGGTGACGGTCTCTCCCTGGCCAGCTCTTGCTCTCCCCAACTTCTCCTCACTCACTGTTGGTGGAGCAGCTATGAGTAGGTTCTGTTCGGTATTGTCAGTACAGTTCCTAGTATGCTAGACACTGATTTTTGAGCACTGTGTTCATCTCCGTTGGTATCTCAACAGGGTACACTGAACATATTTTTACCTTCTAGTATTGTATTTCGTTTTGGAAAGGAAGTTGTCTTCTACTGCAGTATATATATGGTTTACAAAGTGGTGATTTTTTTGTGGTTAGTTGTAAAGCAATCCTGTAAGATATTACCTGCAGTCTTCACAAGAATTCCTTCCCCCTCACATTTTACGCTGTTGCTTGGACCTACCTTTCTGCCATCCATCTTCTCAAAGGAGCAGGATTTTCTTATTTTATTCTCTTTGCTGGGTCTACAAATCTGATTGCAATCATGGTTTCATGATTTTTCCTGAAAGTAGCAGAACAATAGAGGTCAGAAAGGCAAGGAGGGGAGAATAGTTTCTGGAAGCACTACCTGTATTTCACTCAGTAGAAAAAAAAGTGCAGAATTTCCCAGAGCAACAGCAGTGTCACATTGAGCACGCTGGTGAGGGCTGAGCATCTGCCCTGTCACACGTCAGCTGGAAGCGAGGACAGGGCCAGCTGAACACCAGCCGGCTGTTATGTAGACACTTCAGCATGTGCTGCGTGAAGAAACTCTGTTTTTCTCAAGTTCTTTAGCTCCAAGACTAACTCCAGTACCCAGTTGCCCCATTAGAGCTGGCTAACATCTACCAGCTTGGATTGGTGCAGATTTCACGTGTTGCTGCCCACAGCTGCCCAGGCAGACATGGCATTCACTAGCTGCATGGCTCTGGGATCCGAACTAGCTCGATGATAGCTCTGTATTCACCCACAGCACTGCCTTTTGCTACTTACATGCATTTTTTGAGTGATTTCACTTTAATCTGTGGCATTATGATGCTGGCAAGGGAAAATGAGGCCCGTCGCCCCCAGTCAATACAGACAGATTGTCCTACCTACTGAGACAATTTGAGAGAGGGAGAAGGATTTCTTTGGGAGTTGTGCCTGAGTAAGCAGGACAGAATTGGGCCACCATTTGTAAACAGGAGAAAAATTGAAGGAAACACCTGCTTTAGTTTTCAGAGAAAGATTAGTGTTTGTGATGGACATGTTTTTGCAAGGCTAGTCTGGCAGGTCTCTGCAGACAGCACCATCCTCCCCTCTGTCCTTTACATTTTCCGTAAGTATTTCAAATGAGTTTGAATGTCTCAGAGGAACTGAACACTCAGGAGCAAAAAAAAACCCCATTCTCCTGCAGATCAGTAATGACTAAAATAGCTTAGATCTGAGAATAAAGAGCAGCCTGTAGTTTGTAACCAAGACCAGCTGACTGCTGCTGAAGCCGGAGTCAGAGCAAGGATAACAAGTCTGTGTGGTCATTGGGGGGGAAGCAAGAAATCACCAAGCACCAATACATGTTTTCAAGCTCTATTTTGGGATTGTCAAGAGTTTTGCTCTTAGCAGCCTAGGCATGTCTATTGATTTGCATGCTGTGGTTTCTGCTTGGCAGATATGCTGTAGATTTTGGAATACTTGCAGCTTAAAAGAAAACTCAGCAGCTGAGGAGAGCAATTCAAATACTGATCTCACTTTAGTCTTCTCAGGCGCAGTTACTATCACAAGAGGAAAAAAAAAAAGAGAAATAATGATATCAAATCAATAGAGAGAGAATGAATCAAAAGAAGATTGTAGCGTGTGAGGATATAAGAGAAAGGAAAATAAACTGGGAAATGTGCTGCCGCTTATGGGAAATGATTTGGACCAAATCCTGATGCTCTCCGAATTGGTATGAAGATACAGGCAGGATTTGGCCCTTGATGATTATAATTCCCTCTTCTTGGCAATTTACTGAAGCTTTCAGTGGAATTAGTTCTCAAAAATAAAGACGTCTGTGTCAGTGTAAACACTGTGATCAGTTAAATGCTAACTAGCATAGGTTTGTGAAGTCTCATTCGTTAATCTTTCAGGCTGTATAAGAGAAGCAGCTTTTGAAGTGCAAAGTATTATCATCATCATTATACGTTCAGAAAACAGGTTTTGTGCCTCATTCAACTGTGAGAACTGCTGAAAGTGGCACACAAGGCTGCCAGATCTGTGCCAGATCCTGAGTCCCCCCTGGCTTCCCCATACTCTTCTCACCCACAGAAGTCTGAAGGGGCGACAGATTTTCTGATGTCGAATGCCTTGCAATTCCATCTTTAATTTGTGACTTTCTGTGCTCAAACTACTATGGCGTCTGCTTTGTTTCTGTTGACTGCTTTTAGATTATTTCCATTTTTGGAGGGATGTCCAGTTCAAATACCTCTGACTACATGATATTATTTAGACGCCGTTTAATAGACTTTTCTTCCTCTGACTACATGATATTATTCAAATACCTCTGACTACATGATATTATTTAGATGCCGTTTAATAGACTTTTCTTCCTCTGACTACATGATATTATTCAAATACCTCTGACTACGTGATATTATTTAGATGCTGTTTAATAGACCTTTCTTCCTCTGAGGTACTTGTATGCAAAGAAACGGGTGCTAATGACTGGAAAATCAGTAGAAAGGGCAGAGAGCACAATGATGGGGACACAAGTTGCAGGGAATTCACGCACTCACACAGCAATGTGAAGGCAGCTGTGAGCTTGCTCTGGCTGCACTCCCAGAGAGCAAGTCAACAGCTCTACAACCTGGTCACCAATCTGAAGCTACTGAGTCCTGCTGAGAGTTAAATAATATTGACCTGGGCTCAGCAGTGTGCCTTATAAACATACACTAGTTATGAGTATCATCACTTGCTATTGTTCATTTCAAAGTTGTCTCTTGTTAAATACACTTAAACCAAAAAGGAAATAAAAATCAATGCCGCTGATTCATACAGGTCACCCATCTTGACTGTTACAAATTGTCCTCCTGATATTTTGAAAAGGACCTCCAGGGCAGGCAGATTAATACCTTTACAGTCTAGCCAGGGAAAGCATCCTGTATACAGGGAACAATATGGAAAAACTGTTTTTTTTAATGACTTGGACATCTCTGAATACATGCAAGCATGTGTGTACGTTGGACTTACGCTGTGCTTGTAAAGTCAGCTGTGAAATTCCAGTGCCTTGTAGGAGCAAAGAATGACCTGTTACTGTTTAAACCATTGCACTTCTCCCATCTGAAACCTCTGAGAGTCCTTCATCTTTATTCTTAAAGCAGCAGTAGCCAGCTTTTGAAAGCAGTACATCATAGGACGATGTAGCTACCTGGAAAGGAGCAGTACATCAGAGAACCTTACTGGGGTTTTGCCCCTGATTTTTCTTCTCTTCTTCAGATAAAACCTGGATATGTCAGGCTTCTTGGCAGAACGCTGTGAACATCGGAGGGGGCAGGGAAAGGCGTCTCGGCTCAACTCCTGCACAGCTCTCACCCCTGCTGTTCAGCAGGGGGGTTAAGGGAAAAGGCTCCTGTGGGTAATCTCCAGTATTGATAAAGAAGTGGAAATTGATGTTCGGCCCTGGAGTTCAATATCTGAAAATGCCAATGAAGCCAATGGGGCTAGAAAAGCAGTGACTTAAGCATCTGTCATACTAAGGAATCCTGGCCCGGGCACGAGGCGTGCTTGTCTCAAGGGATGAGAGTAACTCAATAGAGCTGGGTAGAAATGAGAATTCTCCCATGGGGATTTTTAGAGAAAACTTCGCTGAAAATTTTCTTGAGAAATAGCTTTCTTCCTGGGTAAGAAAAAGGGCAAGGCAAGGTTGAGAAAAGGGGAAAAACTTCTCCTTTTTGTTACTTTTTTCCATCTGTTGAAAACCTATGTGCAATTACAAAAATATGTTTTCTTCAGCTTTCTTGTGCTTGTTTTCTTAGATAGCAAAACTGCAAAAAATTCAGGAAGTGAGGAAAAACATAGCCTTGGCATATTTAATGTTTTCCAGGAACCAAAAGCCATTCACAGGAAACATAGAAAGCTACATTTTCTGTAAATCATATTTTCACTTTTAAAATTTACTTTACCGAAGTTGTCCTTCTCTGTGGAAGAAAATCTTCTTTTACAAAAGTTTTTTTTTTTTCTGGAAAAACATTCAACCAGTTGTAGCACTCGGGAACCCGCCAGTCCTCTTGTCAGTTTTTTTTAACTGCATGATCTTTTTTTGTTTGTTTCACCTTGATTTTAAGGTTTGCTTTGCTCACCAAATTAATTTCATGGTTTGCTCTTCTGCTTCGTGTCATTCTACCTGAGCTGCTTATTTATTAGCTCACCTTCTACATAACCACAAAAGATAAGAAAAAGCAGAAAGGCTGAGTATTTTGAAAATAAGGCAGACCTAGAGACAGCAAACCGAAATGTTTCACTCTAATGATGAGTGAGTTGCATACTGATTCTGTGGGTGATAGATCTCTTAAATAAGACATGCTTTGCATTCTTCAGTGCTGTACACAACAGAAATGTAATTTTAAAATCTAACAACAGCCCCTGTTATCTTTAAAAAATGTTTTTCAAAAATCTACATGGTCTGAAGAGTTTACTGCGATGTCTACCATTAACTCTCACCCATTCTTAACAGCCATCAGTACCGATTCCTAAGTTATGTGTGCTGTTCAACTTGAAAATATATACTTTTATGTGCTTAGCATGTGAATCCTGACAAGTTAGGTAGTTCTCTAGCAACTGTCAGAAGCTTTAAAAGATCAAATAGTAAATTAATTTCTGAAACGGAACCCAGAGGTATTTCACAAACTTCCTTTTCCATGTACTCAAATAAATGAAGTCATTTGGAAAGCCCCTGCCTCTTAAGTAAGAAACGCAAACCTATTTTGGTATGGGAAGCGTTTGATAGCCTGCATAAAATGACAATAATAATTAATTTTTAACATGTCTGATAATAATAATAAAAAAAATCTACTTTCATTTTATCATTTGAAAGTCATGCATAACCTGAGCTGACTGACACTCGTGCCATGGAAGTGTTACTCTATGTCAGCTGTGTTTGCAGCATTACTCTGTTCATTTTTTGTACCCAAGTGTAAGATAAGTGTTAGAGAAGATACACTATTGCACCTGGACTCCAGCTCCCTGTCCTTTGGCTTTAACTGGTCTCACTCAATAGACTTTAACAAAAACATTGACCTGTCAGACGTCATAAGGGCTGCAAAGTTACGCTGTTAGTGTGACGTTTTGGCTGATTGCTTTTTTACTAACTTACTAAATGCAGTTGGATGGGTGCAGGTAAGTGTTTTTCTTTGCCTTCTAGAAGACCTTGGCTGCTAATGTGTGGTGTCCCCGATGGTTGGATGGTTTACCTGGCAATTCATTTACTCAAAAGTAAAAACATCAGCTGAGAATTCAAAGCCAATGTTAAGAGAAGGACTGGTCAAGCTGCTGTGACTGATCTTTGCAGACCACTGAGTCAGTGGGCTTGGTGGTGATTTATTGTTTATTGCTTTGCTTGCTTTTCTTGTTTTTTCTCGTTGTACATAGGTTGTGACAGCAAGTAAGAGTCAGAAAAATTCCAGACAAAAGCCCCACAAGCTACCCCAGTTTGCATGAATAAATTCACGTCTATGTAGAATGAGTTTGGAAGGTGGCAGGTCACAGCATGCCTCAGCAAGAGCTGGGGGGTCTCCTTTCAAGTTAGTGTGCCCTGTGACTACCACAACAGCTCCATCTTGTTGTTTCTCATTTTCGTACCCTATAGGTGTCTTCAGCTAAAAGTAAGAGAGATCTGTCAGCAGGCAGGTTCAAAGAGGCAGGTTTTGTGAAGAGGAACTAGTGTGACTGAGCTCATTTAAACTGTTTGCAGATTGTCTGAGGAGATCAAGACTGTTATGGATGTGTTTGTTCAAACTTGCTCAATTAATAGTTTTTATTTGATCTGGTGGATAAACTGTTTGCAGAGCAGTTCAGTGTGAGCGTTCCATTGATTATTTGATATTCTGTGTTTATCATTAAGTTTACATTCCTTGTGTTATATACGAGATGCGAGATTTTTTAAGAAATGCCTCATCTATAATGTGTAATAGATCTTCCATCAGGGTAGTGAGCACCAGCTCTCGGAGTTCAATAAAAGGAATAGTTAATTTACTCGTGATCACGTAAGAGTGCCATAATGTCATAATTTAGCTGAGTTATCTATGCAAACAAGTGGGTGGACACTCAGAGTTTTGTCCTCATAACTGTTGTCCAATTGCCTGTATCACAGCCAAACAGAAAATATGAGGAAGCCACGAGGTGATAAGGAGGATTGTCCCAACAGCTCTGCATTTTCCAGCTCAGGTTGAAAAATGACCAAGTGATGCTGAAACGCCCTGATTTTTCTGCTTTTGCTTCTACTGGGAAAGGCCAGGAAGTTAAGATTTCGTTATAAAACTTGAACAGTCTCTATCCCCACCCAGAAAAAGCTTGGTACAAGACCCTGAGAGACAGGCCAACTTTGGGCACTTGAGAGGCTGTAGCAGAGGAGCGGTGGGTGGAGCGGCACAAGGAACGGCTACTCTTTCCTGGCAGAGCAGTACGATTGCTGGAAAACTAATTCCCAGCAGGCATTTGACCATGCTGGAGACTGTTATTTCCACAGAAATAGTTGGATGCCAGTATTTGACCTCACATCTCAGTCTGCTTGAACCACACAAACCTTCTTAAGGGTATGGTCATACGTTGAGAAGGAATGAGGGGAAAAACCATCACTGAAACGCACCGTATCATACACTGCGTATACATGTGTACGGCTGCACGGACACGTGCTCGTGCTGCCACGCTTGGCAGAGAAACTAGTACCTCTACCAAGTCTGGAAATCTGGGGTGAGCCCATGTGTCAACAGGGGAGTGTGGCTAATGAGTAGTTTTGCTGTAGGTGCTGCTTCCCCCACATCACTGACTTTAGAGTTAGAACTAGGTGCCAGCCTGAGTGTGGGCAAAACAAGGCTTATATATTTAGCTTGTCACTGCAGTCTGCAGAGCCCAGAAAAGTCGGCTGAGAGCAAGTATTGGCAAGGATTTATAACAGGTGCTGGTTAAGTTCTTGCTGTGATTAAGAATCTAGTGAAGATTAAGGTTAGGACTTTGGAAAAGATGCAAGCAGTAAATTATCAAATCTGTTCTTATATTCTATGTGGCCTCAAAGCCTGAGGTGGGATTTAGTGACTGCGAGGGCTGAAGGCTGATGTAAGACACCGAACCAGGGAAGGGGTAGAGCTGAAGGTGGGAAAATACACATTTATATCTTGCATTTATATTTCCTTCAGTGACACTCAGAAGTCAGGAATGAGTAGAGTTACCAGCTGGGACAAGAGACTGAGGTATCATTTCCAGCTCTGTCCTGATGGCCCAGTGTAGGTTACAGCTACATTTGGGGCTGTTGTTGGAGTTAAGGCTCCAGGCAGAGAAGGAGCTGGTTTTAAATCTGTGTTCTGGAATGTGAGGAAACTAGAGATACACGTAATACTGGTAGAGATGATTTCTCATGCAAGGACCAGTGTCATAGGTACCATAAAGCCTGGCATAACAGTTTGGAGCAAAAGGTCATGATTAAGACTAGTGTTTGGAAAAGAGTCATGTATGAATTGATTTCATTGCCGCATTCTTATGGACTGGAAATATAAGAGAAAGTTTTAGTAGTGAGGAACGATTGATGCTTGTTTTTCCTCTAGGCACAGAAGCACATATCATTTCCAGGAGGTTTCTAAGTCTTTTGTCAAACAAAATGAATGACTAATACATTTTCTTCTCTGCCTTGGTCACACAGATAGAGTTGACAAGTTGAGCTAAGGCTGGAATTAGGGTTCAGGTTTGGGGTTAAAGAAAACGTGTGTGACTTAGGGTTTCTGTTTAGACGGGAAATAAAAGTGAGTGAAATGATTGCCACCAGTCACCTCAAAGTGACTGAGAATGGGCTGTGGAAAAACACACCTGTATCAATTGAATTTACTGCTAGACTTTTGGAGGCTCAGAAATGTAGGATAACTGCAAGTCTTATCAAGACTGAGTGCCTGATGTTCGGTCTTCAGTCCCTCAGTTGCAGTGAACGGCAGGTAAAAGGGAAGTCTGGAGAATCCAACGTTTTGAGTCAAATTGATTGCTGTATTCTCTAGGGCAGGGAGATGCAGGATGAGTTTACACTCATCTTAAATGCATGATGTTTGAGGGGCTGATAGCAGCTTCCCTCTAGGTATTGGCTCCTGGGTATGGTGAAGGTTCTCATTAAGGTGGTGGTTGAGGGATTATGATTAGAGTTAAGAATTTGTGAACAGAGACATTTCTGAGTTAGGCTGAATGTTGTTTTCTAGGCGGAGTGGAACCGTAGGATAAGTGAGGTTGTCAGCAGTGATAAATGACAACTGTTTGGCTTTCTTCTGGATTCTGCTCTCCTGGGTGTCGTTAAGGCTAGTGATAGGATTAGGGACGGAGAAAAGATGTATTTATGAATCAGGTTTATTGCTGCAGTACTGATGGTTTTCTAGGATAAATGTGACCATAACTACGGGAGAATAGATAATGTTTGGTCTTCATCAGGGACAGATTGTCTGGATTTAGATGAGGGAAATGGTTAAGCTAGATTTGGAAAAGAAGTATTTCCGAGTTAGGTTTATTGCCGTGTTCTCCCAGCCCATGAAATCTGAGATGAGAGCTGAGGTCAGTGGGGAGGAGTTGCTTATGTTTAGATTCTCCAGTATAGTGATGTCTGTGGTTAACATTGAATTTCAGGCTAATTTTGGCAAAAGAAGCATGTCCAACTTCACTTTGGGCAAGTTTGCATAGGTTTGTGTGGGAGATAGCATGGACAAAGATGAATGATGAAGCCCTGGTTTTCTAGTTGTTCTCTTGAGTGAGGTTCAGCTAATTGAATTGTTAGGGTTGAGATTTAGGAGGGAAAATAGGTTGTTTTTTTTTCACTGAGGTTTGTTGTGATGTGCTTCTGGATCCAGATGTTAAAGTTTAATAACAGTGTCTAGGTAGTGCTTGATGCTTTGGCGTGATGCAGAATTCCGGTTACAACAAAGCACAGGGTCAGCATGAGGGCAGGATCTGGCGAAGAAAATGCGGCTGCGTTAAGTTTATTGCTGAATTCTGCAACTGCTGGTTTCTGTGTAGTCTGTAAATAGGCAAAGTGGGAGGGGTTTGTGTGCAGTTCTTGTTTGCACCCTCATCACTTTGTACTGGGTTCAGTTTGGGTTAATCCTCACCAGCAGCTGCAGGCCCCAGCAGTTGAGAGGGGTCACAGTCAGGATAAACTACTAAACCAACCAATGGGATATTCAGTACCATACTGAGTCATGCCTCTATAAAAGGGGAGGGGCTGGGGATGCCTATTTTCGACTTGCTTCAGTCTGCAGCTTCAGTGCGGCCGGAGCAAGGAAAGTGACGTCTCAGGCTCAGGTAAAGCCTATCACTCACTCTGGAATTTCACTGGTACTATAATTAGTACTGTTGTTTTCTTCTCTCTTTGTGTTGTTTTAATAAACTGTCTTTATCTCAGCCCCTGAGGTCTCATCTATTTTCTTCCTCTTGTTTCATCTTCCCATCCCAGGAGGGGGAGGCAAAGGCGGTGGGTGAATGGCTGCTGGCAGAGCTTAAACCACAACACACTTGAGAATGGTTAAAGGTATCATGAATCTGATGTCGAAATGGGATTAGAAAGAGCTCAGTTTATTGTCTGGATCTTCTAGGCATTAGACAGTTTAAGGACTGATGTGGGCAGGGCTGATGGCCTATGTTTTATTTTGGTAAAAGGAGTTTTTTTGCCTTTAAACCTGGGAGTAGGCTTTAGTTAAGCTTAGTATTTGTGGAAGAAAGGCTCTAAAGTCACAACATGCTGCATGCCCAGAAACCTGGGATGGACCCTCGTATCAGTAGTGATGATCGTGTAAGTCTGACTTTGATGTGAATACTGGGTGAAATATACTTGAAAATAAGGTTAGGGTTCCATAGTTGCTTAAGTTTTAAGGAAGAAAAAATAAGGGATCTGCATCTTTTAATGGATTTTCCAGATCCAGAAGTATTGGACTTGATAACGGCGACAAACATCATTCTCAATTTTGATGCAGAAATCTGCCCTATTTGTTGGATTATTTTTACTTTTTCACAAGCAGTTGCATTGCTCTGCCATCCGTGTTTGCCAAGTAAACCATCTTGATTTGGTATCTGCAGATCAAAAGCTCTGAAAAAGAACTGGCTATTATCATTGCTTGTTTTTGTTGATCCTTGTTTTGCTTTATTTGTTGGAAACAATTGCTTTTCTACCTGAAAATATGCAAATTTGAGGGATGAAGAGAACTGATTTCAGTTCACGCCCAATTGTTGAAACTTCTCAGAAACTGCTTCAGAGATTTTAGTATTTTCTTCCTGCTCGGTGTCTGTGTATTAGAAGATAAGTAGTTTTGTGCAGTATATTCAGCTTTGATACATACTGATTTTTGTCTCAGGAAAACGAGGACTTTTTGGATTTTCAAAGAACCCTAGTATTTTTTCCTCCTGTTGTTTCACTCAGCATAATAAAACTTCTGGAGGACACTTGTGCAACTGCTCTGCAGTTGGTATTCATTTCAAAATTACATAAGGCAACACAGAAATAATCTTGTGTGCGTGTGAAATCCTCACTGCTAACAGCCATTAGCAAATTACCAAAATGAGTATATAAGATGATGCAATTTGTCAATAGCTTTCAATGTAGAAGCACAATTCTTACAATTGTCGTTTGTGTTCTATCTCCTTACAGTATTCAGAGCGTTGCAATAATTAGAAAACGTGGGGATTTTTTTCTCAGAGTAAGCTACAGTTAATCTTCCTGGAGTGCCTATTAAGTGGATATTGCCTCTGCTGTTGGCTGTTAGAAACCTGGCAGTGATCCTAACAAAGCACCAAAGGCACGCACCAGTGGCCAGGTAATGCAGACCCTGTCGTGCCTTATTTCTTCTTTGAATTTAAGTTCCTTTCCTGGACAGGTGCTCAGTCCTCCAGCTTTGGTCTCTTTTGCCTTAGAGGACTTTAATTTGTGAACTTGAATGACTTACAGTTTCAATATCCCTAGGCAGAATTCTTTTGAGAGAGAGATCTCTTAAATCTATTTTTAGTTAAGAAATAAAATAAATTAAAAACTTGATAGCATTAGTTCGCTTTCAAGTGTGAAAAGGGTAGAATATATTTTCTCACTTCACTTTCCTATATTCACAATTATTTCTTACAGAACAAAATCAGACACATGCAGTATCCTGTAGGAAAAAGCAAAGACAGGACTAGCTCAAGCATTAATAAAAGCCATTTGAAATGTCAGATACAAAACACATTTTAGAGTACGGTTCTTAAGAACCTGGTTTATTTCACAGAAATTAAGGAAAATATCTTACTAAGTTTGAGGAGGTCAAGCCTTCCTTTGGCTGCCTTAGGTGAGAGGCAGCAGGACAGGGTTGGTTATTGTTTGTTTTTTTAACTTCTCGGTATTGCCTCCAGTACAGAACAGTTATTTCAGGACAGCTGAATGTCAGCTGCGAGCTCAAAGTGGTGATCACAATCCACGTCCCAGTGACCGAGCCCATCTTTACAGAACCTTGTCTGAGGAACTTAACAGGCAGTGGCCAGTTCTATCAAAATCACGGACTTGTGGCTCGAATCCAGCAAAACACTTAAATGCATGAGAACCTTTGAGCGTATACTAGTTCCACTGCAATCAATCAGACTGGGGATGTACTCAAGTGCTCTGCTGGACCAGTGCCTGCAGGAATGGTGGCAGAGCTCTACCTCTTGTATTTTAAATAGTGGTTCTCTATGGACTGGCCCTGAAGCATAATGATCAAATGGGATTGGGAAGTATGTGTTGCTTGTGCTGTGGATAAATTGCCTTTATCTGTGGATAAATTGGCTTATTTTTTCCATGCTGCCTGCATGACAATGTTCTTGGCACTAGATAACATGGGAGGGGGAGGAGAAAGATATTGAGTGGTGTACCTCATAAAAAGTTCTTATTTTTAAAATAATTTTGAAAGTGACTCATAAATTATGGGGGTCAGAGGGGAAGCTAGGTTGATTTGCTCCGTAATTTGTAGACATCAGAATTTTCAAGATGGAAATAGGAGCTGACAGAGGCAGGTTGCACTTTTCAGGATTGTTCAAGGCTTTTGAAGGCACCTTGCCTGGACTGCAAAGAAAACAGACTCAAAAAGCTATGGGGGAAAAAGGACAGTGAAGGAGATCAGATCTTTGAGACAATGTGTCAAATTATCATAATGCAGAGTGAAATAAAGGAGAAGAAAAACTAGCTGATAGCACATCAAACGCCAGGTGACTGGGGTAGCCAGGAGCAGAGCGAAAGCTGATGTGGAGGACCACGTTAAAATCTCAAGCCATCAAGTTACGTTTGTAGGGATCTAGCAGGGGAGGTGAGGAGGAATGGAAATTTGTTACTGTCTACCACAGATGAAGGACTGTTGCAGACAAATACTACATCTTGGTGCTGTGAAAGGAAAAGAAATCAAAAAAAAAGGGGTAAAAAGGACGTGGAGTTTCTACTCTTTTTGTTGAGGCAAGTCAAGAAAAAGATCATTTTCAGTGGAGTTACTCTGGAATAAGAGGGGAGAATCCAGCTCTGAGAGGTCTGTAATGGAATCAAATTGATCCAATTGGCAGAGAAGAACTGCATTTGAGCAGGAAAAAATAATGTGCAGGACTCGTGCTTTTGAAGCGCAACAAAGGACCACAATGGCCAAGCAGGACAATGAACAGAAGAAAAATCACCACAAGTGGTAGCAGCTGAAGGATGCCTTTAAATTTGACACCTGCAGAATGGTAATAGTCGTTATGTTTTGCTCTTAGTGTTAGAAAGGGGAAAAACCATTGAAGTAGGGTGACATAAAATCTAAGAATCGGGAGTGGGGCAGACCATGTAATTTAGAGCTATTTCAAAAGAATGCTAAATGGAAAGATGGAAAATAATAGCAAGAGCTAAATTTTCCTTCTGCAAATGACAGCAGTTTCAGTCAGAGTCCTTTAAGTGCTTCTGGCAGAACAAAATATAAAAGAGATGTTCTTTTAAAAAAGTGGTTTCAACCAACAATTGCATGTGTTGATAATGTAGGGATTTCTTGCCCATTTGTTCTGCGTGGCTTCTTCTCTACAAATCACAATGCTGTGGTGTTTCTACCTGCGTCTCAAAAAAAGTAATTCCAACAAACACCTCTCGCTGCTATATTTAGCACCCTAAGAGCCTTAAAACAAGGTGTAGCCCATATGAAACTAAAATAATCAGGAAAAAAAGTTGATCCTAAGAAGTTAATTCACTGAATCTTTGTCGGATAAAATATTGTGAACTTGAACAAATTAGTGATAAATTAAACAAACAAAAGATAGAGATTGTAAGAAGACAAAAGATTCAGTGCTAGATTAAAAAAAAAATGAACTGATTGGATGTTCTGGAATGAAATGCATTTTCAGCTTGGATAGCATCCATCTAAAGATTTTTTTTTTTATTATTTTTTTTTTCCTCCTACAAATTAATAGCATAAAAGTCCCAGGCTGTGATAAGTCTTATTCAGAGCTATTTTGTGTTTGCTAAATGGGATGTGACAGGGATCTGAAACACTGCTATACTACAGAAAATAATTAGTTGAGAAGTAACTTGATAATTTTACCACTGTGAAGAATGAATGGAAATCAGCCTTCACTTTAATTATGTGCAAAGGAGAAGTATAATTACCTGCGCAAGATACTAATCAGAGAAAATGATAATACATTCCTTTCTTATCTAGTAGATAGCAAACTAGCTTGCTTAATCTGTTCACCTCTGGTGTATCGAAGATAGGAAATTAGTTGCTGCCAAGCTATCTGTATTCTAAGGTTACTTGAATAATTTTGTTCAGTCCTTGAGATAAATGCTCATGTAGAAATTTTGAAAAATAAAATTGCCAAACGTTATTTGAATATTTCATAGGTAAAGGAGAAAGTCAAGATTGTTTTGCGCAGCTCCAGAATATCAACAAACTGTGAAAATGTAGATGCTGCAAAGATAAGAGATGGTCAAGAAATGGAGATGTTACCTCTGGGTAGTCTGTGGCAACCTTCTTGTTTCCCAAATATGGTTGCCAAAGGTGCTTCTCGAGAGTCCTTTTTCATCGGCAAGATTATTGACGCTTTTCTACATTCTGTAGGAGCAAAACCAGGACACGGTTCGTGAAAGTATAACTCTGTACTTCAAAAGGAATGTTTATGGTGGCAGACATCAAAAAGCCCCGTTCCCAGCTCGTGAATGCCCATGCTTAAATTTAGCAGAGAAAAATCAGTGCTGCTTTGCCTTCCCTGTCACAGGCACAGGATGCCTAACAGGCTGGTTTGATTCTTCTGTATGCAGGAAAACAGACAGGATTTAAGGGAATTTTTTCTAAGTTCCATGTTGGATCTTTATCACGTAAATGGGCAAAAGCGAAACCCGGTAATTCCATGTGTGCGATGCTACGGAGCGGCCCAGGAAATGGAGTGAGTGGACACGTTTCCTCCAGCGGAGACCATTGAGAAGGTTCCACGCTAAGCTTGCTTGTAAATGCCCTGATGTTTGGCTAATGAAGCTCTATAGCCGCTGAAGGCACCCGCGCGCCTGTCTCCATTAAAACTGTAAAGAACAAATCAATAAAGTGAATTAGAAGATCATATAGTTTTATTATGGCAGTAGGCAGAGAACACCACAAGGTCAGGAAATATTGCAAGCTAGTATTGGGGCATTCCCTGTGTAATGAATCTTCTGAAATCAGATCTGTAGAAATCTGCTAAATACAATAGAGCTTTGAGCGTGAGGAAAATACTTACATGGTAACCATTTAAACAAAGTCTGTTTGTAACTTACTGAAAGTGTTGCGTTCAATTTATATGAAAGTCTATTTAATCTTTGGCGAGGAGTTTCCACAGTCTGTATTTGCCTTCTGTTTGATCATTGAGAGGTCTTGTCTATGTGCCTGTGACACCTTGTGGGTCACCAGAAATTCAGTGATCGTGTCAAAGCAAAAGCATCAGCTTCAGAGTTTGGAGAGGAAATAAAGGAATGAACTTTTTCATTGTTGCTATTTCCTCCTTTTAGTCACGTTGGTTTATTTGTAGCAGTAAAACTATCCAGTCTCCATGCAGGCTCTCATAATGACATCATGCCAGTTGGAACAAGAGGAGAAAAGTATTAAACGCATCCCTTGTGTCATCTCAGTCTTGGCAGAGTTGCACTAGAGGTGTCTTTGGCCCAGTGTGCACTTACCCAACAGGACGTTCTGTATTGTTGGTGCTATTTAAACGTAAGGGGAAGTTTCTTATGCCAAGTCACGGTACGTTCCGAAACTGGAAGTGTGCTGGCAGAGTTGGTTGTGAATGCGGGGTAAATGTAGCTGAGACTGGCAGGATGGAGTTGAGGTTAGTGTAGGCATGTAGAGAAGAGAGAACTGATATTGAAACAACAGTTCTGAAGTTTGCTCTAGACTACCAGGGTAATATTTTGAAGATGTTTTACAATGATACATATTTTTGGTAAAAACTAAATACAGCTTGATGTTAGTACTATCTCAGCAGTGCACCATTGACCATGGTCGTGTGTGGAATGAATGCAAAATAAGGGTGAACTGGTGGAGCCCAGAAAAGATAGGTACTAGTCCCCTCCTTCTCTGTCTGAAAACTGTAATCGTCTTTCCAAGAATACGTGTTGCTTTCTGAGCGGAGAAAAAGCTTTTTTTCCTGTCTTTGACATACATGACAAGCTACAGCCTCACAACAGTGAGTGAAGGCCAACTGAAAGCATCCCCTTTGATGATGACATACCTTTTCCCTCTGCTTCCCTCCACCTCACTTGTGTTTTATGTACCTGTAAGTTATTTTAGCTGTCTCCAGGGTAGATTTTTGAGGCAGAGACTATTAAGCGTACAGTGATTAGTACAATAGGGCCCTCATGCCTGCTCACTATGTCTAGTCACTACCAGACAATAAATTCCTGAAGAACTGACTCCAAACCATCGTGATCTCTGCCTTTTCCACTGCAGTAGTGGATGCCTGCTGCTTCTTCAGGAAACACTGTTTGCTATTTTTATTGTTCTTTGTGGTTTAGCTCTTCAGCCAATTCAGAAAGAACAAAAGTTGGGGTGGGTTGGTTGGTTGGGTTTTTTTTTTCTTTTTTTTCCCAGTCATTCTTGACCAGAACTGTCAAGGAAGTGTCTCTGTTTACTTTTCTCCAATCATTACTTAGAGCATGATAATTTTTTTGGGTTTTTTTCAATTTTTCAAAGAAACTTCTGTCTGCAGGTCTGATCCTCTAGTTCACAAGTGCAGGATTTTCCTTTTTAAAGAGAGTGTGAGCTTTTGTACTGTTCTGCCACTGCCTCTCTATGCCTCCAAATTACGTGTAGGTGTTTTCCTTTGGAAAAAAAAATTGGTTTTGCTCTGTGAAAAAGAACCCAAATATTGTGCGTTACACATTAATCCTAGAACCAAAGAGTCAAAGAAAATAATCAATCTGATTTCTTTTTATTGCCTGTGTAATTAGTTATATGTCATAAAAGATCAGATTGCATCTGGAGTTAATTCCCTGAGCCTCATCTTAAATTTTCTCATCAACATTAAATTAATCCTATACATCCTTTACATTTCCCCATCTGCAACTTTCAATAACGTTTCATTGCACATGAACTTCTCTTCTGAATCGTCTCAGATTTACCTCAGTGGCAATTAAGCATTGCTGTACTAAGTCCATGTTCAGATGACCAGATTTGTAGACTATGTATTTTCTCTTTTGACAGTTTTGTGCTAAACATTTGTAGTGCCAGGGATGATAAAGTGGTGTGGGGTTATATGAATGTTAGATGACATTTTTTCTTGATTTAAATACTTGGCACCTTTTCTTCTCATAACTCTGTCCACAGAATAGCAGCAGTATGTTGGATCTCAGGGGTTTGAGAAGTCTAGTGATTTTGGTTGGTTGTTTTTTTTTTTGTCTGAGCCACTGATAACTTCTTGGGTTCTGTGTTGTGCGCTCTCTTGCACAGCCTTCAGGGTTAAAAAAAGGGGGGGAGGGGAAAAAAGGTAAGAAGAGTACCATCAAAAGCAGAATGAAGGTGGGCTGTGTATCTTACTGAGCTTTGTCATGGGAAAGAAAAGCTTGGTTTTGCTTTATGAGGAATAAATGGGGTTGATAACACAGATTAAATAAGAAGTAGAAACAACTGGGGAGATGTAGAGAAAATAGAAGTGGATAATGTGAGAACTTAAATTTTAGCGAGGAGAATTTAAAAGAGACATTAAGAAAACATTTTTTCTGGTCAAAGCAGTTCTGAATGTTATGGATTTTCTGTCACTGCAAATTTTTAAAAGCAACTCAGATAACCATCTCTCAGGAATGTCTTGGGTGTGGTTATTCCTGCTTCAGGCAGTGATACCGACTGTGCGATTTCTCTGCAGCAGCTTTACGTGATTTAGGAAGGTGGGAAGTAAATGAGAGGGAAGAGCAGGGATGAAGAACAAACAGAATCTGGAAGGCGCAGTGAGGAGAACAATTTGTTGAGTGGTTGTAATGACATAAGGACTGATAAAAGCCGGGTCTGGAACCAAGTGAGACTATAGTAGAACACCACCACACTATCAATTTAGAGTTCCAGTGTTAGAACTTTGTAGGAATATCATTGAGAGGCAGTGGTGCTTCTCTAAGCTGTTTTTCCTCAAGTTTTTGCTTATGGTTCCTAACAACCAACTTGGTGCAGTTTCCTGCTTGTCTTTTATATGGTAAAATCTGTCTCATCTTCTGTGTTCTTATCAGCACTGATGTGAGCTCATATAGCTGCTTTCAACTTCCCATTCCTAGGAGCAAGTTTTAGAACATCCTTTCATTATCCAGTTGCATGGAATACATCACAACCTTTCCTTTCTTTGTTGTGCTTCTCTGCCATGCAAAGACTTCTTCCTCAGTCCTATTTCTTGTCATCATCCTCTATGAAAGTGGAGTTAACATATTGCTACGTTTGCGAAGAGTCTTTCATTTGGATGATGCAAAAGATACGTATGTGTGCGTGTCCCTGTATTCCTTGAATAGTTGCTTGTTACATTAAGAGGTAAACAGACAATTAACCAATTTACAGGCACAACTGGTGGTACTGATTGAACTAAGGAGCGTATGTTCAGAGTTTTAAATGTATACGAATTTAACACATGCTGGAAATTTTACTTTTGATGCTATTTTATATCATTTGCTATGTGGAAAAAAAAATGAAAAAAAAATCAAGCTGTTTTTCAGATGAGATAAACAAACCCTTGGGCTCTCGCAGTAAGCCTTTAAGACGGGGTAGAAAGCTCTAGAAATTGTATTCTGTAATGGTTCTGTGTGCAGTTTCTCATTTCAGTGAATCACAGATGATAGTGGGACTTCTTATCACCATACTTATCTGCTGCGAATACAAATGTATTAAGATGAGTTACTGTGTAATTACGATTGCTCCAGACAGATTTATTATGAAGTTACCAGATTGTTACCCCTAAAAAAGCCTGTCTTATTTCATGATAATTATGCAAACTGGTGTCATTTTTGTGCACAAGTTCTTAACTGATAATAAAGCAGGCACTCTGCCAGTTTAAATAAGCAGTAGAAATTAGTTACTCTCAAAGAAAGAGGAGATGGGAAGCACATGATTTATGCTTACAAAATGTTCACCTGCAGAACATGCAGGTGAACGGTTTAGAGGATGAGTTTCAAAGACAGAAAAATGGCACAGATGGACAAGGATACACAACACAAAAAAGCTACTGAAGTAGTTCAAACTGGAGGACATCACGCCTAGTATGGTGTGCTTGACTTTTAAATACCTTTCTAAGATTAATTTATTGCAGTGTTCTATCTGAGGGAGAGTGAGGGTTATAGCTGGTTGTAGTCATTTGTGCAGTATTTTGTATAAACTAAACCAGAATTTCTTTAATGATGCATGCTAGGTTCCTGTTATAACAAATGCTAAATTAAAGCTTTCATGAGCGGAAGGGCAGCGTTTCTAAATCAAACTCAGTATGTGGCTCCACGGAAATTCATCACCAGTTTGTCAAGAGAAATAACCAGCCCAAAATTTTACCAGAAATTCAGAGTGAATCTGTGGGTTCTGGAAGAGATCTGCCACTTTCTCTCCTGTCATGCTGGGTTTTCACATTCCTCTGCTGCCAGCTTCGGCTCATATGAAGTGTTGAAGTACCATTAGAAAGTCTGTCTTGACAGTATGACTAACCTGGACAGATGTGGGTAATATTGGGAATCTTGTACTAAACCTGGACTAAAAAGGTTTTCCACCAAATATTCAAAAGCAAAGGAACTGGAAAGTATTTAAGCTGAGGGTTTGAGAAGGACACCCTTTTTTTTCCACGCTTATCCACATGCTTCCTTCCAAACTTTGGGACTTTGCCAATTACTGTTTAAATCCATATTCACGTCCTTTTATAAAAGTTAACATCTGGTGCTGATACTGACTTTTCCAATGACTTTGAGTATAACAATAGCTTTTAAAGTCTCATCATTTTTCAAAATAATATAAATAATTAACCTAAGAATTCATTGAAAATACACAAGGACACAACATGCCAAAAAATTGTGTGAACGCTGACAGAATAGATATTGAAGAAAGAAAACGTTAAAAAAAAACCAAACCAAAAAAAACCACCAGCAAATGAACCATTACCATCTGTTGGGTCATTCAAGATGAAGACACTGAAATTAGCACAAGTATAGCAGGAGTTTATCTACCCCATCTTCAAGTAAGTCACCCTGGTCACACTGAGTCTCTACTGTGAAAATGGGACAAATGAGGTCATGACTCACCCCCGGAAGTCAAATGCCACTTAACGAGGTGAACGCAATCAGGAATGTCCAATATTAACAGTGCCTATTTCCCAGTATTTTATTTTTTTAATATCTCCAAATTCAGTCTTCACGTAGCGTCAAGTAGCAATCGTTTGTCTGCGTCCTGAAAGCAGGATTGGATGGGTTTGTTGCCCGCTCATTTAGGTAGAAATCCGCAGTGGTTTTGCTTGTCGTTTTTGTTGTACTGTGGGGTGTAAGTTCTTAAGTGGTTTTCCGTATCTTGGAAGCAAGGGATTCAGGTTGCTTTACAAACTAGGAGTTTTGACATTACTCCAAATTCTGTCGCAGAGCATGTGAATGGAGCTCCCTGGAAGCCTCTGTTTCAGCTCCACTGGCCAGCGAGCACTCATTTCTGCAAGGTGATGTGTGGCCTTACTTAGGTCACCAGTTCATGTAACCTCTTGTCACAGAGAACACAAGCGCATTTTAGGAATCAAAAGCATATCTCTCTAAAGAAAAAAAAAAAAAAGACCGTTATTCATTATTTAGTAATTCCATAAATTGGCTCTTGGCTAGGGAAGTGGATGAGGGTTTCATTGCAATAGGTTGGGGGATTTTTGTTGGTAGAAGAGTAATGTGTTTTTCTGAAATGAGTTTGCTGATGTATGTATCACATGCAGCCTGTTTACTTTGAAGAAGTAATAAAGCCAAGCATGTTTTGCTACACACTTTTGTCACCTGCAGTATTTTACACAATTCTTTCTCCCTGATAACTAATCCCAAATCCTCTTTGCTGCTTTTTAGACAAGTCATGCTGAGTTTTTCACTTCCATGACAAAAGAAAGCTATTTGAAAACAAAGTTGTTTATGGGGGAAAATATTTTCTGCATTGTATTTTTTGATGCATTTTCACTTGAGACTCGAGTCCTTTAATTTCTTTGTGAATAGAGTTGCAGATTTATTTACATAAGTAAACACATATGTTTAAGTAAAAATTTGCTAGCTTATCATTTAAGATGGATTATTTTGGTAACAGTGGAATTCTGTTATTTATTGTCATATCTGTCCACATACTGAAATCTTTATCTACTGGAAATGGCCAGCAGCACCAGCTATCCTCTAAGTCTAATTTTGGGTCCTTGTGCAGCACTGACTGCGTGTCTGTGTTTCTCCAAAGTACCACAGCTTGCTTGAGAGGAGGCTGTGCCCATTGTTTTCAGCAGAGTGTTTTGACAGAGAGAGTTCCCACCATGTATAAAACTTTAAATTGTATTTTAAATTAAACTAAGCCTTATGTTGGTGGCAAGGAGACCATGTTGCTGAAAAGAGACATCATTTGTGACAAAAGCATTACAGACGTCGAATGTCAGACACTGTAAAACAGTTTCCCTTCTACTTTAATTGAGTGCTTTCTCAAACAGCTGAGCCTCAAAGGAAATCACAGCGATTCCCATTTTTCCACAAGCAGTTGAGCTGCTTTAAACTTTACTTAAAAAAAAACAAAACCTAAACTGGGAGTTGTTTGAGGATCCCAATTGAAAGTATTTTTCTAGACTGTGATAAGGAAGACAAAACAGTTACCAAGAACAGCAGTAGGAATGAATAACAATAGTCCACAGGGATTTTAGTTACCGTTTCAGCTACTTCAGTTACTGGGTCTTTTAAAATACTAATTTAAAGATAGTGAAGGAAATTTACCACATTTCCCCCCCTCATTTCATTGCTTTTAAGATCTAAGTTCCCCTTTTCTGTTGTGTGCACATGCATTTTTTTAGCTTGAGTGATCACCTGGCATCCAAAGATCAATGGGAAGTGTTACACGACCATGTCATTACATATATTTCAACAAGCAGATGCTGGTAAGAAGAGTTCTTCGACCAGTTTTTGAAGCTGTTGTCAAATTGTGGCTTAAACATCAGAAGAACATTCTGCAAATTTACATAACCTCTACAAAGCTTGAAAAATTAATTTATGGTGAGCATCACTCAGCATTCGTTTCCAAAGGGAAAAAAAAACAACCCAACTCTTTGAATGTCCTTTTCGGTTGAGCTCATATTTTTGAAATTGCAAAGATAATAACAAAGCAGATTAAAATTAACAGCAACTGCATGTGTGCAAGTGCTGGTTCGGATGAATACATTACAGGAGCCACAGTGAATTAGAACCACGCAAAATGTTGCAGCCTAGGACTGGAGTGGGATATAACGGTGGCATCCTTGAGGCTAGGAGCTGAAAAGTAAGAATGCTGCTAAACAGGATGCTGCTGATCTCTGCAGATGGGTATATTCTCTGTTTGGGGTTTTATGACATGAAAGTCAAGGTCTCATTCTCTGAATTGTTTTCTACCTGTTTTTTTCTTCCTCGACCTCCTCTGTTTTGAGTATGTCTCAGTTCAGTGAAAAAAAAAAAAAAAAAAAAAGAGAGAAATATCTAATTTGTCAACTTCAAAGTTGAGTGTGTTATATTCAAAGTGGTGATGGACAGGACAGCCTGTTCTGATCTAGTTTCTTACTGTGCTTTTAGTGTCTTTTAAAAGCCTGGAAAGAAGGACAATTCGAGTTTGTTTGTTTTCCATGGTGAAAAGGATTTCATACGCTCTGAACTAAAATGGTGAAATCCTCATGATTTCTCTTGAGCCTGCCCCGTGTTTCTTCCGTTTTGAATCTGAATCTCAGAAGAATTAGTCCTTGGATTTTTAAATTTTAAGGCCAGAAGGGCTTAGATAATCTAATTTCACCTTCTGAATACTATAGCTATTTAGTTACTCTGTGAGTTCAACAAAATGTACATGATATAAACTTGTATTTCAAAAAGATATTGAAATCGGGGTTCAGAAGATGCACAGGCTGGGTTTGTGTCTTAGATACCAGCCCAGAGGGATAGATCTCTGTGTTTGGATTCTGTGTCTTCCTTCTTTTCTCTCTGAAAATGTGAAGGAGTTCCATTTGTAAATTCTGTGTTAGCTTCTTTGCCTCATATGCAGGAGGACAAGAAAACTAGAATTTCTTTCCAGTGCAGTCAAAGAAACATTTTGATGTGTCCCAAATGCTAAAATGTTAGGGATAAAAGGGTCTGCTTTGTTTTTAATCCAGGAGAGAGTGAGTTAGAAAACTTAATATTAGCAGAACTGCTTTCCTGCATTTTTAAGCACTTCGCTAAATGTGTTCTTGATTGGATGTAAACTTTCCCCTGTAGTGTTTGCAACCCAAGAGAATATTGAAGTAAAAAATCACTTTAAAAAGTTAGAGAACTGTAAGTGATTTTACATATATTCCAGTCTTTAGGGTCCTAATTTTTCTGACTCGTATTAATTTTATTCCATATTTATAGCTTAAGTGAGAAGAGAATCAAATTCAAGAGGTCCATAACTGTGTATAAATAATTACTGTTTATGAGTATTACTGCATGAATTATAAAGAGGATGGCAAATCAAGAGAGATGAAGTGAAAAACTCCCCTGAAGGATGCCTAGGTATTTAGCTCATGGTGGTTTATCGAAAGGGCTTAGAAGCAGGGACAAGTTTTTTGTATTTTCTAGTAGTCTATGAAGATAAGCAGGTACCTTTAGCTTAGCTTTGTGTCCAGCAGAGGCTGATGTGGCTGCAGGAACTGGCAGCCTCTCCCCTGCTGTAACTGGGGGAGCCCAGAGGCATCAGCGCCCTTAGCATAAGCACCTAGGGTGGATTATATGAAACCTTTCCAGTTCATTCGGCATGAGCCAGAGACCTAAGAGAAAGTTACTTGTTGGACCTTGATTTGCTAGGTAACTTAAAGCTTCTTCATCCTTGCTGCCAACAGCGCGGTGGTTCAGATGTAGGCAGTGGCAAAGCTGAGAGGAGGAGACTAAAGGAGTTTTGTGCCGTGTGCCCATTCTCTAAAGCACTGTGTGAATTTGTTATGTTTTCACCCAAAACATATTCAGCTAATGTCATTCATCTGTAATAGTTATTGTTTGGGAGATTTCCTGTGATGAAAGGACTCTGTAAGAGTTTCCAGTAGCCAGGGATAATGTTTGATTTCATTTTATTTATTTATTTTTTTGCGAAGGGCTCCATACTGTATTTATTTATAGACCCGTTAAATTCAGGATGCCGAATGCTATCTCAAATACTTTTGTCTTTCAAGAAAGTGCCCTGTTCACATCCTGATTTAACCCAGTCTTACTGAGTTTGCAAATTCTGATGAGATCAGGCACAAAATGCAGTGGACGGCTGCAGAGCACAGCACACTGAGCCAAGAGGCCAGGAACAGAAGGCTGTCACCTACCTCTAGGTCTTGGATTCTTTCAGTCTTGTGTATTGGGATTTTTATGGAAGTACTACTCAAGGCAAGATGTTTGTATACCTAGGAATGCAAGACAGGACATTGAATCCTCACGACTGGACCAGCTACTTGCACTGTCTGGGGAACGTACGAGGGAGAGGCTGCTGACCACAGAGTGCAGAAGGGGAGAGCAGAGGTGACCATCAGGGGACTGATTCTCTATCCTCCACATTTAACACCATTTCCAAGTCCACATATATCCCAAAAGAAACTGTATCCCAGGTAGTAGGGTGGTAGAGAAAAGTCACTCTCAGAGGCTTGTACCTCTAAGATTCTCCACCCAGGCCTGTTATCACATGGCTGGTTTGCACATGAGGAGAAAATATTCCTCAAATGTGAACAAACTGAACAAGTATTTAATAAAGCAAAGACCAGTAAAGTTTGAAAATGGATGTATAAATATTTATGAAATTACAACACTAATATTACAAAAGCTCATCTGATTAAGACAAGAGCTATGACAATTCTTGTGAATTTTTAATATTAAAAATAAACATTACATTAATGAGTCTTCATTATATCATTAAGCATTTTACTTTGTTTTCTGTAGAGAATTTTATTTTTACTTGACATACTTTTTTAAAGTGTCTAATGGGCTTTTATGACATTTGTAAATGAGGCAAAACATAAGGAATAGAAGAGTTAATTCTTTATATTCATCACTAATTCAGGCTAATTTATCATAAGGGAAATAATAGGGAAGTAATCTTTTCCTTTTTTTAAATTTACATATAAATAGGTCTAAATCACAAAATTGGGATACAGATTTTAAATACTCTGGAGTCCAAACTGACTTAATGTGGGGTTTCACTGTAATTTATTACAGCATAGCAAGGACTGGGTTTTTTCTTTAAAAATTGAAACAGTTCAGAGATGCTAGAAATTGAAGATTGCTCTGATGTATATCCAGTAACTTGTATGGAACCAGCAAATATGATCTACTTGAACCTAGTTCTTTTGTGCCTTGGGAACTAAGGTTTTATATATCGCAGCCTGGTTTTGTCCCACAGCATTTGTCACAGAGCATTGATGTTAGACCGTAACCCACACGTTCCTTCCGTCAGTAGAAGAGAATAAGCAGCTCTGGTGCACAACAGAACCTGAGAGCCTGACATTTCTTGGTTCTTCACTTTAGGTGCTTAGCCAACTGGCTTCCGGTGCGATGGCCTGATAAGATCAATTTGGGTAGGAGCAGTGAGCATAAAGAAAGGGTTTACCATTCAGAGTGCCTGCCCTCCAACACTCTCGCCCAGCACTTCGTTTGTACTTTTCTTGCATTGAGTACAGTGCATTGTGGTGATCCCAGAGCTGGATTTGCTGTCCATGTGTGTGTTTGGGTGTACTGGAGATCACTGCACCAGTAACATGATGAACTTAGGAGTGCTTGTGATCGTGTATTTATACAGCATGTCTAGTGCAAATGGAACTCAGCACGTTTCTGGCTTCACCAGCTGGCTTCAAGGGAATGAGAAGCTCCTGCTCCTGCCTCATGCAGTTCTCTCCTCAACAAACTGTATCAGGTGGGAGCTTGATAGGCAAGGGTGATCCTTCTCTTCCTAAAGTTGAACATTTGTCATCTCCTGTCCATACAGGTTAGGGAAAAAGGTCATCTTTCACGAGCAAAACTTATAACACAAATAATGCATTTCAAATGTCCTTCTATGCTCCTGTCCCACACAGATGCTAGCTACGAAATACTCCGTTTGGTGGTGAACCTCCGCATCCAATCCTATTGATGCCCCAAGCAAACAGCCCTGAGGCTGCTGGCCTTTGCTGGCTCAGGGTAGCTCATTGTTAATCCTTCTGCATTTCATATTGGGGAGCTCATATTGCCTATGGTGTTTCCATGCAGGATAGTCATCCAAAGCATTACTTTGATGGCTGAGCGGCCCAGTACAGGTGGTGATACCTTCTTAAAAGCATAACCTGGTCCAAGACAGTTTCTTTAATATTTTTGTTTAGAGTATCAGCCATCTCTTTGCTATTTCCTCAGGCCATGTCGTCTGTATGGGAATTCACACTACAGTGCTTCCATTCCTGTGGTTCCATCATTGCAACCTCCAGTAATTTACTGGATTAAGCAGTATCTTTGAAAACCTGGGTTTGCCCCAGCGCACAGCAGCCGTGTTAGTGGTTTGCTCTGTGCATTCACAGGGATGTTGTTAAAGTGGATCCCATTTCTTTAAAGGACAAAGGGCATGGGTTTTGTGAATTTGTCTCAAATCTAATACGGTCTTAAGACCTCTTCTGCCATTCGCTTTGTGCACCCAGCTAAGCAAAGCAAATACTGATGCTCTCTCTGCATGGAATAACAAGCGCATTTCTTCACAAACATTTGAATTTCTGTCAAACATTTTAGCACATTTACTTTTTGCTTTGCCCTCCCTCTTTGTGCATTTTTTAAGCAAATTAACTCAGAAGAAAAAAGTAGTTTACAGATCAAAAGGAAATGTTGAATTATACACTTTCTTATTCTCTCTCTCCCAAGACTAGTAAATGCCTCTTCTCAAATAGAAACTTGAATGCTGCCACATTTTTCACACTTCTTCACTGATCCAGTTCCAATGTGATTATCTCACACTGTTCATGCAGGAATGAATTTTACAAGAAAGGCAAGGACCAGAAATCGCCCTACTCCACAGAAAAGGTGAGCTGCTTTAGGAAGCTGGCTGACCAGTCCTACCAATAGATTCCTATTCATTATAGCTTCCTATTACTTCCTCTTCCCACTTTTTGGAAATATTAGAGACCTCTTCTGATTATTGATCTTTTTGTGACATCTCAAGAAGTCTGCTTGGAGCTGAACGCTGTGTGTGTTGAACAAACTAAAGTTGTGACAAAAGAAGAAAATTCCCCCCAGCCCTGGCTTTGCTTTCAGATCAATTTCTGTAGGATTTCCGATAAAACAAACCAAACAAAAACTTTATTAGGCTATTGAGTTACAGAGTTATTAGGTACTCTAGATTTCTCCTTCATTTATGTTCTTTTTATAAAAAAATCTTTCTATATAGCATCACAGTGAGCGATAAAGACCTGAAAAGTAGGAGCCCTGCTGTGTTTTTATTTTCTTTCTCAAGCTTTTCCTTGCCTGACCTCGTCCTCTGTCTGGCCTAACTGTTCAGAAACTTTTAGGCCCCCAGGTAGGTATTGTACAGAGATTGGGTAAATCCTACATTTCAGGCTAAACATCTAACAGCATTGGGCTATGAATTTGAGGGAAGGATGAGGGATGAGTGAGGTGAAGACTCATATTTGCCTTCCTTCTACATCATTATTTTTTAATTTCCAAATCTTTCTGTGTAATGAGAAGTGACTCACCCTGTTTTGAATTATATTAGGGGAGATATGATGGTTTCTAGCCTTCAGATCACCTCAGTTTCTTACCTTTTCCTGGTCTTGCTCTTTCGCGGACTTTGAGAAGGATATTTGGTGGTTTAGGACATTGGCTTTACTACCTAGAGAATGAGGCTAGTGCGTGACGTGCTGGTCTTTATGAAGCTTTTTCAGAGCCTCCTAAGAAAGGACAATATGTTATTTTGTCTAAGCATCATGGAGCAACGTTTCCTGATTTGTTATTACTCCAAAACATAACCATGACCCTAAAGAAGCTGTTAGGTTTTGGGTAATTTACATCTCAAATAATGTCAGTGCTAGAGTCCCAGAAGCAACTATAAAAAAAAAAATTATAAAAAAAAAAATAAAAAATGGTTAAACATTTTATTTGGAAAGAAATCAGAGGTCAGAAGAGGGCAAGGACTGAATACATTCACAGATTCTGTTATGCTGGCCTTAATGTAACTTCTGATGCATATTTGAAATAATTGGGTCTGCTGGAAACCTTCCAAAATATTTCAAGGGGCCAACAGAAGAATTGGCTATGCTGTATCTAAACTTTAGTTACAGAGTCTTAATTCTTAGATGTATAAAAGTCTTCTAAAAAGAAAAAAAAAAAAGGGAAAAAGATTTTCTTAGAACTCTTCACTTGGTCTTATTAAAATAGCACTTCTCTGTAGAGACGAGTTAATCGTGATTGCCAGACTAAAGATTCTGTTAAACATAAAAGCTGTCACAGCCCTTGTAGTGAACTGCAGCTTAGAAGAAAAAAAAAGCCTGAGATGATGCTGTTAGAGAAAAGGTTGTTCAAATTGTACAGACACCCATCATAATTCGTGCTAATGATAAGTAAACATGCAGCAGAAGGAGAGAAAGATCTGCAAAAGGCAAAAGAGCGCCTAACGTGCTGTTCTCTCGGTCCAAATGTGCTGAAAAGGGGAATCTGTGCCTTATCTAGAGGAATGCCAGAGATGTTAAAAGGTAGAAAAAACAGATTTATTGCAGTTAGCTGAGCTGGTATCATCACTACTCTGCCTTATCTCTGAGCAGCTCTCCTCTACAGCAATGTCTTCTGCAGGATCAAATGCCACCAAAAAGCATTGCTTCTGGGGTGAGATCAGTCTGCCGATTGTTCAGTTCTACAAAGTGCTACAGCATGAGAACAGAAGTGACTTGACATCTAATTTACTCACACGAATAGCCACGCATTAACTGACTGGCAATTTCCCTTAGGCAAAAGCAGCTGGCTCGATAGCTGTAGACTTTCTGGTTTTGCTCTGTTCGTGCTTCTGAAATCAGTCAGACTTACCTGGAGTTGTCTGTAGCGGGAGATAGCCCCAGCCGCGGTATATGGTACTTTATCAGTTATCTTTTAATGGGCAGATATTAAATCATTACTTTACTATGACTTCTTGATAGCTCAAAGAATTCATAGTAACCTTGATACCTCTTCAGAAGTCTTCTTGTCTAAACCAAGGAGTCTGGAGAGACATTAGGTTGAGAACAGTCTTTGACTGACTGGTCTGGCTTTGTCAAATATTATGGAAAGTGTTATCATGAAGAGGTATTGCTAGGAGCCAAGTGGAGCTACGTTTTATGTTGTACAGAAGGTAAGATATAGCGGAACACATGTGAGGGCTGATCAGTAAGGACATTCATTTTACAGTGTTAGTATTTCCAGTTAATTTTATATTCAGGTTTGAGAAGTGCTGCGCTTCTTGCAAAAGGAATGGTAGAAGAGCGGTTTTAAAAATTACAGAAGAAAAGTGAAAAGGCAAATTGCACTAATCCAAGTTTGAAGAGCCCTTCTTGTGATCTTTAGGGACTGAGTCCCACAGAAAAGATCAGCTTGTGATTGAGATGTGAAACAGTTTCCTTGAGTGTCTACTCAAAGATGCAGAATGAACCCGTGAGGAAAGCAGTGAGAACATGCCAAGCAAAGGCGCTTGCCCCACGTGGGCTGAAGTTTCTGGGGAACGTACAATGCTTCCTGTGCTTCTGCAGCATGGGCATGGTGCTGAATTGAAAGCAGTGCAGCAAAGGAGAGCTAAGGCAACTACCTCTGACAAGCGCGCTAAGCCTCCAGGAGCTGGCACAGATTACCCTGCTAGAAGAAGGTGCCACAGGAGACTGTCTATCAAAAGTTATGCTGGCAGAAATGAGGTGTCATGTAATCTGTGCAAAGACATGAGGAAAAAGGAGATAGAATTTGCAGAAAAGGCCACTTGCTATCATTTAGTAAACAGCAAGTGTAAAGATTAGTATGAATAGGCAAGATGTGTTATTTTACTGCTTACTGCACACGCATTTTCTAAGAACTAAGCTCACCATCACTCAAACTCCTGCAGGATTTGGGTCACCGTGTTTATCTCCTTTTGTCCACCCCAAGACAGGAAGTGTTGGTGACAGTGCTTTGACTCACAATCAGAGTAGCATCGTCACACTGCGCTTGTACAGCGCCATTATTTTACATGCTGCTTTGCCTTGAAGGGTAGGACAGGACAGTACTTGGGGAAGAGTAGGAAATGTTTAAGTGAGAGAAGAAGGTTTGTTATTTGGTCTTAACCTAACATGTATATCAGGGCTTGAGGCTGTTTGGTGGGTGGAAGCAGAGAATTGTTCTCATCTCAAGGCGTGTGCACAACTGTGCTGCAATTCACAATTGCCAGTTATTAAAGGAGGAATAAAATAATCAAATCATGTTGCTGTAGTTAAGGAAAAAGCTTTCTTCATATCTGGACTGTCTTTCAAGATCTACTGTATTTCCTTTCAACTCCTGGACCACCAAAGGTTTTCAGACCCATCGTGGTCTTCACTGAATGTTAGACGTCAGTCATTCTAACAGTGGGATCTGGAGTGACATGGCAGGATATCTGTGGGAGCGTCCTCGTGTGCATGTCTGTGGAGAGAGATCTATTAGATATTGCTGTCGCATCCCTAACGTGCCACTTCAGACCTGAACCTGCTGGGTGCCTTCAACTCCCTCAGCTTGATTTTTTCAGTAGAAGTGACTCCCCGTGGGTCTGATTGATTTCCATGGAATTGTGACCGCTCAGCACCTTTGTAAGGGCTGTCCTCGGTGAAGGTGCTCAGCACCTTGCCACATCGGGCTTCTCCCAGCACATTTTCAGTCGTACATCATGGCTAAGTAACTCCAAAGCTGCCAACAGCCTTTCCAGCGTATTTAGCAATCCCACACCACCCAATGAAATGTCGTTGTTCGCAAATGACTTGCAACTGGTAATGAATACTACAGTTCTGATAAAAAGTTCAGGAATATCACATATCTTCTTTCCTTGTCCCATCATTCAGACAGTTTGTATAGTAATTCCCTTCCTTACTGTATCTCTCAAATGCCTTCCATCCCCTGATGCTGAGTGCTCTTTATAGTATTATGTCAGTGATCCCCTTACGCTGCATATCTGCTCCTCGTCCTGCCTCTCAAATGCTTCTTATAATTCCGCATCTCCTTTCCCTGTAATCTCTCTGAGATACTTATAATGCTTCCTTTCCTTGTCATACCTTTCAGATGCTCTCTATATTATAACCTGAACATTTCTGTGCTCACCTAGCCAGAAAGATTGTCAACGCTCTGAATGACAAAAATGATCTGAAGAAAGATGATGTAGTGAAAAAGTAAAGGTTACATCTTACTGCACTCAAGAAGGATCAGTGTGGCTTTTCAGGTCTACTAGCCAAGCAAGGACTGCAACTACAGCATCATTTGTAGTTCCAATTTGCCTGGCAAATATCATGAAATTTCACAGTTCTGGCCACTGTTGTTACCAGAAACCTGCACTGGCAGCGTAGAAGAAAACCTAGCCGTTGATAGAATTCACTGAAAGGATTTTCCTGTCTATCAGACAGAGAATTAAGTTTCCACTAGGTAGTAAGTTGTATATCTTCATTCAAACTATGGAAATAGTTCTCCGCAGCTTAATTTGGCAAAACATGCTCAGAAAGACAAATTCGCTGCAATCTCCCTGAAATCAGTGAGACCATGCTGAGTTTAAACTAACCCCTCATTTGACCCAAACACTTCTGCAAGCCATCTCAGCGTGTTTCTTGAAATGCTGTAGGATTGCTTGTGCTGGCACAGAGATAGGAGCTGTATTTCTCTCCGTCTCTGTGCTGGTTTCACTGGGACAGCACCACAGGCCTGCCATGGTCTGCAGGCCATTAGCAGGTTGGAGTCAGCCAGGGCACCTGAGTTGGCCACAGGTCTGTCCCAGCCCAGAAATATCATACTCATTATAAAAGGGGAAGTTTGCTGAGGATGAGTGGAGTTTCCTACTTGGGTTCTTCCTGACTCTGCTCCTGAGGGCTGCCTTCCTGTTTGGTGGGACCATTGTACATTTACTTTATACTGGCATTGGTATTAATTTGGCTGTTTCATGAAATCTGTTTTCCTTTCCATCTGTCAGTCTCTTCTCCTTTTCCTGATCCCTCTTCTTGGCTGGGGAGGCGTCATTGAGTAACAGAGCAACTGCTATAGTTTAGCCCTGGATATGGGCTAAATGTAGACAACTTCCCAGACCTTCCAGCATTTTGCTGTGTGGTTGGATGTGCTACCATCACGTTCAGTTGAGGCAGAGTGAGGTGAAGTGTGAAGTCCCAGTGCACCAGCTAATCAGGGAGGAATTGGTGTGCTACTCTTATCTCAGTCAAAAACTAGAAATGGAGATACTTTCAATTTGTATCCAAGGATGCTGTGGCAGGGAACAGTTTTGAGTTTATAACTCTAGTCTCTCCAGTTATACAGGAACTGAAAGTCATAGGCAGCATGTAAGTATATGATCATTCAGTGGTAGTGGCTCTACAGGGTGTGGTACCAGTAGGCACTCTTCTGTTGGGTGGGTACTCGCTCCTGCTGTTCATACCTCCAGTGCCAGGCTCGGTGTTAGCACACCCACTGCTGTACTGAGCCCAGGTGGGAAGCAGGGCTCAGATTTTACCAGAGGTTACCAAGTTCTGGAGGAGATGGGGTTGAATTCCACAGCACCTTCTCTGTGCTTACCATACATACATCACATCAGCTCTACTGCTGGAGTATAGAGAGCCTGGTGAGATTAGCTGCTGCCAAGTCACAACCAGCTCTCTTTCTGTAGCTGTCCCTCTGTATTCTCCTCCCTTTCTGTACCAGGGGAGGGTTTCACCATTCTTTACTGTAATACCCTCCAGAAGTGACCCTTCTGCCCTCCATAATTGCGAGCAGTGGTTGTCCCAAGGCAAACCCATGCTTTGTGGACAGGAGTGATGCTAACACAGCAGTAGCATTCCATTTCTCCAGAGCCCCACTGCCACCGAGGCTGCAGGCTCCCTGCGTGCAGCTTACTTAGGCTTTATCGGGATTATAGGTAAAATAAGTCACAAAATAATCATAATAAACCTTCCCTCTTTTCCATGGATCTTTGTCTCAACATTTTAGTTGAACCAATCCACCCTTATTTGAATGATTGTCAAACTGAATTTTTTGGTGTCCATTGGGCATTTTACTGTTAACCTTGGCTAAGCGATGTGATGCCATCATCAGTAGGTTTAAGGTTGATGTCTTCAGTCCCGACTCTCCCTCCTATGTCAAGTTTTTCTTTTCTTTTTGGCCAGTGGTGATACGTTTCTGTTTTCCCTTTCCTCATTCATCACCTAGAGTACATTCTCTATCCATTCTGTTTCTTCCATCAGCAAGTTTTGCTGCATCTGCTTTGAAGTGATAATACGGGAGTCGTCTAATCAGAGCCTGATTATTCTTTCGCGTGGAGGTAGCACCATTTGGATGGGCTCTAATCTCATTAACACTACTTTCGTTGTCTCCATCCCACTGATGACATCTGCAGTTCTGTCTGTGTGATTAACAGCCCAGTCTGGCTTTTGGTGTGTTTAGTCCTGATTTATGCCTGCATGGGATGAGGACCAGGCTATCTGAATTTCTCCAGTTTAGGAATTTGATCCCTCTAGATAGGTTTGGGTTGAGTTTCTTTTTTGGGGTTTTTTTGCTTCTCTTTAAAGTATAATCCAGCTGCTGTTTTATCCATTCTTTTGTGTTAGCTCGCTAATGAAAATTATACTTGTCCTCTAAATATATAATTCTATTTCCATCATACGAATGTGAGATCACTCATTGCAGATCTTCCCTTTGAAGACTGAAGTTATGAATCAGTTAAGAAAGTGACATCATGTTGATGGATATGCTTGGGGTTTGTAAATATTTTTATCTATATATTGAGCCCTACTAAGAGGTGACTTGGAAAGTACTGATTTTGTGAGTGACAGATAATCTGCTGTGGTGAATGCGCTGCGATTTAGTTCCACAGCAGACTTGTTACCAAGACTTTGCAAATTCCTTTCCTGAAGAATTTGACATTCACTGTTATTAAGTCAAAAAAGCAGCTCTTGCTCCAGATTGCAGACCTGACATCACACTTACGAATATTTCTCTGTTGAATCTTTATTCTTTGTTATCCTGGAACTTCTGCTTTAGGCAGACCTCCTACTCTTTTTAATTTCAATTTTAATTTCGCTGTGTTTTTGTGGAAATGGGGCTTTGCGGTGGTCTCTCACCCCAGCATGTGCCGTGGAGCAAGTCTTTGCAGTAAAGGAATATGTTTGAAATGAATGGTAATTTTCAGTGAATGTCAATCTTACTGTGAACTACAGGAAGAATAACTTGATTTATTTTTTCAGGGAAGTTACTATCTAAAACTGGAAAGTTAATTTAATTCTGAAGCATCTCTAGAATTCCTTTGTGGTGGTACTTGTGATGCATCTAGACTGTAAGACAGGTAGGCAGAGATATCAAGAAGACGTGGAGAGGTTTGCACAACCTCTGTGTCCGTAGCAGAAAATGAGGCTGTGAATGACACTGATCAGGCAGGAAAGTCCTGGAAATAAGTTTTACAGTACAGAATAAAATGAGAGAAGTGTATGAAAATGCAATGTTGAGAACAGCTCTTAAAGTTCTTTTTTAAGCGTTAGAAAGATTAGAAGAATTGCTTTTGTGATTTCTTAGCATTGCCGCATGACAAGAGCATTCAGCTTCTGTCCTGCTGACCAAGAATTGTCTCCTGCTGCTCCATCTGGAAAAGTCACTGCCTCCTGAAAGCACTTTGTATCTGAAAAGAAGCGTTGGGTAGAAGGTAATAAAATATTCACTTCCAGTCCCCTGAGTTGATGAAAACTGATCTGGTCTCTGGTTATCAGCTGACAAACATAATTGCAGCTTATAAATCAAGTGTGGCCACTTGAGAATTTGGCAGCTCTTCTGGTTTAAGACGTTTGCTGAAGCTGCTAATGTTATAATAATACAAGAAAAGTTATACAAAAATAATTGGGTTTGCTCTTAAATAAAAATAACAGCCATCTATAATTGTTCTTCTCTGTGTCCTCCTTGGGAAGAAATGGCATTTAAATGAGAAAGTGGAGCTGAAATAGTGAAGCTGGCTGCTCACCATTGTCTTTTTAGTTGAAACTAGGAGAGTAGAGAAGACATGGCCTGTGCCTGTCTGTGGACAGTGGCAGAGAACAGCATGCAAGTGGGAGTACCAAAAGATTAATTTTGAGAAGGAAGAAAAAGCAAGGGGGAAGGGAGATTTTTGGCAGGAAGGAGGAGAGGAGCAGTTACTGTAATTTGTCTTACATTAGAAACAAGAGACTCCAGCTGGAGCGAGAGCCTTGCTGACCTCGTGTTTGGCACTTCACTTAAAGGTAGAACAATCTTGCGCTGGAGCGTTTGTAATCTGAATAGGAAGTGAATGAGGAAAATTATCTACTCAGCTCTCTGATTTTTTTAGACAGGTAAACAGAAGAAAATCGAATTTAAGTGACTCGTCCAGAGTTACATGGCAATTCTGTAGCACAGCTGGGAATAAACCCAGATAATCTTTCTTTCCAAGAGCTGGCAGTATTGCTCATCTCATTTTATAGGCAGGTCATTGAACCCAGCCCGGTGCCTTTGCTGGCACTCAGAAATCTGTCTTGAATGCATCCCAGATCCGTCTCCCTTTCCTGATCCAGAAACATTTCCAGAAATCTCTCGCAGCTCCTCTCAAAGGCAAACAATTTTTCTTTCTGTGCTCTTTGCAGGAATTACGCAACCCTGGTAGTTTTTCAGCCCTGAGAGTGTTTTGAACTGCTTGCTTTTCTCCAGTGAGAGGGAGAAAAGTCCTTCAGCATTCCTAAGGAGAAACAAATTGCTGGAGTAATGTTTCTCCTCCGCTCTCTCTCACCAGTTCTTCTAGAGAAAGTTCTGTCATCTGACAGCCATAAAATACCTAGAGAACTACATGTAGTTAGTAGCAAGCTACAAAATGCAGGTTCGGAACAGCTGCTGTTAACCAAAAGAGGTCATAGTCCAAAGGGCACAGGAGGCATGAATATTTTCATCTCACTTTTTTGCTATTGGTCTCTACTGAGCTTTTAACAGTACTAAAACCAGTATGGAAACTACTGCTCAGATTCTTTCTGTATTACCACAGCCATGTGCATCACAGGGAGAAACACTTTGTTTGTTACTGTACTTGCCCAGTAACTTTGAGATAGCTACGTGAAAAACTCCAAGGAAAATAATTCCACTTACGCTTTCTAGTAGAAAGAATGATGCAGATTGGAGGAGTTTGGTCGGGAAGGGAGCAGGAGAAGCTGAGCAGCCCTTGGAAAGCTTCTAACTAGTTTCTGAAAATTGCGTTTGAGTGCAATCGTGATGTGACCTTTTGGCTGCAAAAGCTAGGTCTTGTGGCCCAGCTCAGCTTTCTGCAGTTTGGTGTGAGCACTGTGTTTTCCCGAGAATAATGAATCAGTAGGTGATCTGGGAAAAGACAGCAGAGGCCAGAAACATACAGTTGTCTTCCTTCTGTTGCTAATAGGCATGAAAGTCATTGCAGGCTGTTGAAGTTTGTGCGTGCTGTAGAAGTTCAGAACAAAGCTGAGCCTGTCCCAGACTCCTGACGACTGCCGTGTCTCCCTACACGGAATGGGAGGTGGCCAGGCAGAGTTCCTCACGCGTGGGGAGCGAGCCTGGATCCACGTGAACTCATCCTTAGACTGGAAGTGCTAAAGGATGCAGTGCAAAGCAGTTCTCTTCAGTCACCCCTACCGAAGTGCAGCAGTGCAAGAATGGGCTTCTGGACCCACTCTGGCAAACCTGCACCATGCTGTGTTGTCTCCTGTGCATTTCTGAGCCCGGATCTTCGCTTTGTTGTATGGGAACCATGGAGTCAGTCCGGAGAAGGAGCCCACTGAAGCTTTCTGTAGTCAGCAGTTATACTAATTGTTATGTATCAAGTTAGTGCCGGTGCTTGTATCTATGCATGTTCTTATGTCATTCCACTTCTGAATTGAACACCAAAAGGATGCCTTTATAATTAGAATCCCTCTGAATTTAATGAGAGATCTGAAATTCTTGCTAGTTTCTTATTTCTTGTGCTGTCACAAACAGAAGCAGAAGGTGGCCACTAATTTTACTTCTAGTTCTCAAGGGAGCCCAGGATCCCATTTACTTTTGCACTGTTCCGCTGAGTCTGTTGGTTATGCTCTGCGACCATGGAGGCCTGAGCGTTCACGGTCTGTGTGATGAGCAGCTCAGCTGTAGCTAGAAATCACGGCCTGTGTCTTCACTTAACAGCAATTAAGAAATAAGTAATCAGTATTTATATGAGAAGCAAATGGACAGTATGCCACTTTGCAGGGGAGATTTGTGGATGCTGTCTGTATAAATGGCGTGTAAATGCGGTCACCAATCCACCCGTTGAGAACTTGCAAACTAGTGTCTTCAATATAGAGCCATTTGTTCAGCTCATGTAAATCGGCTTCGCTCTGCTGCATTTTGTAACTCCACTAAGTGCGAGTCGTTTGAGTCAACAGGGCTAATCCAGTTTACTTCAGTCCAGGATCTAATCCATAATTAGACCAGGTTTACAGTAAAGGTTTTCTCAAAGCGAAGCTCTTGTATCGAGTTTGAGGTGATCAAAATTTTCCCTTGCCTGCTTCTTGGTTCCTTAATCCCCAATTAATTTTTAGATCTAAACACACATGTGACTTTTTCAAAGAACTTTCAAAGAAGGCTCTGAGTCACTCCAATCAGTTCTGAAGCACAAGATACCCCTCCGTTGACATTCTGAGATCATGAGCTCTGGTTATGTGTATTTCACTGTTCACATGGTAACAGAATCAAAAGAAAATCATAATGAAACACAACGGTTGGATTCAGAAATAGGTTACAAAAAACATTCTTTTGAGCAGCCTTAACAATGGGGATGAATTTACATTGGGCCAAATTCATCCTTCTTGCCGTGCCAATTAGCTCACTGAAGTTGCGCCTTGAAATAACTCAATAATTACATAAAATTCTGTCGGTTAGGCTTGTGCCACCCCCACCCACCCTCCAGTGCTAACCTGAAAGCAATTTGGCTGAGAAAAATCAAGAGTCGGTATTTTTGTTAACTCTTAGTACGTCCTCATTTTTTAAATCATTAGATATTTAATGGAAATTTGCATTCGAAATTGATATTGAAGCCTGCTTTATCGGAAAAGATGAGCCTCTGATGGTTTAAACCAGAAACATCTTCTCTGTAAGCATCAGAAGAAAGGGATGAAAAAGACTTAATTCTGTAGCTCTAAGCTGTCCTTTGTCTTAAAAGGTAAGAAAAGAATTACCATGGAAACGTGCTCACTCATTTCTTTTCATAGCAAAAAGAGTTTGACTTAATTACTATGAACTTGTACTATCTTATCTTAAAGTAATATTCCAGGTCTTTTTCCCAAGCAGTGTATTTATATGTCAGAAAGAACCGAGGAAAATGCTATCAGAAGGGAAATAAGCATTTGTCTGTGTTTAAATCATAGCTCTCCCTCTGTAGCAAACATTTTTATTACTGTTGTGAAATTCACACCTCTCCGGAGGAAACCTTCTTATAGAATCTGCTGGTTTCTCTCCGCTCCTGTACGGGTATGTAAGCAGCTGTAGCAAATCTCTTTTAACTGGCAACAATAAAGAACAGTAATTGCACACTTTAATTTTAAATTACAAGAATGTTCCTTCCTTTTCTGGAGGGAGACTTCTTCTGTGGGCCACTTTCCAGAACTAAATGCCTGATTCTCAGAAGAGAAAAGCATCGTCTTGTGCAGATTTACAGAGACCGCAACAGTCAAAACGTGAGACGCAGCAAAGAGCTCCGAGCGCTCTGCTTTTTCACTCTTCTTTGTGTTTGTTCCGGTTGTCTTGTCAGCTCAGGTGCTGATGAAATACTGGAAGACTGTGGTTCCTTGAATTTATACCTGCAGGTCTTGGGTCCAGCTTTGAGGAGGGTTTGCTCCTGAAGCTGTCATGCCATCAGTCACACTGGTGTTCACCCTGCTTCTGAGGCTCTGCTCCTATTGCTCCCTCTCCTTGCCTTCCTTTTACTTGCCTCTCACTCTGGGGAGGAGGGGAATAAGATCCTACAGCTGTTAGAAGGTGAAAATTTCTTCTAAGATAACATACCTTAGCCAGTGAGACCTGCGCTGTGCTCCCACAAGAGAGCTGCATCCAAGTACCTGGCAGTTTTACCCAGCTCAGCAGTCCTAGAAAGTGGAATCGGTTCTTTAAGTGAAACTTTGACAGTCTAACCCACAGTGAATGTATTAAACATCTTAACATTTCACATCTAAAACAGTAGCTTCCATTGTATCTCAAAGTACTGCACAAGCTTTTGGTAGTGGAGCTTCAAACATTTTTTCCAACTAGCTGGCCCCGGTACAAGTGGAGTCTGCATTACTGAGTGACGTAGGAACAGAGCGTGTCGTTATTTATCTCTGAGATAATCCTTGGTTTTCATATCACATCTGTGAGGCTTCCAGTCTTCTTCTGCAGTTAGACTGCCAAGGATTATATCTGTGGGAGTTACAGTTCCCTAGGAAAAAGGCAAACAGAGAACTTTCAGTCTAAAGTAATTTAATTTAGTGGAAGAACAGCATCAGAAACCAACCAAAACAAATTTCCATGAAAGGCCACAGGAAATATCTCTCTCCTGAAGCTCTCTACAGTAATTTTAGAGCTAAATGGCTGGTATCTTTGCACTCCTTAGAAGTGTGAGACTTAATAGTTTCAAGGCACTTGTTTTCAGAACAGTGTAAACACGTGGCAATCATAGATGTATTTAGTTGTGCTTCATTAAGTCCTATATCCACCCAATTTTTGGTGCCTTTGCTTTGCAACAACCATCGAAATTTCTCAACGTAGATGAGAATCTACCAATATACTTAACGTAAGAAGATTTAAAGTGGTGTTATCTTCTGACTTAGTTTGGCCATGATGTTGCCCTGTGTTTCTCAGGGACGGTTAAGACACGTAGAGAGAAGAGAACGTGCCCATTTTGAGTTGCGTATAAGAAAATGGTTGTGGTTTGGGTTTAAATGCAAAACATTAACACTTGAACGCACCGCGCAGGCACCGTGCTCCCTGTATCGCTGTCCTTGTGCACCGCGGAAGCTGATGCAGTCCCACTTTGACATCTGGGCACCACAGCTGTGGAAGCTTCAACTTTCAGCAGTTTAATTCAGCTGGTTTTAATAATGCTTATAACATACAAAGATCAGCTCCAACTTTACAGAGGAGGGGAAAAAAAAAAAATACACAACACGTGCGTTTTCTGGTATCTGCTAAGCTGTGTGTCATGAGTTTCTGTAATAAGTCCCAGGGATTAGGTTAATAGCATTACAGCTGGAAGTGTTACTTCCGGCTTTCAGAGAGACCTGTGTACGATTTACGAGGTTGGAGTGATTAGCAGTGCAGATGCAGACTCTGCTGGTTACAAAAGCTTATGTTGGCTGGAAAGCAGAGTGGATTCATTTTCTGGAAGAAAAAGAGGGTGTGTTACAGGAAAAAGTGTTGTCGGGTGTGGAGAATCTCGGGCTCGTTAAGGATCTATTCACAAAAGTAAAATAACGGTTGATAAGATGCTGCTAGGATTCCCCCCCATGCCCCAGTAACAGGAATGCCACATAGCCACATACATTCCCGAAAGCTATGAAATAAACTGGTTCTGAAAGCACCGTAATCCACACAATGGCGATAAGGCAGGTCTTCCAGGAGCAGGATTACATGGAAAGATTTCTTCATTATGAGTCACTACAGAATCTGGTGAGGTTTTATTTTGGAGAGTAGCTGTGGCCATCCCTCACTTTCTCCAGCCCACTCTAGAAGGAACCTAATGATGGGGTTGTTTAGTCTGGAGAAGAGGAAGCTGAGAGGAGACCTTACTGTTCTCTACAACTACCTGAGGGGAGGTTGTAGTGAGGTGGGTGTTGGTCTCTTCTCCCAGGTGATAGGATGAGACAAAATGGGCTTAAGTTGCACCAGGGGAGATTTAGGTTGGATATTAGGAAAAGTTTTTTTACCAAGAGAGCGGTAAGGTGTTGGAACGGGCTTCCCAGGGAGGTGGTGGAATCACCATTGCTGGAGGCATTCAAAAAATGTGTGGACATGGCAATTCAGGACATGGTTTAGGCATTGTGATAATGTTCAGTAGACAGTTGGACTTGATGATCTTGAAGGTCATAGAATGACTTAGGCTGGAAGGGACCTCAAAGATCATCTAGTCCAACCTCCCTGCCATGCGCAGGGACGCCTCTCAGCTGGACCAGGTTGCTCAAGGCCTCATCCAACTGGGGCTTGAACACCTCCAGGAAGGGGGTATCCACACTTTATCTGCGCAATTTATTCCAGAGTCTCGCCACCCTCGTACTGAAGAATTTTTTCCTAAGATCCAGTCTAAACCTTTTCTCCTTCAATTTAAAACCATTTTCCCTTGTCCTATTGCTGGACGCTCTTGTGAAGAGCCTGTCTCCAGCCTTCCTGTAGGTTTCCTTCAGGTATTGGAAGGCAGCTATAAGGTCCCCTTAGAGTCTTCTCTTCTAAGAGCTGAACAATCCCAGCTCCTTCAGTCTATCCTCGTAGCAGAGGTGCTCCAGCCCCTGGAGGTCATTTCCAACCTTAATGATTCTATACCTTGTAACAGTGTAAAACTTGCACAGGTAATTCTCAATTTCCATTCAAATATATCTTTATAGAGAGACACTTCTTTTTGTTATTCTGGATGTCTTCACATCTAAATAAGGCTTCCAGCAGTGTGGGGCCTTTCATCTAACATCTTGATTAGATGCACCCTTCGTGTGAAAATGATGGCTTTAGAGACTAGCATGCTGTCAACTGAACTAATGCCAACTATCTTTTACTGTTGTAAATCCAGATTTTCTTATCTAAAACTTTGAATCAAAGTAAATAAAATTGTTGCATCGTTGAAGACCTGATAATACAAAGAGTAAATTCTGATAGTTTTATATGAATCTTCCCCCTTTAAATTGTCGACATCAGCGTCTGTGACATCACTAACCATCAATTACACTGTCAGACGCCGGCTCATGCTGTCCTTTCATTTGTGGGTTTTGTCAGCTCTCTGGTGCTCTGGTAATCTCAGTTCAGCTTCTTTGCTCTTAAGTCATTTCCAAAGATCAACATTTTCTCTTGGCATACTATAAGGTGGAAAACTACTGACTCATACTAACTGCTCTTCAAAGCACGAGGAGGAGTGATTAGACTGACCATGCTGGTGAAAGGCCCTATGTCTCGTTTCATTCCTTCTCTGCTGCATTTTTCTTAAAGATAGCTTACTAGCTACAGCTTTCCTTAGATAAACAGGCACCATGTTGGAAAATTTCATACTCAAAGTGAAGCTTACAAAATTTACATTTGTCAGACTTTACAATAAGGTGGAAAAATGGCACTCGTTACTCGGAACAAACTTGAGATGTAATTGCTTGTAAGCTAAACAACTATCACATTCATCTGGCCATGAGCTAAATCAGGCTTTGATTCTGCAGATTGCAGCCCCCTAAGAGGACCACGTTTGCTACAGTTTTCCAGGGGGCTTAATACCATCTAAAAAAATCGGTGTATGATATGACTAATGAAATTCCAAGACTCCTGGCTCTTCCCAGCCTCCTGTACCTATCTAGCATTTCAATGTCAGTCTAAAATAGTGCCCAGCCACAAGGACAGTTGTGCTAATGGCTTCACCCAGCCTGTCCTGCACGCTACGCGTTTGCAAAATAAATTGGGTCCTTTTGAAGAGTTTCCATCTAAAGAGCATCCTAAATTTATCCCCCAAGATAGTAAAAGATTGCACTAGTTGGAAATTCAGTCTAGCTCTCCAGGAAGCCTCCTGTCACTGCTGCTGGGAAGCTCCCATGCCAAATGGCAGCTGTGATTAAAAGCATGGCAGTCGGTGACCCTGAGCTGGCTCTCATAGCGTAGGACCTTAAAAATGCTTCAGTGAACCTCAGAGGAAATTCAGATCACGAAAGAGACTCTCTCAAATTTGCCTAGAGGAACTGAGTTGTTCAGTTTTGCTTTGTTGGTTTTTGTTGTTGTTGTTGTTTTGTGGGTGTTTTTTAATTCCCTTCAGAATGTATTTCTTCCTGGAAAAAAGGAAGACTGTACTGTCCCAGGGAAAGGGGGCTATGGCAGGAAGAAGGGGTAATGGGGGGTGGAGGGGAATTACAAGTGCTTTTTGTTTGCTCTTATGTGTTTTAAGTGCTCTGTTGCTGATGCTTCTTACACCATATGGTGGAACAGCTGATGGTTAAATGCTGATGCTGAAACATGATGCTGACACAGCAGATGCTAAAACGTGATTGTGGCAAAGAGGATAGCAAAACACTGAAGGTGAAACACCAGTGCAGAAAATGTTGATGATAAAATAGAACCCTCTGATGTTCCTCGGATAGAAATTATATTTCTGGAGCTGGCAATAACTGTAGCAGCCCAGATGATGTTTGGAAGGCCAGCCTGGAGAGTTGCTGGATGCGTGGGAAACTAGAAGAGTTGTCAGCTGGTTGTTAGTTGGAGATAGCGAGCAAAGTTTCTTGCTCTTTGCTCTAAAGGGAAGGACGCAAACCCTTTAGGAAGCAGCAGATCACTTGTGAAACTTTCTTTTCACCTCTCACAGTCCTTCCAGCAGAACTTTGCATCAGCTCTGTGCTGGTCTTACAGACATGAGAGAGGTTGGCTGCAAACCAGCAGGTTTCCAGCTGGTCACAGCGGAATAATGAGGTCATCCAACGCGCACACAGTCTGTTTGCTTGCTTGTCTCCCTTAACATTTATGTATTTTTTATGGTTCTAAACATTGAGAACAAGAGTTTTAAACATTTAGTTGCAACAAAATGTGGTCCGATATGTTTTTTAGCAGGAAAAGTCATTCTAGGGTGTGCTGGCCTAAGTTTGTGAGAGATGGGTTTGACCTAAGCAGGTATGCACCCTGAGTCTTGTGAGGCACAGGAATGGCACTCGGTGTGCCAAGTACTCGACAACTTGTTCTAGAAAATTAAGGTAATTCTAAAAACTGGGAGAGGGTCAAATAACTTAAGTAGCGATATAAAGTTTACAAGATGATGTATCTTCAGATATTAAATATTCTCCAGTCTGATGAGCTGTGCCCTCAGAAAATCCAGGGTGAATTGAGCAGCTCTCTGGCATTAGGAAAATCTGGTCCAGTTTCCTGCAGACCGAGTCTTATTCTGCTTCTTAGCTTGTTGACACTGTGTAGGTTGAATTGTAGAATATAAAATTTGTATCATTAAAATACTTTTGAGATTCAGTAGCCATTTCCTTGGCAGAGGTCTCCTAGTATGCATGAGAAGAGGGACGGAGAAAGTTTGACCACTAGTGTGCAATTATTTGGAAAAGAGGGAGGGCGTGATCAGCATCTCCCACAAATATTGAGGGTATTCTACCTGTGAAATGTGATTAAAAGCCTTCAAATCGTGCTTTTCCTTTGGGATTCCTGGCGTGTGTCTGTCTTGTTTGTTGGCAGCTTACTGTGTCCTCTAAAACAGTGTAGGTAGGCAGCAGGGAGGGGGACTTGCTTCTGTCTGTGGTACCATCTGCTGCGGTTTGGTCGGACAAGCTCGGTGAACACAGGCAGACCTGAGGGATTCTCCTGGAGCACAGAGAGGGCACAAAGAGATGATGACAGATTTTGGTGGCATCTGATGAGAAGAGCAGAGAGAAGCCAGGACTCAGAGATGATACGGAGTGTGGGAATCGTTTACCTGACTTACACAGCGTGCCTTTAAATGCCTAAAGGCATTGAGCTGTCTGTGAGGAAGCAGCTGGTGAGACACATAACCTATGGGAGACCTGCATCCTCCAAAAAACCTGGTCCCTCAGATACCCTGTGACCTCTCAAAGCACAACACGCCAGCATGTTGATACAGGTGTCCCTTCCCAGTAACTTTCTGTCACCTGCATGTAGCTTGATGCAGCAAAGGAAGCCACTGAATACTGGCTGTGATGAGAACAACATAGGAGGGAAGGCAGAGGGAGATCTGATTTCAAACTTCTTCATTCTGTTTTGTGCAGCAAATCTCTAGTAAAAAAAAAAAAAATAGGTTGTTCTAGTTCATGTTTATAGGTTCAAAATCCCTCCGGGGCTTTGTTTTAAGGAAGAGAACTCAGCAGTTCTACCCCAGGCTCTGCCTCCCCGCGCTTGGTCCAGAGAGGGATGTTTCCAGATTAAGTGCCAAGTTCCCTCACTGCAGAGTTAAGTAGGTTGGGCATCCCTGGGCTAAGCTGTGAGTAACTGTTAGGGAATCAAATGCCAACTGTAGTAGTAGGAGTGAAGTTTTTACAGGCTGCCACTGTTACCTGCTGAAGTAATGAACCCTACCAAATAATGCTGCTGTTAGGAGGGGGTTGATAGTAGCAACACATGGGATTGAGCCTAAATCTTAACTCTGGACAGGTATGTGGGAAAACAGACACCACCATAACTTCCCTTCAGAGAGAAACTTCCAGAGTTGTGCACTAAAATATGTGAATGATTAATTAGTTATTTTACAGTAAATAGTACCACTTGAGTGAATTTTGGAAGGCATTCTCACCCAACTCATGTCTTTTCTGGTTCTACGCTTGCAATGTTTTTCCCAGACTAAACCTTTGTTTGGAGTTCCCTGGGAGGTATTGTGGTGGCAGTTTGTTTCTTTGGTCAAAACGACAAAAATATCAAAAAAAGGATCATTTGTATATGATTTAGACTCTACCAACACTTCAGTCCGGAAAACTAGCTCCAGCATCCAGCCAGATGTTGATAACTAAACAGGAGGCTCTGGCATAGAGCCTGGGGGAAGGAACACGATCGTTGTCCCTGGGAAAGCTGATTCCAGTGTGAAAGCTTATGGTTACATCAGTTCCAAAAATATTTTTTGAAACGTAATTTGCACCCCAGTGATTTGGGAAGACGTTCAGCGTTTGGTACCTAATAAAGAGAGCTGGCATGGGAGGGGATGTTATTTTAATTATAACAACACGGTGATGGCATTTTCAGGAAGGGATCCCACAGAGTTCTGACTGCAGACGTTTCTCTACTCACAGCATTTAAACAGCTGCCAAAGGGTTTTCATTAATAGGTTATTTGGATCGAGTATATGCAGGCTTATGCTGGGCTATCACTGCTTCACAGCCCTTCTCTCACTTTCTTGACTTTCTCGGAAAGATGAGCCAAATAGATTTGGCCAAACCGGTCCCTCAGATTAGAAGGCGAAAAAGCAGGCGGCGAGAGGCAGCCGGTATTGCAGCTCTGTACCCGAGAGCAGGGTGAGAACCACAGTCCTTGAGATCACCAGCTGCCGTAATCCCCCTCCGTATCCTGCAAGCAGGACAGCTTTCAGTGTCTGCACACCCGAGCTGGCTGATGCAGTGAAAGCCCTTCTAAAGTTTGTAATGTAACTATACTGAGGAATTTGGAAACTCCAGCCTCAGTCTTTATGTGAGAGCTCTCTAACTGCCCGCTATTTTTGGAAATCACACCATTTGTGACTTGCTGTCATTTATCGTGCTACTGTTACTAATTGCCAGTGACCTTGCTGGCATTTACAGCAGCTGAGGATCTTGCTCAGGGTTGGTGCCGAGACCCAGCACTCCTCTGCACTGAGCTTGCGTAGTCTGGCGAGGCCTCATCTCGCAGGCATTGCCACACAGGAGGAGTAACTGGGTAGGAGTCCCGGAGTCACCCCAGTGCAAGGTGAGAATCAGGCCCAGCTACTCCTGCTTGCAAAGTCGCTTCTCCTGAGAGCGTGCATCTCTTACTGTGCTTCTTCAGCACTGCTTGAGCAAGGGATGAATTCAGGGAGTACCTGGGGCCCGTCAGAGCTTGCAGCGATTCTCATCTCCGTTCAGCTTCGCGTTCCCGTTGCTTAGAAGTTTTTGCAAAAGTATTACTATCCCAATCAGATTGTACTGCTCTATTTTATATATATTAAGAGTCTAACCAACAAATCTTTACACGAAGAAAAAAAAGCAAATAACTCGGTGTAAATCATCGTCATTTTTTTTATTATTCATTAAAGAAACATTAATCATAAACCTCTTTGGTATTCATGTGGATGTAATATGTAGTTCCAAAGGAATTATGGATTAAAGGGGACTTAAGCTCAGAACACTCAGTTCTCTATGAACATGCTGTGTTCATTATGTTAGATTTAGTGTGAACTATTTTCTTCAGTATTATTAGAAAGGAGTAATGGTTGAGTTTCGCATTTATTTGAAAGTGATTAAAGTAAAATTTTCACCTTGAATAAAACAGCAGCAACATATTAACAATTTTTTATCATGCCCACAAAAGAAATCTCTTCTCAAAAGAAGGAAAATAATCCTCTGAAATCTACCTGCAGCTGATTATATTAACCCATGTGAAATACCCATTTCCACCTCCATGGATATTCTTTTTTTTTTTTTTTTTTAAATCTTTAATTCAAAACAGAAACTGGATGTCTTTATAGCCCAAATGTTTCTGAAGACCAGCAGTAGTTAGACGCATGTTCTATCAATTTAAAATGCTACAGTTTTTGTAGACAGGACTCACCGGATACTTAGCTAAGTTGCCTAAACATGACGCATCCTGAATTCCCGTCTAGCTGCTAAATGATCTCAAGCATTCAGATTCTAGTAATTATAGCTGTACGATCTGAGGAGGGATAGGATTTTTGACTGAGTAAACTTTTGAGAATCGGGACCTAATCAGATACATTTCCTTCACTNACTTGAACATCTTTGAAGAGGTAGTCCTCTGCACTTGCAAACACTCTGCTTATTTGGTGAAGTGTCACAAGATGTCCTGTCTGGACACTGCTGAGACCCCTCACCTGTCCTTGTCATCCACAGCACTACTTTTTGTAAGTTCTTCAGGTGGCTCTTGAGGTTTCAGTTTTCTTCCTTCTATAAATTCTGAAGTGCTGAAACTTCCAGCTGCTATTCCTGCCGTCAGATGTTTAAATTCTCTACCACAGCTATGGCTCCATGTTCCAACTTAGCTTCACCCTACTAAATCTAATTTTGCATTTTTGTTAAATTAAAGAAAGGCGGGGGGGGGGCGGGAAGAAAAAAAAAAAAGGTTTTNTCTGTTGAGGTTGTTAATATCTCTGCTACTCACATGCACATAAGGGTAATATTAGGATCACTGCACATTCACTCTTCTGTTTCTGACTTCTGAAGGCCCTACATTAATATTCTAGGACTCATTACTGATGTAGAAACTAACTAGTTTATTGAACATTGCATGTCTTGCCTCATGTCTGCACAGTCCTAATTAAAAATCAGAAACTTCTTTACCAGCAAGAAGCTTTGTAAAATGCGGTTTGGATTTTTTTTTAGAGGATTTAATCCCATTTCTGTGTATATAAACCAGAGGGCATCATCTAGGCACTCTTCTGAGCTTAGAGATATTATTTACAGAAATAATTCCATGATTAATATCCCGGGCTGGATTCTGCCCAACCTACCATTTTACACCACAGTGCTACTAAGTACCGGTGAGCTCTAGGCATGAGGGGGCCGATGATGAGAAATCAGTTTATCCCAAGAATTGTGAAGTTACGAGTCACAGTGGAGCTTGTTCCTGCCANTATTCAGAAATGGGAATAAAATTGTAAAAATTAACTCCAGTTAAAGTTCCAGTTCCTTCTGAGCCATGGTATGGGTGACAGGATCCCCTTTACAGCCTGGGTTTCTCCACAAGAAGCACCTTCCACACTGCCAGGCCCTCCTGGTGACTGCTCTGTGCTGCTCCCAAAATGATCACAGCCCAATTCCCCACAGAGAGGTTCTCCTAAATAGGTGCTGGCCGAGGACGGCGGTTGTTGCTGCGTGGGTGCCATTGTCCCTGTGTATCACTGACTTCCACTAATGAACTTCAAATTGTGTGTGCAGTTTATTTTTGTTTTCCTATCTTTTGCCCTCCTTTGCACAGGCTCTCAGAAGACAATTTTATCTTTTTCTCAGAGAGATTTTGGGTTTGTTCTTTCATACGTGGTTTTCTTAAGGCCAAATCTCGGTTTCAAGTCATGACCCACTCGGTGTTATTAAGTTAACTAAAATGACCTCAGAGGCAGGGAGCAATGTGAGCCTGGGCTCTGGTGGGTGTGGGGGGGGTTGTGACTTTTTGAGGGTACAGATGAGAAGAGACCTGCCCTCGGAAATGGCCTGGGCCAGGAGATAGAGCCAGATCTGCCTTAGGGGGAAACTGATAGGGGAAAAGGGGGAAATAAATCCCTTTCCCTGCCACACTCCATAGCACATTGAAACCTGGATTCTGTAAATATGCTTTTATGTAGAATAAAGATGGCTGTGTAAGGAAAGCTATAGCACTAAATATCTTCAAATAGTGCCTTCTTTAGTCTGTGTGGAACTTTTATCTGCAGCTGTCACAGCTCTCCTGCTACAAATCAACCTCTTTATCTGGCTTTGTGGGAAGCGTCGTGCAGGGGGGGATGGCAGAGCTTCTGCTGGCTCATGTGGCACACAGCACTGTGCCTCTGAACCTCTCTCAGTTATTAATAATGAACTAGTCTTTGCAACACAAATATATGAAAAGGTGGGTAGTAGTGTCACTTTTGGTTTAAAAAAAATGGAGGAAGTGAGAGATGAAGAGAGCTGGTCAGGATAGTACCGTACTAGAAACTGGAGGCTGAACCTAGGTTTCCTGAGAGCCAGTGCCCCAGCCAGCTTAAAAACTTCACATTTCTTTTATTACTGGCTTGCCCTGCAGAGTTTTTCTTTTTGTCCTATTTCTTTCCCCTTTCTTTTCCTCTTGTCAGTGTAGTACAGAGATCCATGTAAGCTCAATTTCATATTTTACCAAAAAAAATATTGAAAGGCCTCAGGACACACTATATTTGCAACACATGATGCCATTTGGCAAGACAAAAGTCATCTTGCTGTTACTAAAAATAGTAATAAAAGCCATAATGCCATGTATTACAGCAGTCCACGCTGTTGAAACATGCATGTCTGCCCTTTCCTCATGACTATTCACTGTTCTCCTGCTCCTGGTGTTTCCTTCTCTCCCTCGGATCACACGCTGGTCAAAAGCTGCTTGCTGTTTTGTGCATCAGAGGAAGAAAATAAATAAAGGAATGGTATTTTTCACTGCGGGTTTACGATTGCCTGTAGTGTGGAAGGCTGCCAAAGGGAGCGTTCGCATGCTCAGGGACTGGCGTTGCTAGTGCTTGCGTAAGCTACCTGGTAAGCTGTGGGCTAACGCTAACTTTATTTTCCTGGGAAGTAAGAATATTGGCAACATTAATTTTCAGCTGAATTAGTTCTTTTGATAGCAGCCCAAGAGGTAGTCTTGAAGCAATCACTAAATCAGAGCAGCTAGTGCTGCTTTACTGTTATATAGTCTGTTTGTAGACCCAGGAGCCCTGTTGTCCTTCTCTGAGGGGGATCTTCAGGCGCTGTGTTCTCTGCTACAGGTTTGTAACCATGTGTTTCCGTCACCTGCTCATATACATCATAGGTGGGGCGGGAAGAGAGCCCAGATACCTTTAATATTCAGCCAGGATAAATTGGAGTAACATCTAGGCTGCTCTACAGTGTCCTAAAGAGAGCAGCAGCAGCAGCAGGAGGAGCAGCGCCGAAGCAGTGAGGTGTAAGCTGTCTGTACCTGCACTGAAGTGTGCCCCAATTTATGCCCTGAGGAGCTTTGCTGTTCCTGGAAAGTTTGGGATGGGGTTTCTCTTGAAGTAACAAAAGAAGACATGCCTGATACTTCCTCTACACCGCCCTCTGCTTTGCTCCCAACACTGTCACCTTTTAAGTGCTCCTCGCTGTTACTGGTAGCAGACGTGTTTAAAACCGAAGTGAGAAACTCTCCTTTCAGGCTCTAACCAGGGGGCTGGATCAGTCCTCTGATTATTATCAGCAGAGGAAAAAGTACACCGAGTGAGGAAGAAATCTGTTAGAGTCAGAGAATCCCAAAACGTTAAGAAAAAAGGCTTCCTTGATGAAGGGTTTTTACTGGGCGTGGTGGGAATTTGCTGTAGGGAAAAGCAAATCTTGTGAGTCGCTGGGCCATCAGTGGGAGTTGGGGAAGAGTTGGATTCCAGCCCTCAGCTCCCACCCGAGGCTGCTGCTCTGTAACTCCTTTGGACCTATTGAGTCCAAGGGCAGAAGAGAGTGGCCAGTGCCGTGCCAGGAAGGGTCTGTAATGAATAAACATCTTCATTTTAAATCGCTGTCGGCTCCTGATTTTGCATTTCATTTCCAAATGCAGTTATCCAATTTTCAGTTTAGGCCCTCTGAAGTGTAGAAAAATAGAATTAAACTGCAGAAGAAGGGGAGGAAAAAAAAACTTTAAATATCACTAAAATGATGTACAAAGAGAGAGAGAAAATGACCTTTGGTTGGGCATCCAACAGTGCAAAGAAATTCTAAAGTAGTTTACTTTGAAGTACATTTCAGTCAGAGGGATTTTCTAGCAGTGAAATCGGGCACTTAGCAGGGATTGCATATAATTTCCACTCTATGCCAGTGTAAAGCTTCAAACAATGATTTTTTTTTTTTTCCATTCAGCACCAATAACTAAAGCCCTTGGTCATTAATAATGACTCATTCTTCACCTGCACTATTTGAACTACATTTGTCATCTACTTACTAGCCTTTAAAAGAACTTAACCTGGCTCTTCCTTTTGCCTTGTCTTTCAGTTTCTGAGTCATTTTCTCTACAAATGATACACCTTAGAATTTGACATTTACATAGGACGCTGTATCTTATGTTAGAAGTGCTTTTAGATTGCATTTGCCTTAACTGTAGGTGTTACTATTATATACTATTATATTTTACTACCTTGCTTAGTTTAATCCTCCCGTAAGAGTGTCAGGTCAGTAATGATTGGGCTGTGGGAGCGTGGAGGACGTTGACTTTGGTATCTCCAGCACCACCCCTTCCTGCCAGGCGTGAGGTGAAATAATTCCCCTAGAAGGCAGCCGACCTGTTAGAAAGGCTCTTTGGACACTAACACATTTCAGCAGAAAATGTGTAGCTGGCATCTGTAACGTGACCTAATTTAATATCCTGTGGAGGCATCCAAGTAGAAGCTGGTGGGATCCAGTCGTCAATGAGCAGTAAAAGCGTCTTTCTCAGGACCTGAAATCCAGCAATCTGAATGCTTGGCAGCAATGCCCGTGGTGCTTCCCTTTGCTTTGTTAACAACCCGAGTATAACAGGGAGTAAAAGCTGTTTCAGCTCATAGCCTTCCTTGCATTTAAGGTGTGCCTGGAGACCAGGTGTAGAGTGACAAGGTTAGCCCTTGTGCCTGCTTTCTGCGCGCGTCCGAGGGGCTGGTGTATCAGAAAAGTCCAGTCATGCTATTTAAAAATGGATTAAGTCTGATCTACACCAGCAGTTGCTAAGCTATTCCATCCAAACAGAAATATTTCTGTCTAGAAATGACTGTCGTTAACATAAATTCCGTTAGTATTCATATTATTTTATGTTTTAGTCTGAGAAATGCTTTTTATTTTTCCAGTTACAAAATCCTGCGTTCTGGTTGTGCAGCCGTCACAGTCCCCATAAGCAGTGCTAGTTAGGGAAGCGAGCCTTGCTCCCACCAAAATCACTAAGTTTTGTCGGTGACCTTCATGTCAGAAAGAGCCTGCCCTCTTACAGAACTCAAAAATAAACCGAAGCTGTAAAAACCATAATATTTTCTTAAGGAAGTCATCCTTTTGTGTTTTCTTTCAGAGCCTGAAGTGCCTTTTGTAGAAAGGTAACTAACCTGCAACAGAGGAAAGTTAAAAGAACGCTGTTAGAAAGCAAAGTATAAGGTAGTTAGGAACATATGCTTGTTATAGTTATTCTTAGAAATGAAATATAAAAACATCGAAAAGATGGGCAACCAGTGCAAACCCATGTACCATAAACTGGAAGAACTTCATGATCAAATATTTATGCCTCTCTTCGCAGTGTTTGAAAAATTAAATTATTAAAAGCAAATATTGTTGCAAATAGGTTCCCATCAATCTCAATAAAAGTTACATTTCCCTATCTCCGTCACATTATTACTTTTTTGCTTTCAGTCTTTTAAGATTGAAGAGAACAGTAGCAAACTCCAGTAACAAATCAAAGCTTTTCAATGTAATTCACTTGGTGAGTAATTTCTAATTGATTCAGACTGATGGGGCTGCATAGTTTGATGTATTGCCGACGCGAGAGATACTTTGGGCAAAGTGAATTTATAAGCACCTCTCTTCCAAAGAAAAATGGCTGCTATATTTAATGTTGTCATTTTTAGCTGTAGCAATGTTCTTGTACACCTGTGTGCGGACTCTCCAGAAAAGCAAAACCCAGAACAGCATGCACCCCTCTCGGGATCCCGACTCCTTTCCCGCAGTGGAGCGGAGGAACCGGCTCGGCGCTGGATCGCAGGCCTGGGGAGTCGGACACAATGAGTATTTACAGCCTGGTATGTGGGTTCCGCTCTCTCCTTTTCTCTCCCTTTTTTGAAAAGTGTAGTTGCTTAGCAACATAATTTAGTCACCTGCAGGTCAGGGTTCAGATCTTGTTAATGTCATTGTGAATTAGGAGGAGGAAATGACTTTGGGGGTTTTACAGCTTCTTTGTGACATTGCTGTTAACCAAGAGGTTTGTAGCCTGTTTGGTGGAAAACCTTCAGTGACTGCTTGTTTTTTGTGTGATGATTTCCATACGTGTTCTGCAATATTTCTGAAGCGAAGAGGGGAAAGGGGAATATGACAGAAGATATGTTATTTGATATATAGATTGTGGATGCTAAAGGTCAGAAGCAGGGCTTTGCACCCAATGACAAATGGCTTCATTTTAGGCAAATTAAACTCCAGACTTTGGAAAGAATCGTTCCAATGTCAGTCCTGCTCTGTCCTCTTGTCTTTCCCCACAGCACATTCAGGGAGGCTTTCAGGAAAGCAGAAGCAAGCTCCCCTCCGTGCATGCCTGGCGCTTTATTCCCCACAGCAGAAATCCCTGAAGGCTGGTGCCTCAGGGGAGCAATCTAAATTTAGCAACTACAAAATTCATCTTGAATTTTTGCTCCGTACACTTGCAACCTCTCGAATACCATCTGATTCTCCCTGCTTCAGCCTGGTGTAATAAAAACTTCAGTCCTCCCCTGGCACCCTGCTCCGGTCAGACAGAGAGGATTCCCAAGCCCATTTGCTTAGTTTACCGCAGAGGATCCGAGGCATCGTAGCTGATGCAGTCCCAAATGTCAAGAGACTTGCAGGGCCACTCAGGCTTGGAGAAGTGTGTGCTTTCCTACCTGCCCGGGCGCCTCTGGGGATGCTGCACACCCATCAGATCTGTTCAGCTCATCGGGCAGAGCCGGGAGGACGGGGCCGTAGTGCAAGGCTGGGGATCTGCAAAGGCTCGAGAAAGCAAATGGGATTTTTGCATGCGCTGGGTGTGAAGGAAAGGTTTTGCCATTTTGATAGAAATATTTGTGTAGAGCTGTCAGAAGGGTTTTTCCACTTCATTGGCCTAACCAGTTGAAAGGAAAGCGTGCCTGCATCCATATGTGCATATACATATATCTCCTCTGTGTGTTCTTATTACTATGGGTGAAGATACAAATTTGACCCAAGCTTGAACAATTTGGCCCAAAATTAAGTATTTCATTTACGGGGTGACAAATCCTTTCTATTACAATTTTAAATTAAGACATTCAAATCATAAGTAGAAGTCTCACTGAAAAGTAAAAGGTCTTAACCTTTTCCTTGAAAAATAACAGAATTAAGTATTTTGCATGTGGTGAAAATATTTCTTCATTGTTTACAGCCAAAACAGTTTTATCAAATTCAATCTGAATTCATGGGTAGTTACAATCCTCCTAAAATAGCATTTCTTAGCAAACTTATTATTCACCGTTTGTTTTGTTTTTTTTTTTTTAGCTAAAGTTTGCATTTGGTTTCCTGAACAAATTTTGTATGCATTGCTCTTGTCTCTGTGGCCTGAAATGCTGTGCTAATGGCTCTGTCCTGCTGAGGTTTTCGCACACACGTCGTTTCACACGGGCTTTGTGGCTCCATTGTAAGCTGTGCGAGAAGCTGCAGTTGTGTTCGCTGTTCACAAACACTGGTAATCCCAGGATCATTTGCATGGGTGATTTGTGCTCTGGAGTTCATTAATCTTTTGCTGTGACTGTTCATTATTTGTGCTGTGTGACTGGTCAGCTAAGACATATGGGGCCAGATTGCCAGCTGCTGAAAATCAGCGTGGCTCCGCTGATGGATGGAGGCAGGCTGGTTTCTGCCTGTGACGGATTGGATCCCGGAGCACAGGGGCTTCCTGCTTGTTTGCGGGCTTTGAGGCAGGCTACGCTAGTTTTTGTGATGTATGAGCTTCTACACAGGTGAAATCCACCTGTGAAACAAGCTGTCTTCTGATACCTTGCTTAGATAAACAGTTGAGATCTTGTAAAAAAAAACAAAAACGTTGTGAACAAGCGTTTGCAAACAGGAGTTAAAAAGGGAAATGAAAAATAGCTGAACTGAAAAACTTAGACATTTTTTTAACTTTCATTCAGGTGACTCCTCCAATATAAAAGCAATAATATTTTAGGTGGCTGTTTTATTATTTCAGATTGAGATGCAGACCATGTTCTTGACTCCACTTCCTGCAAAAGCTTCAGTAGTGACAACAGTACTATGCAACAGTTGTCCTAATGTGTAAAACTGGAGTAATACTGTAAATCGTTATTTACAGGGATGGATACAACAAGCTGCAGGGAATCAGAGGAAAGGTTTTTAAAAACTGATCCTGGCAAAGGTCTGATGCCATGCTGCCAGCTTGTAGTGAGCTGGAGGAGAGAGAGGGGTCCAAATCACTGGCAAAAGGGAACTTCACCAACTTTTCTGTGTTTTTATTCAGAACTGGGTGGGTAGGAGCAGCTATGTGAAGCAAAAATGTCTTCTGGATCTGCCTTCTTAGGAATTAACTCTAGAAAGATTTCAGATTCATTGCCTAACTCAGGCCCTTACAAAGTTGTTGGCGTGTGAGACATAAATCACTCATGCAACAGGGCATCTACCATCAGGGGTGCTAATTGAGACTAATGTTGCAGTGGGTAGTTGGTGAGAGAGCAGAATAACAATCAAAACTGAGAGGAGAGGGAATATTTCCTCCTTGCTTCCTTCTGAGTAGCATTGGCATTGTGGTTTTAGGCTGACACCAGGATTTCTCAAACTCTGCTTATATTGTGTCAATCTCCAGCAGCACCTTTAACGTGTGACAGACACCAATGAACATAAGACCACCCTTAACCCATGATAGGGCTCGTAAATTTAGAAGGCTGTAGAGGTGGAAGATTTGTATCATTATTGCTTGTTCCCTATCCCTCTCTACCTCTTTCCCTAACATTTGACAGGGACTTTATAACTGATAATAACACTTGGCGGTTATGGGTGGTGAAACTTTGAAAACTTTTGGAAACTTTTAATCCATGGATCTCAAAATGCCTTCTAGACTTTGATTGTCACAACTGGTTTACTAGTCAAGTATAAGGCTGGGGAAAAGGGAAGCTATGCAGTTCACCAAATAGTATGTGGAAAATCAGTAGTGGAGCTCAAAGTAGAAGCCAGAAGTCTTTCCTCCGTCCCTCTGCTCCTTCTCCAGACAGTACGTGCTGCTCTTTGGTCTCATTTGCAGAATAGTTGGGTGCTGGCAGTGATTAGCTAAAACTCAGTACCCTGTTAACTTCTAATAAAAGCCAAGTTGACCCACACAACAGTAGGGTGAGGAGTACATCATTAAAAAAGTCACACTGACAGCTAGGTGTTTTGGTTTTAATCATGGAGTTTCATGTTTACCGGCCAATAGAGATTTGAGGGTTCAAATGAAAGGAATGAAATATAGATTTTGAAGAGGCTTCATATGTTCTTTTATCTATCATGTATTGTCTCAAAGACGCCCAACTGCTAGCAACCCAGCTCTGGGAGACTGCCACGCTTAATGTCGATGGCTCGAGATAAATTTTGTGCAAGGGTGAAAGTCCCTGGATTTTGTTTTCTGTGTGTGCCTGGTGCTCCAGGGCACCCACAGTTAATGAAACCACATAAAAATGAAATGGTTAAAAACAAACTTCTCTGTAGGCAAAGTTTCTTTTATTTTTCTTTGTAAAGTTTGGCGAAGATATGCCAGGTTTGTTTTGTTTTGTGTTTTCCTTAAAAAGAGAACCAACAGGGCTTGAAAGGAAGTGGATCTGTAGAGCTGTCAGCAGAATCTATAAAAGAGACTCTCTGGGAATCCCATCTACCTCTCCAGTTGCAGGCAAAAAGACATGGAAAGTAACACATCAAAACTACATTTCTTAAATATTTTATACTTAACATTCAGTGCTCCAGCTTTCACAAGAATGCTAGATAGCTGTACTTCCTTTAGTGTTTTATATATGATGCTTTAAAAACATCTGAAATAAGTTTATACCTTGTATCAGCTACCTATAGCAAACTGTCTTACAATCGGCGGCATATGTAGTTCTGCTGTATACGTTTTCTTAAAGGTATGGGCAATGTAAAGCTGGAGCCTCTCTCTCCTGAAGTACTTGTTCTTTAGCTTGGACAAGGCAGTGCTGTTCTTGAACTTATGTTTAGGACCGTGCTATGGTCTGGTGGCAAAACTACAATCAAGTCTCAGATGAGTCTGTGCTGTTCAAGAACTGATTGACCAAAGATGTATCCTAAGATTTAAGGAGGTACAGGAGATTGAAAATTAATTTGATGTAAGGCTAATGACTTGGCAAAAATGGAAATGTCACCTAGGAAGTCTGGCATCGTGCCTCTGCTGTGACCATGAGTCCATAGTGGTTGTATATGTGAGCGGGTGAAGTTAAATACAAGTTTGAAATGTGGGATTCCTCGTTCAAGAACTGATGTGAAATAGAAAAACGTAACTCTGCGTTTTAGCTAATTTGACGCTATAACCCCAGATTAAGTCTTTCTATATTTCTTAATTAACTGCAAGGTTGCTGTATGCAAACACAATTTGATGTGCATATTTGTGTGTGATTGGCACAGAGATCAACCATGCCAAGTTTAAGTAAACACGAGCACACAAACTCAAACAACGAGATGTTTGCCCAGCAAGGCAGCGTAACTCTTGCAAACAGAAAGTCACTTCTTCATCTACACTTAGAAAACCTTGTTTTCCTACTGTCTTCCTGCACTAGGAGCCCCGCAGATTCTGGTCTTTAAAGTGCTCTGAACAAATCTGTATGGATGCAATCAAGTGTATTGTGAAGTACCTTGGTTTTACTTACTGGTACAAAGACACCTGCAAGGTAAGGCTTTTGAGATCTGGCTGCCTCAGTCAAAAAACAAACTGTTGCAATTGTTTCTCAGTTAGTACAAACTCTCGCAATTGTTTCTCAGTTAGCAGGCCAGAAGTTCTGCTCTAGAGTAAAGCTTAACCTTCTTATTTCCGTTATTTGAATTAATGTAATGTTTCTGAGAGATGCTGGAGAGACAGCAACGTAACTCAAAGTCCGTTATCCATCTCACAGCCGGTATAATTGAATTAAAGTTGTGATTGCCTTTCTCGTTATAAAATCTTGGGGTGTGTTGGTCAGTGTGTTCACAAATGTGACTCTGAAATGCTGCTCTTTCCTCAAGAAGGTACAACATGTAAGGTCTGATTTCTAAGTTTCCCTCCCATGTGTAGGACAGGAGAAGGTGAGGGTGGGAGTCTTTGATAACATCCAAACTCATGAACTGCAGAAGAACTGAATGGTAGAAGTGTTAAAAAACAGATGCAAAGAGTTTTCTGCCAAACACCTTTAATCATTCCATACTTTCTTTTCTCACTGAAACTGTTTTCATACAGTCTCTCATACGGTGGTTTGTGAGCCTGATTGAGTATTTCTGTGGACAGATATCACAGCTCCACACAGCACAGAAGACAGAACATGGCTCACCTTGAAATAGAATCTTAAAAAAAAACAGGATTTCTGCAAAATTTTTTTATCTTGCCCGAGTTGTGGCAAACTGTAACAGAAGATGGTCACTGCTGCCTGGATCTGGTCTGTTGTGGAAGAGCTGAGACGTGTGCGCAGTATTTTATGCTGGCTTTGGATGGTTTTTCTACCTGGACGTCTTTGTGTCTGACTTCCAAGTCTGTCCGTACATCCCTTTGGAGAACAGCTTGCAGGAGTAGAGCAGCTAAGGGAGGAGGTGAGGGATCACTGTCTGGTGAAGGTCTTTTAGCTTTCTTTCTAAAACCCCCAGGGAGGAGAGGGGGAAGGTGATGCAGGATCAAAAGCAATAACAGAGGAGTATTTGCAGGAGTGATTTTTTTTTTGATTTTTTTTTTTTTTTAGGATGACTTATTTGGTAGAGATATTTCTTTTTTCTCTAGTACCCAGCTGCTGAACTGAAGTCTGAATGTACCTTGTCAGTGCAGTGCATTGCAAACCTCCAGTCTGAATGTCTCGGCCATTTCTTGCTTTGTCTTTTCTTACCCTTTCCAGAGTGAGAATACTTCCCATGAACAAGTACACCCTTGCCAGCCTCTCTCACACAGGCACTTTCAAACTTCCTCATAGATTTAAGAATACAGCATCCAAGAGCTTTAAGTCACTATTAGTTCAGAAAGAAGGGAAAGCTGCCATCTGTTTCTTCCTTGCTTCTCACTCAGAACGGCAGGAGAATACTTTTTTTGACCCAACTCTTCCCAACTTTCACCCCCTAAAGCATTAGTTAGAATTAAATGTCAGTGTGTTATTCACACGGGAAAAATAAGGTAATTTATTTACGTGCCTGTATAGTGGAACAGCATGTTAGAGAAGGTAGCTAACCAAAGGAGGACAGTTCATGTTTCTGAAACAGGCTGCTTATTTGAGCATTAAAAGGAAGTAAAAAAAAAAAAAATTAAGATAAATGTAAAAAATCTATATTCCCCTTTACATTCATCTTTGAGAAGATGGAGTATTTTATGCTTAAGAGCCATTTTGTCAGCTGGCTGCCAATGTGTTAAAGATGCTTAAATGCAGGAGAGCGGAGCTGTGGTGACTTTTCCCCTGATCGAACAGCGTGGAAGGGAGAAAAGCACAGATGTAATTTTGGGCCTTTGAAATCCACAGACCTGTGACAACAGAGGCTGCAGTTTCACCCGTAGCTGAGAGCAAGACAAACAGCATGATGCATTCAGTGTATCTTCCTTTTAAAAAATTTACTATTTCAGCAGTCTAAAATTAATACAGCCAAATGTAGGTGCTGCTTCTTGGAGTGTTCCTAGAGAACAGGGGATCATGTTAATTTTTAATTTTATTTTTAGGATAAAAGATTCCTGTAGTTACACAATGAAGTCGTCAATTACTGTGAAAATCAAGTATCTGTACAGAATAGCTTGGATTTCCCACTGGACCAAGAGAGAATGAATTTAAGAGGGAAAACAGCCGAGTTTGACTCATAGTTTCTCTCATGGGTTCTTTTTTCTGGTGTTTGTAGTTGTGCCAATGGCTCCGCTGATTGTAAGATCAATCTTTTTTTTTTGAATTCTTGCCTGTGGTGTCAGAGAACCACACCCAAGCCTTCAGAAATCCCCCTCCCCAAGCTTTGCCCTCTGAACTTTGAAATCTGCCCTTTACAAATAAAATCTTTAAAACCTGAAGGTGGGCTGGGGGAGATAAAGGGGCAAAGAAAGACCCCACTTGAAATGCGTCTCCTTTAAAGTAGCCATAGAGGTAATTGGATGGATGAGAGGTGTCTTTCAATTCAAGATCTTTACTTGGTGAGTTTGAATTGCATATAAACAAGCAGCGTAGTTGGGTTTGCTGAGAGCTGCCAGTATTCTCTTGTTGCGTGGAAAGGACAGGAATTTTTCTTTTCATACATCATTTACAGGTAACTACAATGACTCCACAAAGTCGGTACAACTCCGTAACACAAAGCAGAGAAAAGTACAAAGGAAAGAAAAGGATATTTTGTTGCTCGTTTTAAAATAGAAGTTCTCTGTAGGCAGAGTTCGGCTGCATTGGGGTGGAATCAAAGGGCCAATACAGAGGAATTTTTTCACCTCTGGAATTGAGATGTCTGGCTGTTGTGTCAATTATCAGTACCTTTTATTTACTGAACAATGCCTCCTATGAAGATAGCAACGTAATTTGATATTTGCTTATGAAAAGTCCGTTTCTAAAGCAGTGGTACTGGCATTTTCAGCAGTTTTCACAGGGACCATTTGCCAGAACTTCAAAGAAAACTGTTCTTGAACAAACAGCCATTCAGAATAGACTTGTGTTTTCTCTAACCTGGGTAGAGAAAATTTTCCCTGTGAGGTGAGAACTAGCGAAGCAAAGCTTGAGACCTTTTGCGTGCAGTCCAAGCACCATAGCTTTCACCTTATCCTCCTTCTCACATGTAAGAGCCATATTTTCCACTCACAGCCAGCCTCAAAGCACTGTTCCTGTAGCTCTGAAATTATTTTCAGATCAGGCTGAAAGCCAGTCTTCCCACCCATCCTCACTATTTATTTGCTGGAGTGATGACAGGTCTAGCCAGTTATGGAGTAAAAATTTAGTTACTCCTTCCATGTGAGACCACATTCCTAAGCACAATTTCCTGCTGTGTGGGAGGGCTCCCGTTCCTGTCCCAAATGTCTCTATTATCTGTTCCATCTTTGGCATTCCAGGTAGGCAGGAGGGCAGATGAAGCAGCCTCACATCTTTCTCAAAAGTACCCTAAGCTTGATACTTCACGACTGAGAGACAGGAGTGAGCGGAGCTTTGTCCCTACGGCTGAGGCGATGGGCCAAGCAGATATGCAGAGCTTTGAGAGGGACCAGTCACAGAGACTGAGCAAGGGAGAGATAAGAGGTATCATGGAGGGGAGAGAATAAAAGGAGAATGAAACAGGCAAAACTCTACATGCAACAGGGCAGAGAAGGGTTTAGAAAAAATCCTTTGTGCTTGTTAAGATTTTTGTAAATCCCAGTCTGCTTGACCATGGGCTCGTCCTTCAGAGAGCAGAATGGCTGGCAGAGGAAGAAGTGGTTAGAAAATTTCCTTCTTACATTAATTCCCTGGATAGAAATTTACTTGTAAATGTATATATATTTTTTTATGATCTTCTTATAGGTCTTATCAACTACAGCTCTATCTACAACATTGTGGAAACTGCAAAGGTTTTTTCACTCTGTAACTCTGAGGTTCATTGCCAAGTGCCCACAAAGAGCTTAAAAAGCATTTCTCCATCTTCTACGAGCATGACAGACCCTATTGCTATTCAGTTGTCCTCCAGATATGCCTGTCTTTAAAAAACTGGATCTCTTTTAAGAAAGTGTTGCTTTCCTTTTCTTTATGCCGCTGAGCGAGATGGACGATGTCACACCGTGGCACAAACCACAAAGTGGGTGAGTCCTCCCTTTCCTATCCTTGCCCCTGGATACCTCTCCTATTTCACTGCTGCATTGTCACCTAAGTATTAATCAAGATTGTGTGTGATGTTCACATAGGAACTTGTTATGCAACCGATATTAACAGCCATTATAAAAATCAGCCTGGTTTTGGCAGTCAGGTGGTGCTAAGCTGTCTGTGATCGGCTAAATTCAAGGCTACGCAATTTCTGTTCTGAATAGCTGAAAAACATAAGGCTGGCTGTCTTAAAGCCTTAACTTTACATACCATTAATCTTGGAACGAGCTGCTCAGGCAACCTTGTCACTGTAGCTTCCCAGATTTTCTGATTCCATCTTAGGTAAAGCTTTATTTCTGTAGCCCATCACTTTTAGCCATCAGTATATAGTATGTCTAAGCTTCCTGCATATCAAAAAGGGTATGCACAGAGATAAATTGCCAAGGAAAGACACATTCAAGGGGCAGACTTTAAAAAGCATTTAGGTGGTAGAGGGGCACACTGAGCAAAGAAGTGATCAGAGGAATTACAAACTGACGCGTTTTTTGGGATTCTCGGTCTTTAAAATCTGCCCCAAGCTCCTTAATTATGGAACAGGTCCACAAGGAAAACTGTAACCTATTTCCCTTTGTTCAACTCTTTCTGGTTGGAAGGATTTATTAAGCCAATGTCAATATTCTTCCCATCAATTTTGGAATGTCTGAGTCTTTGTTGAAACAAGCTATTAGCAGCAATAAAAAGACACAGGACTAGAATAATTTGTCTAGAGTTCTCTTGTGTGAAATATTCACAATAGTGTGAAGAAGACAGTAAGTAATATTATACTCACGGCTTACTTTGGCTCGCAGGTGGCAGCAAAATCAATTAACTACTTCTATCCATAGGAATTTATTGACTTCCACCCATTTTAGAAAGAAATGTGACTTTCAGTTGGTGAAGTTACAAAACGCTTGTCTCATGCTGCACATTTTTGTGATGTGCTGCGAGAGGTTCTTTCTGTACTAACCACCCTGGCTCTGGGGCAGTGTGCTTCAGCTGGTTATTCTTTCCCAGAAGCGGCACCAGTTCTGAAAATCTTCCTTACTTGAGTGAGCTGCTCATCTGCATTCTCATTTGAAGTTTCTCAAACTACTGGTTGGCACTGCTACTTACTGCTGATTACTTTTTCACAAAATTCGAGTCAGCAAAATTTGCCATGACTGGTATGAATCTCCTAATACCACCAGCAGTGGGAAAGTGTGTTTTTGCAGATAAGGCACCCCACACTACTCATTTCATTCAGTACGATCCCCACACTATGAACCTGGCACCGTACCAGAGAAGGATATGGGAGAAAGAGGCCAAGCTATTATAGCAGGTAGATCAGTACACATAAATTTAGGCAATCATTTAACGGGAGCTTAGCTAAACAAGCTATCCCTCACCTTTTGTTCCTTTATAGATGTTTATGTTGCTAATTAAGCTGTGGGTTTAGGGCTGCAAAGTAATGAAGCTCTTCCACCTTGCTGATGTCAAAATATCTGACTGTTTGCTGATACTTGGAATAAAAGCAGGTGGGAGAGCTGGCTGTAGCAATTGACTGGTTGCCTGCAGGAGTTATTTCAGGATAAATGCGGGAGAGGCTGGACCGGCCTAGGAATTTAGAAAGAAACGTTGATTTTTTGCCAGAGGTTGCCGATTAGAACATTTTCCTGAGAAGTCTTACCATTTGGTGATGTTCCTCGCTCTAGGTGTAGTATGTACTAAAGCTACATCTGGGTTTCCATAAGGGAGCAGATTGTGTGTGTCTCTCTTGTATAGTCTAATTAAAATAACTCGCATACATATGTCAGTGTTCCCACTGAGTCTTATGGTATTTAGTTAACTGGCTTTCATTTTGTTGAATGTAGACTGGGACAGGTTTGTGTTTCTGAGCTTTTGGGGCTGACAAAGTTTTAATTGAATATATAATGAGTGTGGTATTTAGATAATTGCTTGAACCCTATCGTAGTGACAAACTGAAATCTAGCATGCTCTGGCATTTTCTTTTGTATTTAAATACCCCCATTTGAGTGTTTTGAAGACCTGAAGGCAGCTTTTGGGCTACATACTTTGATTCTGGACTACACTTGCGTAGGAGACCACTGAGGAGCACTCCAGGTTTACAGAGCAAAGCTGGCAACATTATACATTGCTCTTGCCCTTTTCCGCTCCTTCAGACTTTGACCCTGAAACAAAGCCACCTTTACAGTGCGGGTGATCATCTGGCTGTCCGAGATGTGTTGCAAAACTTATGCTATGAAGTATTTCAATGATAAGACCGTTAACTTAGATCTGCTGGCCAAATTCCAGTCTTTGTATTTTAACATCTTAGCCAAGTTCCTCTGGTAGTTCCAGTTATCGTGATCTTCACCCTCTCCCATCTCCGCAGGTGCTGTGCGACACTTCCTCGCTTACTTCAGCAGAAGCTGTAGATTGCCCAGCTCTAGTTTTAACTCAACAACGAAGCACACATTTTGGAAAAACACATTGCTGCTAAAAGATGCTGATATTATCTTCATCGTACCTTAGGTTAAAAACTAGATCAACATAGAGAAATGGAATAATGTATTTTCAATTCTGAAAGGATAACATAGATTTTTACTAACTACTGAATCCAATCGAGAGCAGCCATGTCACTCTATCTGAAATGAATGGGCTATTAACAAAGTAAAGTCATTAAAGCAATGTGTAACAAAAGCTTTACTTGTCCTTCTATAGGAAGGATTTCAGCAATGGGTTAATATGGCCTGTATCTAGTGTTTCAAAGTAGATAAAATGCCATAGCAAAAGTAGGGGTGATACCGTAAAAAGATGACTGCTCAATGACTTAATTTGTGAAAGGAAGTATTGAGAGTGAAGAAATCAATGTTCTAATACAGATAGGCTAGGATGGGTTCAATCGACAGGTGATGTAGCTTTTCCTGAATAGATCACCTGGTTCAAATCCAGATTAAAAGGCAAATTCTGCCTTGACATAAATCATTTCTTTAACTCCATTGACTTTGGTTAGTGGAATTTGGCCCTGTCTCAATGATGACTTAAATTAATTACTGCACACATGTGAAAAATTGAGAATGAATACATTATCTAGTCAAATTTTACTTATTTTTATTGTCACGAACTGATTAAAATCTTCCTGATTATTTTTCGTAGTCCCCTATCCAGAGGGCTTTTTCTGGGATGAAGGCAATTGTTTCTGCAGTAGCTTTTACAGCCTAGTTAATACCTGCTAATAATGGCTCATGAAAAGTGAATATGAACCTGCTGGATTACTGTACAGACCAAAGACTTGCCTGGACAGTTTTCAAACTATTACTACTTTGAGCTGCTTATAGGGAGAGACCACCGGCATCAAGGATCTCCAGAGCATTTTTGGTGAAGTTTCTTCTGGCTCTTGTCAGTCAGATTTTGGGTTGTGCCCAGTAACAGAAGTTTGAATTTTTCTTAAAGATGACTAAAAGTAATATAAAAAAAAATTTGATTTTATTACTGAGCTCGTGATTGAGGCTAAATCTGAGTGGTCAAAAGGAATTTTGTGATCTGTTCTGAATAGATATGTATATGTACAGGATTGAATTTCTAAGAGAGGAGAAAGGAAGGCATGAAGAAGAGTGAAATGTGTCATAGCCGTGTTTTTAGCCAAGTTCTAGAGAGCCAGTATGAATAGCTTAGGCTGTACTGTAGTATTTGTCTCTGGGCTAGCTGTTTAGCACGTTGCAACTGAGGTATCTTCTCATCCTTTCTAAAGATAAACTCTCCACCATGAGATTAAGACCCGTGAAGAAAACGTTTGTATTGCTGATACCTGCTAAGGAGCTGGAAAGGCAGGCTGAATTTAGTCTAGCCTTAAAATGACTTTAAAACCTGATGTAGTTACTGCCTTTTTGTCCCAAGCAACGTATTCTCTCAGTGTGTAAAAATGAGCTTCAGCAAAGCTACCACATAAGCATGATGTAGGAAGTAGAGCTGAATCAATATTTCAATCAGCCACCTGTGGGTGACTGAGAATTGCTGGTTAGGGACTCCCCCAGGTAAAGAAAAAGCTACTTGTTTTCTTTCTGTGAAGGGAGAGCAGTCAGGAAGTTCACTTCTTTGGGAATCTCTTTACTTATATAAGCAATAGCGCTCTTCAAAAGAAATGGAGTATTCAGTCAATTCAGTCCTAGCTTTCAAAAAAACCCAAACTCTGTTTAATTTTGACTGCCAAAGGGAATGCTAGATGTTTATGTATCAGATCCAAGCTGGTATTAAACGAGTACAGCCCCATCAGTTATCATGGGACTGAGCTGAGTGATACACACCATGAGATAATCACACCCACGCTTTGCAGAGAAGATTGGTTTGGGTATTTTTATTCTTTTGTTGTTCAGAAATTTTTATCTGAAGCAAATAAGAAGCTGTAGTTTCTTGGCGTTGACACTGCCATGACCTCATTGATTAAGTGAAGGTTGCTGTGGTGTAACTGCAGATTCTGTTCGGTGATGGAAATGCTATCACCACTGAAAGCCCATCATCTGCCTGATACCACACAGTTGTCACTGGGAGCCTGCGTTCTCCCTCCTGCTTCCCACCTTCACATAGTGCCATATGGTAACTGTTGCAATTGCTGACCTTTAGTGGCTGTGAGTGTGTCTTCAAATTACCCTCTTTTATTTATTAAATCATTCTCTTTTTTTTTTTTCTTCTCCTCCCAGCTTTGGGACTTAGATGCACACCAGACTTAATAGGATCATTTACTACTGTAGATTTCTTCCTAGAATAATTGACTGGCTTGTCCTTTGAATATGCTAAAAAATAATTACAGGCAGACTGCAGTTTTCTATCTGAGGGAAGCAGGGCCCCCCGCCGGGGCACTCGCTGTGCCAAAACGGTGGGGTCAGAGCTGCCTCCAGGCAGAGCAGGCAGTGTAGACCACTACCAGCGGCTGGGATCCGGCTGGATACAGTTGGATGGCTGTGCCCGTACAGGAGAAGTGTCTCGGCACATGGAGACTGGTTTTATTTGCTTCCAGAAATGCTATGTTAGGCTTTTTGCAGAGAGTTGTGAGTGCGACTCAGACCTGTAACTAAAGGGTGTGGGTGACTCAGGAAGGGGTGAGGGCTGTGGACAGGATTGCTCACGTGTTGCCCGTCCACCAGGGACGGGAGCAATATTAATATCACACTAACAGCAAAGCTGTGAGCACTCTGAGGCATGAGGTGATTCAGCTCACCACAACAGAGCAGTTTTATGTAGAATGTGTCAGCCTTCAGAGGTGGCAGGAAAAACGTGTCATGGCAATATGAAGCCACATCTCCCATGGTGCTTTACTAGGGAAGTCAAAAGCACCACGTGAAGGTGAATGGCTGGGGATCCATCTGTACATTGCTGTCCCAGGGCAGGAGAAGAGCTTGAGCTTGCTTAGTCTGCTTCTGGACATGGGGTAAAACAAGAGCTAGTATGTGCTGAGCAAGGATGGGTGGTCAGGAGGGGAGTGGGAGAGAGGGAGAAATTTGTTTGCTTCAGTGCTGAGGAGAAGACAAATATTTATAAAGAGGAGTAAGAGTCAGTTTGCTTTAATACAGCTAATAGACACTAGAAATGTTACAGCTACCCTTTACCCACCGGTATCTGAGTTTTGCCTTTATCAGTTTATTTAAATGCCAGCAAAACGTAAAAGCAAAGCTTTAATTTCTTCTGGCCACATGGTATCTAAAGCTTTCCTTGCAGGTTTCTCTGTCTCTGGAAGTGGTAGAGGTGCCATCCTTCATATCCTGGATTTGAGCTATTAAGATCAACCTGAACTGACATGAGAGTGTATTAGCAATGAAAAAGTCCTGAATCCCTGGGTTTAAGGTTGTCAAATCTCTGAAACCCCTTCAGAGATCTGAACAGCGCAGTATCGCTCATATGTGCTATACATACATTAGAGGTTCTTCCTAAATTTCATACGGGGTTTCCACTTTTCTTCAGTGATTTGCCTACACTGTATATGATGTTTTTTATTCTTTTGCACTAAATACACAAAGCAGGTAGAGTGATGTGAATAAAAGTAATTGTCTAGTCATTTTACTGCCTCATATGCAAAAACCAGCTGATACATTCTAAGATGCAGAACAAAGAGAAAGGAGAAGAAAGATTATTTCAGAAACTCCTATTTCTCCAGCGATCTGTCAACGTACTTTTTTTTTTTTTAAAGGAAATTTGATATCAGTGCCTGTCATGTCCACTACATTCTGCCAGTGAAAAGGGCTGTACTGATCCTTTGATTTTAAATTAAGTAAATATATAAGATTTTAGTTATAAAATAATAAGATTTTTCACTGGTAAAGAAATCTTGTTTTCTCTGTTCCTGCTCTCTGACAGTTGGTTGGCAGAGAAAGGAGGAATAATAAGTTTTAATTATATCTCCCCAAACAAGCAGATTTGAAAGCAATGCAGGGATTACATGAGAATAAAATCCCTTCAAGCATTAACTGTCGTTGGTAAAAGGATGTTAGATATAATCCTATAAGGTTAGATGTCCAGCATCCTGGTTTAACCAGGACAGTCTAATTTTTAATTTAACGTTCTGTCATCCTGATTATTTTCTTTGGGAGGCTCATGTGTCATGTTTGCCTTTGTGCCATACTCAAGAGTGGCACAATCATGAAAATAACACTTTAAATCATCACGCAGCTTTTCTCCTCCAATTTCATCAACCAGCATCACATGTCAAAATGCATTGAACATCACAAGCCACGAGAATAGGAATTGTATTATCTTCTGCATTAAAAAGGAATAGATAAGCAAGAGAACAAAGGAAAAGTAATAAAGAGGAGTGGGGAAAATGACTCCAGATCTATACATGCCTTTTTTTTCTTTATTAGGAAAGATGCCCGTGACAATACACAATACTCTTGTCACTTGCTTGTTACGTAGAGCTTGAACTAAACCAGTTCCAAAAAGCTTCAGGTGCTGTCCCCTTCAGACACTTCTTGGTTGGCAGGAAACTAGTAAGCAAATGCCAGTGGAATAGTTAAGAAGATGGAAAGATTTTTTTTTTTTTTATTCCACCCATGAGCTTTCAAACTCCCTCAGACAACAGATGGGTGATCCAAATTGGGTCTAATAAAGCAAGGATAGATATTTTTTCTGAGGCTAGAAGAAGTTTGGTCAGACTTAACAGGGTGTTTGTTGTGCTCTTGCAATTTTTGTTTTTAGGCTAGAAGCAGAAAAATCTGCTGAAATACACTTTAGTTTCCAGCTGAAACCAGAACAGTATTGTGAATCACATGAGAGAAGCAGATCCTTTGTGAGTTCTAGGCAGAACAGGTTCAGAAAAGCTTCTGAACTCCTCCAGGATTTTCTGATCATCCAAGCCTGAGGCTTTGCTTTTCTTATCGCTCATCCTCTATCTGAGTCTCATTGTGAGAGTCACCAAGTGCTCCTTTTGTCCAGCTTCACTGTCAGGTAAGAACATTCATTACCTCTGAGAAGGTGCCAGTGCTTTGTAGGATGAGATCTTAAAAATACCATGGTTGAGGTTATGCACAAGGTTTTAATAAGCATCTGACTAAACCAACTGGCTGTTTTCTTTTCAAGCCAGATTTTCTTCTATAGATCGTTTAAGTCTCGTGAATGTGTAGCTCTTACGCCCACATGTTCATCACCACTTCGCTTAAGTCGGGACTTAACGTCTCTGATTCATTTGGAATCTCCCAGGTGCTCAGGGGCTGTGTGCACAGAGCTGGCATCTCAGCCAGCCTCCAGGATTTCTTGAAGGTCTAACTACTGTACAACTTACTCTCCCCTTAGGGTAGACAACAGTAAGTTTAATAGATGTCTCATTGGATGAATAGGACGTGTCATCCTTAGGCCTGGGCCAGGCTCTGTGTACAGGTTCTGTCGGCTGTTACACCCCGGCTGCTTTGCAAATACGCAAGCAGAGGATAATGTGCAGAAGTACAGTGAAGCATGTTAGTCATGCTGAGGGAGGGTCCTCTGGGAGCTCTCTCAGTGAAAGAAAATACCGCTTCGAGAATTAAAGATGAGGTGTGAACAAAGCGTTACTGCTCTGAGGAACTACAAAACCCTTCTTAAGTAAAGAGGGCTCCTGACCTACTGCTAAGGAGTCAGTAGTCAGTGACGTTTGCTCTCGGTGACTGTTGATCCCCAAGCGTTCATCCATCCTTGGATCCAAAAGCAGTGCAGTCCAAAGGCCGTGTCAGTAAAACAGTGGAGATTTGTTCTCTCTTCACGCAGTTGTGAAACTCCAGCTGGTGGTAACTGGAGTCCTGACAGCTTCCACCTGAGGTAAGTCTACGGCAAGCTGGTGCAGTAAGAAATGGAAGGAGCTCTCTCCATCTCAGCACAACCACCAGGAAGCAATTAAGCACTGCAGGAGAGAGGGGGAAGCCGGTTACTTGAAGCTGAAAGGTAACAGTAGGAGCCCTCAGGTAAGAGTACAAGGATGGGACAGGATGGAGATGGAGGGATGTCCAGGCCTCTTCCATCATGTCCTATGTTCTTCTTGCAAATGCAATGTTAAAGCATCCCGAGTGGAGCCACGGTATCTCTACTGTCCACCTCCAAACGGGATATAAAGTGGATAAATGGTGCTGGGATCCATTCATCTCTGTTCCTCTCGTTTTTGCATATTCTGGAAGATTCTCAATAGTTGGATTTTGCTGACGATTTTTATAATTTTTATTTTACATCAAAGTGCGAAAGAAAGAAGCTTTCTATTCTGTCTGAAGAGATGAGCTCATGGATAAATGAGTAAAAACAGACCACTGAGATCTCAGTGCTCTGAAGTCTGACGGTAGCTGAAATCACAGGGGACAATCTTCCAATTGGGCAGGACACTCCCTACCACCCACTACTATTCATGTCATTCGAGACCGTAACTTAAGATACTTTGGACCAGATTGTGATTTGAGATACACCTATTTAAATCTGGCATCAATCTTTCCTTCTGCTTCTATATTAATTAATGTCTTGTGGGCTGTATTTCTGCAGCTAGATAGTAGGCTGCTTTGGATCCGATTTATTTCACTGGATCAGGCAATTTAGTTCTCTTTGAAGTTTTCATTGCGATTTATATTTGGATATGCCTTTATATAACGGAGAATTAAAAATGAGTATTGATGCCTTTTTGTTACTATTATGTCTTTGTGATTAAATGCTTGTCTTTAATAGTGGGTTGTAACCCAGGAACTCCTTTTCAGTCCTGCTGTGCTCTGCTGAAGGCAGCAGGATTCTGGGCCATGCAGCGTGGCATGGATACGGAGTTTACAGTATGGTGGCACGGAGAGAGGGAACAGATTTTTGAAGAGAGCTTCAGCTGAGGTTCCCTGTCAGGCACTAAGGGCATTTGGTGGAGTAAGGGCAGTGCTGTCAGCCCCGCTGCTGTGACACCACAATTGCACTGTTGGCTGCAGTTTGACTTCAAAACAAATGTCACTTTTGCTCCAGGACGGCACTGAGGCAAAGTCCTGGGGAAGAGTCAATGAGGGTAGTTTTTTGAACCTTTAACTATGAAAGGTGCTATGCAGCACGTATCTCCCAGCCTCAGGCTGGACTCAGGCATGATAGTTTGTATAACCACCAGCAGCTGTTCCTTTGCTGGCTGGGACTCAATCTTTATGGAAGGCAATGGAGGGAGAAAGATTAAGGAATGCTTCAGGCACGGCTGCATCTATTTCCTCTCCCCCTCCCTGTGGCATCACCACTTTGCCACGTGTTAAATGAATAGCCTCTGCTGATTCCTTCCCCAGTACAAAAGCAGGACCAACTTGGACTCTGCTCTCCACCCCAGAGCAAAGCAAACAGTCTAACTTCTTAACAGCCAAGAAATTAAGTGAGCCAGTTAAAAAAAGGGTACAAATTAGTCTGTTCTATCAGCTTACTGAACTCTGCGTGGTTAAAGCATTCCATGATTTACACCTGTGAAGGAAAGGCAGGCATCCCTACCTCAGCTCAGCATGTCTTTGTCAAAGCACTCCACTAGTATTTTTAAAATATCACATCAGACCTAGAATTCTGTCTGGAGCATGTTGAGGAGAGCTTGCGGTACCAGACAATGAACTTGGCTACAACCACGGCCAGATACCACTCAGGCGTGACTCTTGAGTGTGCTGGATTTGACGGTGCTAAAGAAGAGTGGATGTGGGATGCATGGTACACTTGGGAATTCACCTAAACAGTCAAGTTCTCAGGTTCCTGCTTGCCCTTCTCCTTGTCATCACTTTGATCCCGGCATTGCATCCAAGGACATGGCAACAAGCACTGGCAGAAGCACGTTGTTCTTGAGAAGTAGAGCTAAGCTTCACTGTCCCCTCTGTGTTGGTCGGGAAGTGCAAGGTCATCACTTCAACAGAAATCAGCAGTAATAATTAGGAAAAGCCCACAGTACATTTTGTGATGTACAGAGGGAACTTTGTACAACCTTTTTCATGACAAACCTTTGGCTGGAGTAATGAAAATGTTCTGGCAGTAGGTAAAAGCAGCAGTACACTTTGGGTAGGACGATTTCTGGCTATTCAAGTCAAGGTGAAGCTCTCTGCAAGTGTCTGACCAGTATGAGTCTCACATTTTCTCACCCTTTCTCTCATCCCAAAGAATCCTCTGAGATTTCTGTCCTGATACTCACACCCTAGTTCATCCTTCAGCAACCAAGCAGGTCAGTGAAAATGTGACACTACTGAAACCAGTAGTTCTCTTGCCTTTCCTGAGCCAGCCCTTTACCTGCATGTGTTAGTAGGCCTTCCAAAACATTTGTTTTACAGATAAGAGTAGCCACTTCTCTCTCTTCCCCAGATAGGACGTTGTGTCTTTTGCCATCAGGTTGCCACATATGGTCACATGGTGGTGCTTTCTTTGCCAGTTTGTTTTATCAGGGGGATAAACCCTTCAACTGTAGGAGCTGTTGCTGATTTACCGTGAAGAAGGGTAAATCAGATCCATAGGTCATCAGTAAGGAAGCATAAGTACCTTATCTTTTATGTACCTAGAAAACGTAGTGCTGTTTAGGTGCTAAACAATGAATATAATTTTTAAAAAATGCAGTACTTCGGGTAGTGAGCTGTCCCCATGAGGAGAGTTCCACCAGAGAGGCAGGGAGGATTGAAAAGCCTGGCATTTTGAGCATAGCAATATTTGGAACAATTAACTGGTCCTGTAGAAGGTCGTGGCAGGAGCATAAAGAACATACTGTGGCAAACAGCGATTCTCTTCCATAAATAAAATAGCATTGTGATCTTAAAGAAGCAGAACTTGGAAACAAGCAGACAATGTAAATAAGTAAGTAGCAGGGGGAATGTGAGAATATCAATCAAGAAATTAAGCCGACAGCATAAATAAGCAGGCAGCCATAGCCTGGGGGGTGGATAGAAGAACACGAAGTCAAGCAAAGATGTCAGTGGAATAGTCGAGAGAAAAGAGAATCTGTGCTGCGAAGACAAATGGTGCAGTGGAAAGAGTCTGAAAAAAGACGTGCACCTCAAATACCAAATTCATGAGAAGCAGAGCTGGCCAACAAACAAATTAATAGAAGTGAAACACAGGTCACAGTTGAAGAAAGAGTATAGGATCCTTGCCACTGATAAAACTACGTTAGCCTCAAAAAGTAATTTTGTATTTAAGTCACTGGGTTTATATATCAGGATTTTTTTTAAATACCACACACTATATAGGCTGTAAATGTGCCTAGGGAGGAATGCATTATGGATATAAAACTGTCAGTTATTCTTTACATTTCTAAAATCCTTCACTTTGAAAACCCATAAATGAACTGTAGGAGGGCATTTTTGAGGCAGGCAGCTGTAATTTTTGTTTTTGCTTTTAAGCTGTATCATTAGCAAATACTTTTCTTTTGCAACTAATAGTCCTTGTGGGATGTATTTGAATATTAAAAAAAAAAAAAGAGGGAGAGAAAGTCAAAAGATATGTGCGGTAAACACACGTTTTGTCATTTGATGTATTTTCTTCTGCAAAGCATCAAACTTTCTAACCAGTTCTGTTTGGCCCAGTGGGTCCATCTTAATTCTTTTTCGTTAACACAAGGTGTGGAAAATATCACCAGTGACAAATTAGGAGGTGTCTGAAAAGGTGTTTTGTGTTCATGAGAAAGCGTATGTGTGAGAGGAGAGTTTGGTGCGAGAGTTATATACGTCGTCAAAGATAAAGAAAAGAAACGGTTTCTGTTTTTAACAAAGAAAATGTAGCTTCTTCGAGATTAATGTAAAAAAGCACTGCGAATAACAAAGGATAGGATGGAGCAGACTGGACTGACAGAGAACCCCCATGGCCATTGACAGCAGTGAACATCAGAATTTATTCAGACCCTTTTACATCACTGAAGCACAGCTTGGTGAGTGTTGGCTCGTTCATTGACACCCTCTTGCAGAAACAACCACCTCCATCTTTCTCCAGAACCAAATTTGAGACTATTGTCCTCTTTGGAGCCAAGTACCATTCATAGCTATGCTCAGGGACTATGAAAAATAGGAGAATTGTGTTATTTCTTTAGATTCTCCTCTTCCAAATCATTCTTTTCCTGCATTTGCTTTTGGGAAAACTTGATTAGGTCTAGTTTGAGCCTAAGAAATGTTGTGACCTTTCAGGGCTGGGCCCCGGGGTTCTCTCATTCAGAATACAAAGCTTGCTAATAGGTTGTGAGGGCATTCGTTATATCTTTAGTTCTTGGAGGAGTTGTGTGTGTTCGAGAGCGGATGCCTTTAATCAGTGCTCTGGAGGCTCACTGCTCCGAGGCCAGCAATCTGCTTGCTCTGTTTACTACGTTGGGTTTTGGTTTGGGTTTTTTTCCTGAAGAAAACAAAGTGAAATGATCACTTCATGTGACAGAGGATTTGAGTTTTTCAAATCAGCTCCAATGTACTGGTTAAGGGTCTCGTCGCCTCCTTTTTTTTTCCTGTGGTCTTTACCTCGTGAACTTGTTTGGCATGGTTAGAAATCTTTCTGTTCTTCCACTTTGAATTTAGTTTCATTCTCCAGAGAGTGCAGATCTTAGTACTTTGTGGAGTTTGCTTGCTGGCCTGTGCAATACAACTTTCTGTTTTCAGTTGCTTTGTGCACACTGCGTCCCCAAATACAGACACAGAACACGGCAGGAGATAGACTATGACATAAATTACAGAAAACACTCACTTACAGATAGCGTTTTGAAGGAACACGTATAAGCAATCAATCACAAAGCTCAGGGGTGAGCTTTCTGGGACACCAGCCTTTTTGTGTGTTCAGAGTTGTTTTCACATAACAGCAAAGCCCTTGACCACAGTGGGATTTCTAGGCCTTACAACAATACAAATAGTAATAATTAAAAATAAGGTGTTTAATTCATTGCAATTCCAAACAAACTCTGCAGAGAATTCTGTAGCGGCAGAAGATAAACAATTTAAAAGGAAAGGCGCTGTATACTTGGTTCTGCTTGCTCACAGCGGTGATAAAAGCTATTACCAATTTGGACTGACTTATCAAAGAGGAGTATCAGGTGTATCAATAAGTAATTGGTGAAGAAAAACCAGCACTATTTATTAATTAGCACCTATCACTTCTGCACAGATGATTTTTGTTTGCAGAAGAGGCAGCCTCAGGGCCTGGCCGAGTCCTGTCATTCTTCCTTTATAGTTTTTAGATACTGTATTTTGGCTTTACCTGAGCGAAGGTTTTAAGTCCAGGGGGATTTTTTCATTATCAGTCTCAGCTTTCTCCTATTGTTTTTACTACCATGTTAGGACTGAACATGTACATTCTTTGTGAACATGGCTTTCACTGAAGTGTTTGAAGCAAGGAGTTTGAACAGAGATCTCCCCAGGCAGCAGGATAGAGCAGGAAACAGGTTGTCCTGTTTGTTTGCTGGAGCAGCTGCAGGCAACATGTTTATGGGCTGGGTCAGCGCTTGGATAGAGCAAGATAGAGAGTCTTTATTTTCTTGAGTCCAGTGTTTTGCATTGAATCATTGGTTTTGTGCAGACATTAACAAGCATCTTTATGCTTTTGTTGAGCAAAATGACTAGATCCATAGAGGCATCAAATGGAGAATTTTTTTTTTTTAATCTTAAATGAGCACTTTGTTAAGAATCCTTCTCATTGTAGTCCTGTCTCTGTAACGTATGAGCTTTTAAAATAAAAATACAGTCAATTCTCCTTCAATGTTGCCAGCAAACAAAGATTGACTGTTTTTAATGTACATTTCAATTTACAGCGCTTTTGGAGGCCATGAGGGAAATATATAGTCCTAACCGCTTAGCTGAAAGTCGTTGTTATGTCAATACAAAATCATTATAATAAAAAACTCCTGTCGTCTCCAAACTTAAAAAAATCTAGAAATAATTTGATACGTATTTTATACAAATCCATAGCTTACCTCGGTTGGAAATAGTATTATGGTTAGCTCCATTACCATTATTGCAAACTTATGACCGTAATCATGGCACTCCTGCAGAAAGTTCTGAAAGGCTCTGCAGCCCCTCACTGCTGACAGGGCAGTTTTCTCTGGGAAGCTTTACATCAAGGTAATGGATCTAGTTAATGTATTGTTGAACTAGCTAGGACCAGGATAGAGCCTTCGGTCTGTAATGCCTGGGCTTGCCCCTATCACCTGAACGTATTGACAAAGCTGTGGACACTTAGAGTAGTGTATGTTGAAAGGGACCTCTGGAAATCATCTGGTCAAATCCCCTGCTAAAGGTGGGCCAGCTAAATCAGGTTGCTCAAGTCCCTGTCTTGTCAAGATCTGAATATCTCCTGGGAAGGAGATTTCACAACTTTACTGGGTACCTGTTCTCATGTTGGACTGGTAATTATTTTTTTTTGTCCCCTAACATCTACTCAGAATTTCCCTCGTTGTAACTCTTGCGCGTTGCCTCTCGTCCTGGCGCCTGTGTATCTCCAATGGTCCAGCTCAGACTTCTCTGCACCTGGCCATTAGGCAGCTGAAGACAACAATGAGATCCACTCACCCTTCTCATTTTAAGACTGGCCACACACAGCCCCTCATGAGGTTCTCGGCCTCTTCTCATGCATCATGTACTCCAGCCCCCTAACTAACGTGGTAGCTCTCCGTTCCCTGTTCTTCATTCCAGGGGCGATGATTTGGTGGGGAAATTGAGGACTCCACAGAGCTTTCTGCCTGGAAAAGGAAATAGGGATTGGTAAAGCTCCTCATAGAGAAACCCACCTTTGTCTCGGAGATGCTATCAGTGCCGAAGGCCTCCTGATTCTGGGGGTGGAGAGCTCGTGCCTGTTACTCTTGGAGGTTTCTGACAGTGTGCTTAACCCTCAAAGGAGAGTTCAGCCAGGTTTGGGAGACAATGTATGGCAGGGTAGCAAGCAGTTTTCAAGCTGACTGGATCAGGTGATGTGGGAGGAGGGTGATGATGAGCTGCCAGTTAAGGAATGTAACAGGAGATTTCTAACATATTTGAAAGGTGTGCAGATGAGTTTTACTTTCCAGTAAGGAGAGACTGAAGCAGGAAGCTAAGAGAACAAAAATCCCTTGTATTGCTCAGCTCCTGGTGAAGCAGGAAACAGATACTTTCAGTAATGAACTCAAAGAGATTAAGGAATTTTGAAGACAGCATCTATCTATCTACCTCTAGATTCAGCTCCACATGTGACAAATGCTTTTACTATGAGAGTGAGCATCTGACCTTTCCCTTCCCATCTCTCCTGCAGCTGCAGTTCTCAGCCTGCTCATTAGCAGTGCCTAGGTATTAACCTCAGAATAATCCAAGAGAAAAGCCCAGAGAAAGCTGCAGCCTCCGTTCTTAAATACTCTGTTACAGGCTAAATGAACAGAGCAGGTACCGTGTTCCTCTGCCCAGGAGAGTTCCCATGCAGGCGACCCATGTTATGGAAACTACCAGTATAGTCCTTTTGAAAGCACTGCTGTGAATATACCAGAAATATTTTGACTGACCCAGTAGTGTCTGTAAGATGTGTAGATCCATAGCTTTACATGTGGTATAAGCAGAGAGAAAAAGCACATCTTCCCACCTCTTTTCTCCTTTGCCACGCAAGACATATGCTTAAAACATAGGAAGTACAAAGCAAGGGTTTGAAGGGAAAGGTGCTGGCAGGAGCCTGCTGACATCTCTGATGCTCTCTGACATCCTTGGACGCGGGTTCCTCACTGTAGCTGTTGGAAGCACAGCTGCTCCTTGTTCAGTTGCTGTCAACACCCTTGTGCTGCTGGTGGGGAGCCTGTAGGAAACACAGAGCCTGGCTTTTCTCATAGTTGTGCTGAGAAACTTCCTGAGAGTTGTGCTTGAAGAGGAGTTGGAGTGAGGACTGGCTCCCAGAATACACCTGCATTTTGAATGACAATGGGAGCAGAGGCTTCCAACTCTCAAATGAAGGAGAGCTAAATGGGAACAGTGACTGTTTACATAGCCTCACAGGTAATTACTTGTAATCCTGGAAGTACTAACATGCCTAAGAAATTGTTAAGTTGCAGCTAGCCAGAGTACAGACTCCTGGTCCTATCCATTGTTTGCCCCCAGCTTTTCCAGAAGACTTGCCAGTAGCTGGCACACCACTGCACAGCCTCCAGACTCACTGATGTGATTTGCAAAAGCCTCTGGACGCTAGTTTCTGTTCGTTTTACAAGGCTCTTCAATAAATGATCAAGCAGTGTTCTGTACTCTCCAGTAATTTGATATTCATCTTTAAGGCAGTGATATTTCTCGTGAGCTACCGGTTTCACTCTTTGCGGAAACAAAGGCCAGAGAGACCAAAGAGCTGCGTGGCCACTGCATCTCCTTCCTAATAAAGAAATGATTTCTCCCATAGCTTTTCTACATCCTGCGGCCACCTTTTGATATGATTTTGCCAGGTAAGAAGGGTTAGTCCAGGTTACTCAAATGGGTGGCTTCTAAGAACTAACTGGGCTGCTGGAGAATAATCTCTGTGTGATACAAGAGGCCAATAGCAGCACGTCTGTGCTCCTAAAGCTGCAGTCTTCCCAACAACATGGAAAGCAAGGTTCTGAGCACATGCTGTCATTGGATATCTGCCTGTACTTTTGAAATAGGTTGTCCCAATAAATTCCCCTTTAGGTAACCTCCTGTGAAGTATGATTCAGGAAAAGAAATACGCAAAAACATACACCAGGCTTTTTGTGCGATCGTGGTTCCAGTGTGTTCCTCACCTGTGTGGATTTACTGCTTTTCCTCAGACTTTTGTAGGAGGTGGAATGGAAACAATAGTGTCTTATTTGATCAAATATGACTAAGCCGCAGTCATTTACTTGTCAACCTACAGAGGAAAAAAAAAGTAATAAATAACAGTGTGTTTAATAAGGTGAGATTATTTTGAATTACCAAAATCCCACAGCTAAATTGATTTTGTACTTTCTGCTCTTTTTTTCCTTTACTTTCTCCTTTCCCTCCTTAAATTCCCTTGTGGCTTCAAATGGAAAGGATGTTTTCTCGTTCTTGTCAGATGAACTTGGGTAGTGCTAACATATGCCACCGCACATCTGCCTCACATGTGCCAGATGCATGTAAAGCAGTGACTCCACGCAAACTCTTGGGGAGGTTCTTTATTCCTCAAGGATATGTGAGGATGGTCAGAAGAACAAAACTCACACGTTCAGTTTCTGCAGTCAACTTGAAGGAGACACAGGGTGGTCTTGTGCCTGTTAGAATTTACATTTGTAGTAATTCTGTTAAATCACCCAAGCAAGGGATGCCCGACTCCAAGGCTCAGGAAAATGCTTCGGAAATGCTATGCTATCAGTGCATTCCAGCTATACCTAATCCTTCTCATCATTTCTCACATGAACAGTCTCACTGACTTCAGCTGGACTTCTCCCAGGCCTTAGTTCAGGAATAGCATCTAAGTGTGCCTATCAAAGCACAACCTCTTGTGCCTTCATTTGCCACTCAGCACTTCTTCCTATATAGCTTTTTGAAAGGGGTAAGTCCTTCTCCTCTCTGCTCCCCCTCTCCCCGTATGAAGGGTAGCCCAGAGTAAGAAGGGAAAAGGAAAGAACCTCTTGTTATTTTCAGGGAGGTCTGGAAGAAAAGGGTGCTGTAGAAATGCATGATGGAGATCATTATCGCTTATCTCTTACTGCCAAACGTTCACAGCTGTCGATCCAGTTGAGCCTCTCCATTGAACGTATCGTTATGACTTGCTGTCCATTTGAGATCAATCCAGTCCATCCATCTACCTCCTCTTTGTACTTTTTTTGCCTATGAGAGTAAAGCAAAATCATCCCCCTGCAGCATATCTCTGTCAATAAATTGTCTGCATTTTTCGTTAACAAAAAACAATCCTTTGACAGTTAGAGAAGATGATTATTACTCCGTGGCTCTTTACTCGCTACTCTGCTCCTCCAAACTCAGCTGCATGTGTTAATTTAAAAAAGGGAAAGTAACAACAATAATAAGAAAGAAGACCTCATATCATAAGCTCAGTTTGAGGAGTTCTACTTCCTACAGGGACTTATGCAGTAGAAACCTCTCTAGATGCTTCCCTGCATTGTTAAACTCTGGGCATTTTTGCAGGTGCCTGTTTTCACCGGTGTCGTCAAGACATCCAGGTCTTTCTAGAAGCACGACACTGCAGTTGGCAGAAGAAACTTAGCATTTGGAGATAATAGACCAGACTTTCTTAAGGATTCTTCCTTGTAGGACTCACCAAAGCAATTTTCAAAGACCTTTTTTTATGCTTCTTTCTACAAGGAGTATTAGAACATGGAAGTCTCAGCATTCTCCTTGGAGAAGTGACTCTTCAGCTGTGTGACCTCTGTGATGCTTAGGTCTCTTAATTGTTGCATCTTTATTTTACTGAAAACTTGACAAGGCACCTCACATTCAGATATTAATACACAGCACCCTCGCTGCAACTGGGCACCAGCGCCTGCTGATACATTTCCACTGAGCACATAGTTGAGCTTCCAACTTAAATGCATCAGCTCAAGGCGTAATAGGCGGCTACAGACTTGGTTCCCTCTGCAAAATCTTATCAGCAGAATCAAGAACAAACCTGAAGAGGTTCTCATTAACAAAAAAAAAAAACGTAGGTGCTATAAAGGGGCAACTAGTGATTAAAGCAGAACGCAGAATGAAAAAAAAAAAGTTATTATGATGAGAGCTTTTTTTCTCCTGCGAATGGTAAGGAAAGGACATATCTCAGCTCCAACATCAGAGAGCTCCTTGATCATTCCATCATGCATCAGAAAGCTCCTTGATCAGCCCCGTGATTGGTACGTCAGCGTTCAATTGTCATTTCTCTGAATGTTTTCTTGTTAATTTTCATTTTACCGTACAGAAGAATCAGCAGGGAAACTCTGCAGGGGTCCTCTGAGGTTAGATGTAGGAGTGTAAAGGAGTGTCAAAGCGCTTGGTCATTTTGCTACAGACAAAGCTAGGGGTCTTTTTTTGAGACTTTCATCACTCGCCTTTCTGGCAGCCTTGCCAGGCTTCTTCCTTCCCCCAGCTGTCTGTGCTGGCAACAGCTCAGCCTAACACGAGGTGGAATTTGGCCTTGTACCTACCCCTGTAAGGCTGTAATTTTTTGTTGTTGTTGTCCTTTTGTACCTGACATGTTTGGGAAAAAATGCTGGTATCTTGGCAAATATCTGGACATCTTTGCTGTTAAGAGAGCAGTGATTAATGTGCTTTTTTGTTTTCTCTGATTAAATTAAAACATGGATTCTAACATGTCTTGGAGACATTTATAATTGTCCTTGTGTAGCCCAGCTTATCAGGACGCAGTAGCAGGTGTTGTCAGCTCAGCCAGCCAGGATTTTTAATCCTCCATGCCAGCCTCTCAGCTGAAGGCCAAGGCCCAGATGCTGCAACCCTTTGCTCATGCTAAGCAGGATTTCCACGAGCAGTCCTGTTGCCTGGGATGAGGACTGGGTGACTGAGGACCAGGACAAAGCCCTGCCATAGCCAGCGCGCTGTGCAGCAGCGCCGTACGTGCTGCCTTGCAGAGGTCTGTCCACGTTAACCTGCCTGGCTGCACTGGAGATTGAGGAAGGTGGCTTTTTAGATTTCTCGAGATCTGTAAGTACTTGAAACAAACTTTACTTGCTTTATCTTAAATAGAGCTTTTTGCTAGTTTATCTCAAAGTATATTTCAGTGGAGAGTAGTAGCAGCTTTGATGTGGGAAGAAAACACAGATTCTTTGAAGAGCCGATTCTGTGCCCTGTGAAGAGCCCTCTCTTCCTCACCTATTGATGTAACCCTGAGGAAAGTGTCCCCCTCCATCACCACCACTGCCCCTCCCAGCACAGAGTACTCAAATGTAGGAGTTTGAGCAGGTTGTGATTGCTGAGGTGGCTGCCTTCCTGGGCTGCCCTAACCTCTGCCACTGTGCTTGTGTCTCATCTTACAGAGGCTGCACAGTTCTCAAGACAACAAGTTGGTCCATCTGGTGGTAGCTTCAGCCAGAGCTGGGATCAGCTATGTGCTGACTAAGCTCCTTCCCTTTTTCTGGTAAATTTTAGGCAAGTGGTGCGATACTCTCTTTTTTCATCCCCTTTTGAATAGGCTAACACTGTAGGAAAACCTATCCCTTCATTTTAAAAAAAAACAAAACACAACAGTTTGCAGACTTGGAGGTTATCCTTGTTCTAGAACAAAGTTGAAGTAAGTTTCATTTGTGCTTTTGCCATCTTTATGTGAGGAATAAAGAATAAACTGATTGATAGCATTTGCAGAATTGCAGGAGTTGTACAGAAAGGGTCCGTTTTTTCTGCTCCTGCCATTTTGTCCTTTAAGGAAGAATAAGTCCGTAGACATGCTGGCATGTACTGGTTGAAGGTTTGAAAAAAAAATTGGTATCAAAAAGTTTAAAAGGTAAGACAGTGTTTACTATGATGTATTCAGCAGCTGGAAAGAGGAATGTGTACTTGTGATGCTGTACTGTTGCGACAACTCCTTGGCAAATTTTTCCCATATAGGGAAAAGAACCAACAATCCCTAAATGCAATACATAGTCTGGGGGAATTTGTATCACTTAAGTTTCCTTTGCCCGTCAGCCCCCAAATCACACTAACTCATCAGTTACATTTTGAGGATGTGAATCTATTTGCTGTTCTGAAAGGCCCATAGACAGGGATCTGGTAGGAGCTCTGTTAGGGCACTCATCAAAAGCATTCCATAAACGGTGTGTCTGATCACAATAACGGACACTCAGGGTTGCCATTGATTTAGAAGCCGATGTGCAACAGACAGCTGAGATTTTTATCAAAGGTTTTCTGGGCAGTGAGTTACCATCGCAGTTTCAGTAAGATAAAACACTGTAGAATCTTTGAGAAGGACTCTGTTATAATTTTATAATTCTATAGAGCACATTGTCCCAAGAATTCAAAGCGCCCCATTATGCTTTACTGCTCTATTCTAAGGTAGGTAAATAGGATTAGATCCATTATCGGACTGGCAAAAGGAAACACGGAAACGATACAAATCCCCCACTGTGGCATAGATGCTGCTGGCAGGGACTCGGTGTTCCTCCTCTGTGGTGTCTGCCTGCCCCGGCCCAGCAAGGCAACGGCGCAGTGTCTGATGGCCCTTTTGTGCAATTTTGCCGTCTCCGGTGGAGCTGTATTTCCCCAGTGGTGTCTATTCCTGGTCTCTCAGAGATTCACCTCTGTAGTGAATGTTTTGCATATTTCACTTGATGTCTCTAAAAGTAGAGTTCATTAAGTAGTGCTTAAAAAAAGCCCCGCCACGCAGTTCATGCCTTCGTTAGCGTCTGCATGCCGGCAGTGCTTTCATCGGCCCCCTCACGTGCTTGAAGCGTTACCTGATTGAAACCAGCAGCCTGGGCCTTTGCTCCCACACTGTGCTGCTGTGGCTGAGACCACAGCTCCCCCCTGCCTGCGTGTCCTGGGCTTTTCCAGCCCTCACGTTGTACTCTCCCGTGTCCCTACCACAGCTCCTTTTGATTAGAGAGCAGCAGCCGTGGCCCTCCTGGGAGCCTCCACGCAGGTACAGGCCAAAGCTTCCACCTGAGCTGTGTGTTTTTATTAAAAATTACTCCCATAGGCTGATTGTTATTATTATTCTTTTTAATCCTGCTGTTGTCTCCCTTAGGCCAGTCAAACTGAGAGGAGACAGACCGCAGTCTGTGATTGCTTTTACACTTGCTTGTGTTTCACACGTGCTGGAAGGCGCGAGGCTCCCGCGTGTGCTCTCCCGGTGTGCTGCTTCGGTATGTTCCTGAGGTACTTGTGGCAGTTGATTTTCCCTTTTTAAAGGCGATCTGTACTCTACAGGAGAAAACAACTCTTTCTTAATCCTGTCTTCCTTGCTAGTGTTGTTCTACCTTTGTTAAGGCATGGGATTATCCAGGGCTCAATACGATCTGGGCCTTCCCAGCGGTAAGCATTTGAGATAGGAGAGAAAGCAGGACAGCCAAGCTTAGCTTTAAAGCCAGCCTTAAAGAGATTCAGCTCTCTCTGGGAAGGGGCCAACTGCAGTATTTTACATTTGAGCTCATTCCAGCTCTAAGATCTTGTCTAATCTGCGAACACAGAGAGTTCAGGGTGGTTGGGAAGGCCAACAACGGTCCTTCAAAGGGAGCCTCGGTGATCCTCATTCTGTGCCAGACCACTAGGATGATGTCTGGACCTGCAGGCCAGTTACAGTTCTGGACTATGGTCCAGGAACTGGGAAAGTGCAAGTGCACCCTGAACGCGCAGTCATACATAGTGGCAAACTTCTGGCTCAGCCCCACAGGCTGCTCTCTTGGAGCATGAGCATGTAAGCTCTGGTGATGGGAATACTCATGTATGCGCTGCGGACCCAGACCAATGAGATGGCAGAGCAAGCTCTTCGCTCATGTTCTTTCTCAGAAGAGCTTGCAGAAGGGGTATGAACAACAGGTTAAACAACTTTTCAGCTGTTTAATAAAAAAAAAAAACAACACTGTTGCTGACTTCAGCCTTCAGAATCTAGACTGCCCAAGTCCTCATTGTTTCCTCAGTCACCAGCCCCATGGCAAAAAGACAGTGCTGATACACCCTTCTGCTCTTCCAGCCATGCTGACATGTTTTTAGTGGTGTCCATCTACTGGAGATGGTCCCTCAAAGTCATGGCATCCAGCAAACCAGCCCCTCCTTCTTGGCTCCTCCTGCTGGGGCATCCAGCTAACAGAGCTACATTGTTTTGTTCAGTCCAGGCCCATTTAGCTATAGTTTCTTATCTCCCCTTTCTGCACTATTTTGTGATCTCCTCAAGGCTAACTTTTTGTTCATGCTAAAAAGCGCTTGCCCCAACCTTCTCAATTTTTCTTACTCAGACTTTCTCCTTACAAAGGGCTCCTACAGGAACCCTGTTCTTTCCTGTGGTTCATTTCATAATCCTCTCCCCTGGTCTCAAATATTCCATGATAGGTCTTGCTGAGTCACCAATTAAATTGAGCAGAATAATTTGGATTTTTTTTTTTAAGTGATTTTTAACACTCCTTAAATGAGCTCTATTGATTTTTCTCTCATGTGGCCCCTGTTAGGTGTGTTCTGAAAGGGGGGAAGAAATGCATTGTTTTTATTCCTTTTTTTTTTTTTTTCCCCTGACTTTTGGCTTTTGTGGCAGCACAATATTTGACTCTCTGCTCCTTGTCTTGCTCTGAAACAGTTTATCAAATCTCCTTCAACAATTACTGTCTGCTCCTCTATTATTCACTTTCACTAGCTTGATTCTTTCCTATCAATCAGCCTTCTTTTCCCTCTCCAGCCTTCATTCTGTCAGCGTAAAAGTCGCCTGCCTTGAACTGCAATCCAGGCTAAATGCAGACTTTTAACCCTTCCCACAAGTGCCCAGCCCTCTATACCTTAAAGCCAATGCAGCAATTAATTTTCTATCTCCCTCGTTCAGCGTAAGCTGTTCAAGCTCTCCATCATCGGCTCACTCTTTCTCTCTGTTTGCTAGCGTGGGATTTCTGAGTCAATAAAATGGTCTTCTGCAGTTGTTGCTCACTACCCCAAAGACGTTCCAAGCTTCATTGACATTTTGGTGGGTGCTTGAAGTTTTTAGGGCTAAAGCAAAGCCTACTGCAGTACTATAGCTTCTCACTGATTTCTGTGTGCTTCAAATGAATCTCTGTCAAAGAACTCGCTGTGCTACGAATCTCTCCTCCATCTATGTAATTGGTTTCAAGTAAAACTGTGGGGTGGTTGTGTTGCTCCTGAAAACAAAAGTTGGCCATTCATTATGACCACAGAAGTGGATTCTGCTCCGTGTTCTTCTGTGGCCCACGGTGTGTTCTGGTCTTCTCTACCTTTGAGTCTCTCTGCATCTTCCCTCCCTCTGGTTTCACCATCCAGAGCGCCAGTATCGCTGGGTGCATTCACCTCAGGGCATTCATCTGTTTACATTTTAAAGGCTCTCAGAGAAATAGGTTTTCAGAAGTAGGAAGGCAAACTCTGGTTTTATCATAATCATTAATAAAGCAATTAATTTGGTCCCTGTGCTGTAAAATTCAAAGACCTTTGGTAGGTCATGCTTAGAAGTACATGTCTTTTGTATTAGCAAAGTGATAAAATTCAAATGGAAATGAGAAATGTTGTCTGCTCTTTTCATGGAATGTGGAAAAAAAAAAGTCCTAGAATTTTACTGGATTATTAAATGAAATACATTAGAGGTGCTGTTCATACTCAACGCTATTTAGTCTCAGAAAAACATGTGAAATATTACTTTTTTTTCTATAAAAAAGGTAGTTTTAAAATAAAACAATACTGTTTACAAATGAATTATTTAAGAAAAGTATATAGCTCTGTACAATCCCAGAGCCTCAGTCACGGAGCTGTTCTTGCAGTGGCCTGACACCATTGACACCAGTCTGTGTGTGGCAGCATAAACCCAGTGTGAGCCCAGTGGAGGGACTGACTCCTGCACTCTGCAGGGTGGTGTCTGACTGTTGCTCGTATGGAGGGCACTGGGAAGAAAGGAATTGTATCTGTGCTTCCTATCAATTAGGATCAAAGCTACTTAGCTGGCTGAGATATGCTTCCTCTGAATCCTCATTTTGGGTTTCTGTCATGCTTCTCTAATCTCCTACAAAGTTACATTTCCATAAAAAAACATTTCCATTCCTCCTGCTTATTTTCGTTAAGTGGAAAGTCTCCTTAATGACGGTTTTTTGGATTGAAAACCTCCTCATCTAGGTCAGCATTTTCAGAATGCCGGTTTCCCAGTTGTTACATTGCTATGCCTCAAATCCTCAATTTTAAACAATAGAAGTCTTGGAACAGTTCTTGCTTTTCTTTAATTTCCTTCCTTCTGAGAGCTGAGTTTTCCCTCTCATCTCAGTCTCCATCCCAGCTTCAACCCATTTATCAATTTATAAGTCTCGCTTCTTCCAGAATAGTTTTTTCAGATACGTATTTTTAGACGAGAGCTGTTCCATCTTTCCAAAATGATCACTTCAACCTCAGCCACTGGAGCTCAGACATACAATATTTAAATTATTATTTATAGTACAGGAACATGCGGAGACTTTCATTAAAGATAAGGCATTAGGCGTATGCCTTGATGAGTGAAGGCACAGTAAATGATAGTCTCTACTCTGAGCAGTTAGCACTCTTAAGCCTGGGTGGACTTGCTAGGAGAATTTAAGGAGAAATTGAACCCAAACATGCATTAGCATCACCCAGGGTTGGATACAGTCTCCAAGTCTTGTCAGAGTTCATAGAATCATAGAATGACTTAGGTTGGAAGGGACCTCAAAGATCATCTAGTCCAACCTCCCTGCCATGCGCAGGGACGCCTCTCAGCTAGACCGGGTTGCTCAAGGCCTCATCCAACCTGGGCGTGAACACCTCCAGGGAGGGGTCATCCACAGCTTCTCTGGGCAATTTATTCCAGAGTCTCACCGCCCTCATACTGAAGAACTTCTTCCTAAGATCCAGTCTAAACCTTTTCTTCTTCAGTTTAAAACCATTTCCTCTTGTCCTATCACTGGACACTCTTGTGAAGAGTCCCTCTCCAGCCTTCCTGTAGGTTCCCTTCAGGTATTGGAAGGCAGCTATAGAGTCCCCTCAGAGTCTTCTCTTCTAAGAGCTAAACAATCCTAGCTCCTTCAGCCTATTCTCGTAGCAGAGGTGCTCCAGCTCCTGGATCATCTTTGTGGCTCTCCTCTGGACTCAATCTAACAAATCTATGTCCCTTTTATGGTGGGGACACCAGAACTGGATGCAGTATTCGAGGTAGGGTCTCACAAGAGCAAAAGGGGGGAGTTGATCTGCTGGCCATGCTCCTCTTGATGCATCCTAGGATACAGTTGGCCATCTGCGCTGCATGAGCACACCGGATTACCCAGTTACCTAGCCTGGCCTTCTCCATCAGTATCACCCCATCCCAGTGAGTTGCTGCTTTTGTCTCAGCACCTGATGGGTAGGAGAGACAGCAGGACGGTATGGAACAGAGGAATAAGGGAGCGGAGTGCCATGAGAGCGGGACCACCCAAGGGAGATGCCAGGTGAGCACAGATGGACGCACCTGCCTCCAGCGAGCAGAGCAGTGCACTAAAGTGATCCCCAGAGCTGCAGTCAGGATGGTTTAGCCTGAGGGCACAGTAATGAAATACCACCTTGAGATGAGAGATACAAACATGGCCAGACAATTCCAGATTCCAGCGCTTTCCCAGTCATGGCTAGAGGTCCCTCTTCTCCAGTGTGTCCCTCATTCTTTTGATTCCTCAGCTAGTACCAATTCACCATCTGTCAGCCTTCTACAAAGTCTGGTGCATTTCTGTACTGAAAGAAACCGTTCTACCTGGTTTACCATTTATAGCTCAAATTTTTTTCACTAAGTAGTGTAATTTAGTTCTGGGTGACTTGATGGATTCTCTCCCTCCCCATTGACAGCAGTGATAAAAGATCTGACCCTTTCCTGGGCATTTGTAAAACCAAACATACAAAATCTAATTTGTTTAGGGCTGAGCTTTTAATTGCTTTACCATCACAACATGAATCTGAATGCTTCAGCAATCTTGGGGATTGATCGACTGATTTATAATAAGGGACTTGACCTGAGAGGAGCTATTACCCTTAGATGTAGTAATAAACTTTTTTGGATGGTCAGGATGTTGGTGCTGACTTCTTTGGGGCAAGGATTTGGTGTACAGCTGCTGAACCCTGCTGTGGTTACTGCTGAAATGTCCTAGTAAAATGGTCTTTCAAGCTGCGCTTCTTACCAGGACTGAACGCTCTAACTGAGAAACAAAGCTTAACAACGCTGACCAGGGTTTTTCTCTGCTCCCAAGTGTCCGAAAATGAGGCCACATTCCTTGACCTAACACGGAGGAATGAGACCTCTGCAGGTTTCAGGGGATTGGTTTGGGAGTTTGACGGCTCAGAATTAGGATTGCAGAGCAAAGTGGTACTTACATGCAGAACATTCCTGGTCTTAAACTGCCTCTAATTAATTTAGGGCTTTTTGCCCTGGACAATAGATTGTAAGCCCTTCTTTAGCCTTTCAGAGGCTACACTGGTTTAGCCTCCTGTTTGTGCTGATGAGCATCAAGTCAGAATAATTCTTTTTTCCTCAGAGAAATCCCCTGTGTTTTACTCATAAATAAAAAAGAAAGGGAAGAAACATTCTTGATGGTATTTTTGCAATTTGACTTTGCCTTCAGAATAGAACTGCACACATACAGCACTTGTCGTCCCTAAAACTTACATTTTGAAAGTTCTTTGAAGATGTAAATTACAGATCTTTCATATGAAAAGTTAATGAAGGACTCTAAACAAAATAAAATAGAAATGATGACATGAAAGAGCCTTCTTATGGCTTCAATAACAAGATAAACAGTTTAATATTCCACATACTGCATTAAAAATAACAGCTGGGCTCTGTGGAGACGAATCCCCTAACTCAACTGCGGTGGTTTTCACATGAGCTGAGCACAGTTAGGGAGACTGATGACTCTCCCTTAATTGTCACCTCCTTTTGGCCCCCGGAAACACTGGAGGCAGCCGACACCTGCTAAGTTTTAGCAGATACCACAAGTACTTTAACAAACACAGTAGTAAAGTGCCATTACCAGCAACACTTCAGTAGCCTCCAAAGTGATAGACATATACTGTATTGACAGCCTAGAATTTTAATGAGCTATAGCTGTTTCAGACCGTATTGATTGGCCTTTTTTTCTCCTGCTCCAATTCAGACAAGAGGAACCAAGAACCAGCATTTCATTAAAAGGCCAGTGATTCATATTTCATGAACACTTGTGAGCAAACGTCCTGTAAAATAACCAATTAATTCAGCCATGTTAAGACTCAGGCTGAAAACTGAAAACTACACCACGACGTTTAGAGAAGCCTGGAAAGGAGCAAGGTTCACAAATTCCTACCAAATAAAAAGTTCCCAGACAAGGTTTTGATCCGCATCCCTTGGTTCACTTCACTTCACTTTCTACTTCTTGGCTTTCCTGACAGCTTCTCCTGTGTATATTGTTCCGTGTGACCATTGTACCATGCTGCTCGCCGCTCAGGATGCTTCCAGATACAATGCCCGTTGCTCTGTGAGTGGTTTTGGGTGGTGCTGGTTTTGACAGCATCAGGGATTCAAGTGAAAAGTGACCAAAAGAGCAGGGGAAGGAGTAGCCGGCAATAATGATTTGCAAATTGTGTTAATTTCATAGTGGAATCCTGCTTTTTGATAGGATTTAATGCGTAATGAGCTCCTGAGACGTTATTTTTGCTTCAAAGCTTTGCTGAGTACTAGATCCTATTAAATTCTTGCAGTGAACACACCAAAAAATACTTTGAGCTAATTTTAATAATTTTTAATTGAAGGAATATTTTTATTCCAATTTGAATATTCAAGCTCTTTAAAAGTTAACACATTCTCAAAGTACTCATCAGGCTTTTGCTTCCATAATATCTTTTTTGAGGCAGCCTGTGGTTTTTGTTTTGTCCCGGATTTGTTTTTCAGACCCAATGGAAACAAATTTAGGCTTTTTTTTTGCTATTTATTTCTTTTAAAGTGCCTGCATGCTGCAGTTTAATCTCCTTTCTCTTTATTGCTGTTTTATAGTCTACCATTATTGTTTGTTAGCTTCCTTCTTTTTTTTTTTTTTTTCTAAAAGCAGAAACAAAATACAAATTTCCCTGCTAGTCCTTTCTTGTGTCATAGCGGGAGCTAGATTTGTGCGTCTGCATGTCGTGCTCAGTACCGTATGTATTTTGTTGTTAGCAGCGTTGTTATGTTATGTTCAATCTTAAGGACCCCAACAGAGGCTGGCATCCCAGGTTGCAGGGCAGCTAGCAGGAGACCAAACAATGACATGATCTCCATACGGAAGTGAGAACTGAGGTTTACTGCCACATTTCAGGAAGGGGAAGTAGACGCAGAGAGATTCAGTGACCTGGTTCAAGCCTTCCTAAAGATCTGGCGTTGGTTCCTGTAGCCACAAGACTGTTTGATTTCTCCTCTCAACCTTATTGCTGCTCTCCAAAATCACATGAAAAGCTGGAGGACGGTGGGCAGTTGTATGACTATTGGAAGGCAACTGTGTAGTTGATCTCTTTGACAACTCTGCTTATTTTAAACATGGTATAGACTAAGAAATTGATGTTAAAGTGATAACTGTTGAAGGTAACCTCTGACTAAACAAACTCTGCACCCGAGGCCCCTCCCACGCAATGACTGCTCAGAATACAGCAGATGTGAAGAAGTCCAGAGTCCCACATCTCTACCTGCTGCAGGATTTGGGGCCAGCAGACATAAGTGCTGGTGGAGCTGGTATGTGTGAGCACAGCTTGTCCATCGTTTCCATGCAGCTGTCAGCAGGGAGTGTGCAGCCAGACACTCTGGAGACAGAGATGTGGTGTAGCCATAGGCTTAGCCGTGAGGACCGAGGGCTTTTGGTTTGCTGGTGTGACCTCCCAGGGCTCTGTTCCTGGTGGACCTGGCAAAATTGCTTTTTTTCTGGTGAATGAGAGTGACCCTAATGAGTCAGTCAGTCTTTCTCTCTCCATCTCCATGTTAATTTTTAGGAATCAGAGACAGATGGTTAAGAGCTTTTAGATGTTTGGGGTGACCTTGGGGAGGCTCTAACTACAACGCAAAATTGCAAATGGTAAATGCAGTAAGCAGATTAAGAGTCTGGCACTCTGGTAAATCTCAAGACCTAGTCTTATGTTGCTATTTTTCCCCTATGGCAAACTTAGAGATTTCAGAATGACTTTGCTATAGCAATGACTTGAAAATTATAGTGAGTGAGCGTTCCCTTTTCAATAATGGATTATGAGGCAAAGATTAATTTTTGCTCAATTTTCACACTAATTCAGTGCCGTGCTGCCAGCAGAAGCACAAAGAAGGATGTGAATTCATAGTGGCTTTCTTTTCTTTCAAAGTCTTAACATGCTTTTATTGGATGGGACTGTTTGTAATAAAGTCCCATCATTCGGAGCACTGGAACAGGCTGCCCAGGGGGGTTGTGGAGTCTCCTTCTCTGGAGACTTTGATAACCCACCTGGATGTGCTCCTGTGTGATTTGCCCTAATTGATCCTGCTCTGGTGGGGGGGTTGGACGAGATGATCTCTAGAGGTCCCTTCCAACCCCTAACATTCTATGATTCTATGATTCACATCTGGCTGGCTGCCTAAGCACAGGACTTTGACATCTCTGAAACATCCTTTGGTTGGTGTCATCACCGAGGAGAGTCAAACAACTTCTCAATTTGCTCAGCACCTGTCTAAAGGAAACCACTCCTCTTCTGGTGCAGACAGGTCATATACCAACCATCCCAATGACAGCCAACACTCTGCAGCTTATTTTTAGGCCAATTGAAAAAGAGGGGAAGACAGAAGGGGAGAGAAAGAAAGAGAGAAAGGCAGACAACTGGGAAGAGGTGAAGCCAGAAATGCAATGTCCCAGAGGCATTTATCAGCCCAAATGAAATGGAAACGGTGAAAGGGAAACACTGCTTTGCTTTTCTCAAAATTGTATTTCCAGTTGAATGAGTTGAAAAGAAAATATCCTTTCCTTTTCCTGTGATTTTGAGAGGTCTGTTTGCTAACTCTGCAGGCTTAGTAGGAGAGACAAGGGGTATTTATTTTCCATATGTGTTGGTAATTTATGAGGTTGCTATAAATGCGGAGTTTATGGAAGTGAAATCAGGCCATGAAATAAAAAGGATTTTATTCAAATATCCCAGCTTATTAATTCTTTCTAATTCTTCACAGAGAAGGAGATGAGTGAGGATACACACAAGGTTTACTGAATTTTAAGAGGGAGAAGATCCAGTAAAAGTAACAAATGCAGGTATACTTTAAAAATAGAAAAAGGGAAAAGATAAGTGAATCTTATTAGGGTTTGAAATGTAATTGAATTTTCCTTTCCCTATTTTGCCATCAAGGATGTCAGAAAGAAGTTTACTGTTCTGGGAAAGGATCTTGCATTACTAACTAACCTGTGTAAATGGCTTCACCTTCTTGTGCAGCAGGGTGTGACTGACGGGATGTAAATGCAGCTCTTATCTATGACACATGAATGGGTGGAGGGCAGATTTAGAGCCTTGAGCAAGAAATAAGATGCCACAGTTGCTTTCTCTGGGAATTAGTGTTCCACCAGGAGCAGAAATGGGGCAAATATACTGTTCTATATGAGTAATATGAAGTACCAGTTCTACAGAGTCCTCATCAGTATGCACGGCCGTGTGTTGTATCACTGTCCTGCCTTGACCTCCAGGAGCCTCCAAGAGGATGAAGGAATGGAAAAGGATCCCATTACATGAGGTGTTGCTATCCTGGGTTCGCTTTGGCTTAATTATCGCCAGCAGCTGCAGACCCCAGCAGTTACGGGGGGCCGCAGCCGGGATAAACAACTGAACCTGCCAGTGGGATACTTGATGCCACCCTGGGTCATGCTCCTATGTAAGGGGAGGGCTGGGGGTGCCTGTTTTCAACTTACTTCAGTATGACTGTAGCAGAGAAGGTGGTATCTCAGGCACAGGTAGAGCCTGTCACTTGCGTTGTCTATCATTTTATTAGCGCTGTTGTTTTCTTCTCACTTTGTATTGTTTTATTAAACTCAACCCATTATTATTATCTCAATCCCCAGATTTTCACCTTTTTTCTTCCTCACAATTTTCCTTCCCATCGCACAGGAGGGGTGCGTAGGGAAGGAACGGGAGAAGTGGTGGGGGAGCAGCTGCGCGGTGTTTGGCTGCCGGTGGAGGTTAAACCACAACAGCTACAAGAAACAGGACAGAGGTGCTGCTAAAGCACCGCAGAGTCTAAGGTCAAGATGCTGTATCTGCAAGTCTCAAAAAGTTTTCAGAAATCTAACCTTTTAAAATACTTTTTGGAAGAAAAGTCAGCATAACATGAACCTTTGGTATCTGCTGGCTTGATGTCAGCAGGCGCTCCGTGGGAACACCGCACTGCCTGGGAATGCCGCACTTCCTGGTGGCTGCTTTATACTGATATTTGGATCTGGAAGGGAGGACTCATGAGAGCAAAGGTGTATTGAATGCTGGAGTTAATATGTTCACCAATACTGATCATACAGAGCAATTGTTTGGAGGCCTTCCCCAAATCAAGTCCTCTCTATTAGCTAATTAATTGGAATTACGCAAACGTTCTAAGAAATAACTCCTTTCTTGGCAGACCCAGAGGCCCTGCACTGCCCTTTCCCACCCCTTACTCTCAATGTTTGTAACTTTTGAGTATGTTTAATATTTCCTAGCTGTCTTTAGGGTGTCTGTTAGCTTCCCCCTACCCTCCCCCCCAAAAAAAAAACCCCTGACATTCCATATGCTTTTGGACATGAGGGATGAGGGTGCAAATAGGTCTCATGTCCTTCATAGATGAACTGTTTTCCTGGCTCAAAGGAGCAGCTAAGCTGTGAAACATCAGAGCAGCTGGTGACAGCAGTCACCACCCAGCTCACAGGGCTAAATAAGATGGGGAGGACAGAAGCTAAGATCTGTTTCCTTGAATTAAACTCATTAGGGCTCTGTAGTTGAGGCAAATGGTGTAAAACAAGGAAAAAGGTCACTGCAGGGGCTCTGAGTGGAAGCTTAAGCCTCCTTCCTATCTTGGTGTCTCCTGACCTTGCGTGTCCATCTCAGCTACTCATCTCTGCAGGGGTTGGCTGTGATCCCCAGTGCCCCTGTGAGTGCAGCTCTGGCAGAAGGTACATGAAAGCTGGTCGTGTGTGGTGGAGGAGCAGCGCTGCTCCTGGAGTGTCAGTTGGCTGGATGACACGGAGCACTTTCACAAGGCACAAATAGACTGGAAGTCTGTGATGAGACTGTAGGACAGAAGGGTTTAAAGACAAGCTGGCTCTGGAGTTCCTGGTCCAGAGATACCCCATGGGGGGCTGTGATTGGGGCTGTGATGGCAAGATGAGATGAGCTGCAGTTCGCGTAGTGCAGTAGTGCACTAGTAGTATCGCAGTTCGTGATACTTTGGTGTCTTTTTTTGGAATGCTTTTGATAGTAGAGGTGGCATATGACCTTCTGCATTTGAGATCTGATGGCTCAGGAATCTCCAGCTATACTATTGGCCATCAGTCCCTATTCTCGAAAACAGAACTATTGCCAAGCTAAGAAAAGCCTTAGAGAAACCTGGCTTTTCTAAGAAGCAATTCCCATTGTTACATTCTCTAAGACTGCCGGACCCCTGAGGTATACAAGGGAGTGTCTGACTTGTAAGTATCAAAAGAAATTAATTATTCTGTATTATAATTAAGACTTTTTTAATTAGCTGAATAATTAGAATTTTTCTTGCGCTACAGCGCGGCTTTCCACGTAGCCAGATAATCTGAAACTTTAGAGCTGTTTACCTGAGTAGAAGAAATTTCTAGCATCAACAATTCTCTTTTGGTAATAAAAAAATAGTAAATAACAGCTCTGCTGTGGCTGCAAGAAAGGCAGCTCTCTTTAAAAGAAGTCTGTCGAATCAAACTTGTCCCTCAAAATGTATGTTTTGTAAAAGCCTTCAGAAAATGTTGGGTCGAACTGTTTTAGTGTTATTGTGAGGAAATCAATATTTCCCTGCAGCCTTTGCAACCCCCAAATTGTAACGTGTTGTTTGTGCAGAAGAAGTTGAAAGTGAAACTGTCTAAAAATGAGAGTGAAGTAAACCAGCTTTTTTCTGTAATGTGCCCTGGAAGCACCCGAGGTAAATGAAATGGCACATTAGAGCAGTCAAAAATGAAAATTTGTTCCTAATCTGAATAGCTGAAGCGGGTCAGTGGTGTTGGTGGGATTTGGGGAGGACTTTTTGCTTTTCTTTCAGCCTTTGTCCCACTCCTCTCATCCTTCCCATCTCCTTCAATGCTGTGTTCCTCGTGTGCTGTGCTAGTATCTCTACTACCATGCAGCGTGTCTTCCAGGCTTGGACCGCCCCCCGTGAAAGCATCAAGGAAATCATGCAAAACCCCACGTGCTTTGACACTGAAATTAGTGAATTACCTGCAGGGGTTCTCCCACTACTGGAGAAAAGAAAACCTTTTTATAGCGCTCTGAAATTCCAGCAGTGTGCATCAAACAGCGGTGGGAACACCAGCTCTATCAGGTGTTGGGATGTGTTTGGGACCCTTGAGCTGGCAATGGTATGGACAGTGCTCCCCTGTATTCCTCAGGTGACATGGCCAAGGGTTTTGACCCCTGTGGCTCTGTAGGGTTCAAGTCTGGTCAGATGATACCAGGAGGAACAGAGTTTATGGTCTGGAATACTTTGGCTGTCAATGGGTGTTTTAAGCTGCTGAAACTGAGTCCTGAAAGGAACCACATTGGTGTGGGGAGCTTGGAAGGGACCTCTGTAAAGAAAAAGAGAAAGGGAAGCCTGGGAAACATGTAAGTTGCTCGCAAATACGCCAATGTGGATGCAGCAGCTCCACAATGTCCTGTTCACCTGTATCAGAGAGGAAAAAAAAAGGTTAAGCCAGGTTGTGGGAGCAGGAGGGCAGAGAGCAAAGGACCAGAGGAATGAAAACACTGTGCTGACTGGCAGAGACTGCTCTCTTTGTGTTTTTTGTGCTCAGACTGAAACATCTTCACAGGATTTTTTTTTTTTTCTCTCTCTAATCTGGAAATAATTCTGATTTATTTTAAGCCTTCTATTAAGACAAGTCACGCAGCACTGCCTGGCTGGCAGTGGGAGGCTGGCTGTGCGCGTGTGCACGCCAATGTGTGTGTGTGTATTTCCGAGGGTGCTGCCTGCCTTCTTTAGTTGACACTGCAGTCAATTATCGTGTTTTCAATTATATATAAAAGGCAGTGATGGAATTTTTCATCTTTTATAGCACCACAAATCACAGAGTCCTTTACTGTACAAGCAGCATTGCTGCCATGATGTGGCATGGCAGATCACAGCTCTCATGTGCAGACTTGCAGAGGAACCAGTGCTGTCAGGGACCCCCAAACTGCAAGAAGACCACCGTGGGGCAGGAAAGCCCCTGAACACAGTCTGCTAGACCCTGTCTGACAGACAAGGAAGGGCAATGTGGTCCTTGGGCTATGCCATGGAAGGGCAGGAAGACCTATTTTCTGCATGCTTCACATGTTCAGCAGGACATTTTTGAAGGAGTTATGCAGCTTTGATGAGCAAGGAGGGGTTTACAGAGGCTAGGTGAGAAGGTCATTTGTGAGAAACCAGTGACATTGGCTACAGCACAACTTACCGTGAATACCTGAGCCACACGATCGATCTCTTGCCAGCCCAAAGTAACTTGGCAGATCTGAAGTGAGCAGGCTGGAAAGCTGTTGGAAACTAGGGTCTGTTTGACAGAGTGACCATTTGATTGTACATAGTAATAGTCACGCACCCACTGCTGTATTTGCAAAGCTAACCCTAGAAAACAGGAGATTGGATTTACAGATCAGGAGAGTTTTCCTTTGGAACTATGAAATAGCAGAGGATGTCGTAGCGGATGGGCACCATAGTCCTCACCGGTAGCCAGAAGATGCCTCCTTCCATCTAGAGATCTGAATAAGGACTCACCACTCTCAGGCTTGGTCTTTCTTCGGCTTTAGCATTCGAGCATGTTAATGCAAATTAAGAGCCCCAAAATGGTCTGTACAAGGGCAACACCAGCAATTGTCGGCTTCTCTGACTTTGTTTAGTAGAAGAGATGTTAGCTAAGCCATTTCTATTCTGCTCTGCGCTGGCAGGGAAAGGAGTGTCTGAAAGCATCATCAGAGTGCATTTTACTTGTGGCAGATTGGTGGTAACCCAGCAGTCAAGTCTGTGAGAGCGAGGCTGTGAGAGTCTGAGCGAAGCAGGAATAGAAATGAAATCGTTGCCACATAGGGCAAACAAGAACACTTGGATTCTGAGACTCCAGTAAGCGAGTAAGTGAGAAAATAAACAGAAGTTGTCAGCTAAACTGGATGTATTAACTGCAGTAGAAACTGGAGGAGTAGTGACCCTGATGACTGGGATGGAGACATTCAGAATGATCCCATTTCACCCAGACCATTCCCTGGAAACTTGTGGGCCTTTGCATAATGAGCTGCAAGTGTAGAGACAAGGAGGATCCCATCGTGGTAAAGAATAGTGTTCCTTCACGGAGACAGGGACCGGCATGAGGGAGAGACCACTGAAAGACTTGCTGTTAAATGGGGTTGATTACCACTCAAGGCTGAGCTTTCACTGTGGAACTAGGACCTTAAATAGGGACATTTGTGTGGAGTGGATTGTGGCTTTAGGCAAACAGCCCAGTTAGGCCAATTTTGATGAAAACCCTGGGGCTAAAGCTGGCTCAATACCCACTGACTGAACTCTGCGTGACACTGAGCTCCAAGAGCCTGCAGTAGAGAGAGGGAATGGGCTACGGTTGTTCTGACGAGGGTTGAGATTTTGAATTGGTTTGATATCTAAACTGGAAGAAAAAGAAAAAATCAGGGGAGGGCCTGGAGTCATGTGTTGCTAGAAAATGACTCCCTAGAAAGCTACTGCATTATTGCTGCGGGAGACTGAGGTCCTGTTGATAACGAACTGGGAGTCAGAGTCACAGTGCCAGAGATTAGGCGTGACTGCAGGGCCTGGGAACTCTGCTAACATAAATGAGGGGCTGGGGTGCAAGGACGTGCTGGGATGACTGGAAGGATTCTATGGAAATAAAAGGAACTAGAAACAAATCTAGTCAAAGCAACTGGTACCAGTAAAAATCACTTTTCACTAATCGACATCCTGAGGCCAAACCAACCCAAAGCTCTGGAGGATGTGAGGGACTTCACAGACCTGCAGTACGTGGCACTCTGCCCACAGGAAAGCAGAGGATATTTTGTCTGGACTGGATAAGTCTTGCAAATGGCAGTTGAAGTAGAACGTGAAAGAGGGTTTGGAAGGAACTGGAGAGCCTGGGAGAAGATACGGCTAGGTGGAAAGTAAAACCCATTAGTGGCTTAATGCATAAATTGGCAGAACTGTACAATAGCAATGAAAAACAAGATACTGGGAGCCCAGTATTCGTTTGTTTATTAGATTCTGGTGCCACACTGACTATTGAAATCACTATTTTGCAAAGCGTGTGGGTGCCTACAAGGTACACCATGCAGGCAGAAGGGTACAGTAGTCTCCTGTGGAGCAAGGTGTGTACCAGCTCTGCTCCTACACCCACTCCCAGTGCAAACTGCGTACCGGAGAATGTAGTTGTGTGTTTTCTTGTATTCAGCATCACGTGCAGGATAAAAAAATTGGCTTTTCAACAGCCTGTTCCTTAAACAAAATAGGTTACTTCAGATCTGATTAACTGTAGAAAAATAATACAGAAATAGAAGGACTCATCGTTATAGTACCTACAAAATGATGTACTTGTGTAAAGGCTCTTGAAATAGTCAGAACACCTCAGGATGATGAGAATGAGTTACCTTTCCACAAGTATGAGCTTGAGATAAGTTGGAGTATAGAAAGATTAATGCCTTTGCTTTAATAACAGGGCTTGATCCAAGACTGCAGAAACGATGCAAGTACCCGAGCGAAGCCCGGAAAGGATTGTTGTCCACTGTTAATAGCCTGGTGCATCAAGGAGTGCCAGTGCAATGACCCAGTGTGTGTAATTCCCCCGTATGGCTGGTATTAAAGGGAGATAGAAAGATGCACCTGACGCTGGATTTCAGGGCATTAAATGCTGTAACTCCACAAACATCACATCTTCTTGTTAAAATGTCAAAAATTACAGCTGTGGTAGTACAAGGAGCTAAGTGGTTTTCAGTCACAGATCTAGCAAATGCATTTTTTCCTTAGCCCTTTAGCAGAGAAACGTTGGTAAAAGTTTGGTTTACATTCCAGGAGAAACAAAATTGTTTCACGTGAGTTCCTGAAGCTCCTGTGATCTGTCACATCTACATCATCCAAACGTGGGAGAAATTAGCTTGCAGATCCAGGAAACATGCAACATGATCTGTGGATCACATCTGAACTGGGGGAATTCTGAAGAATGAGTGTGTCAGCAGGCAGGAAATTTTTGGCTGCAATCCAGGAGGAAGGATTGAAAGTCAACAGACAAAAGGTTCAATTAGTGCAACAAGAGGTAAAATATTTAGGAGCGATACTAGATATTGAAGGCTGGACTCCTGATAAACAGAAAGTAGAATTAATTCAAAAGCTCCCCAGCCCCACCACTCTGCCTAGCTAAGAGCACTGTAAGGCACATTTAATTGTATGCAGGATTTTATTCTGATGTTCACTGAAGTGAGTCGTCCTCCAACTAAGCTTTTAGAGAAAACCAGGCAGTGTGAGCAGGGTGCAGAAAAGCCGGCAGCTCAGTGGAGCTGGAGCCAGCCCTAGCCAAGCTGCAGTGGTGGGCTATCTGGACCCAGGAAACTTCTCCATGTCTGGTTTGCCTCTGTTAGCCGGGAAGGAAGCGCCGATTTGACGCGAAAGAAAGGTACCGTGTTACAGACTATTGTCTGTGCATCTCAAATCTTATTGACACCACAACTCCATAACAAAAGGAATGAACATCTTTAGTCTGGAAATCAGAAAAATTGGATTATATCATTGAAGGAAGGCCAATGGCACAATGCACAAAGCACAAGATGGTGCATATTTAGCTCTAGGTTGACAACATGGGTCCTCACGTTAATGAGCTAGACCTGGAAAAGGACACTTGATACAAACATCTCCATGCCTCAGTGGTGGAGGGTGCTCAACATGAGTGTTAGATATTACAAGCTTCTGATGTGTAGTGGCCTGTGCAGATTTAATTGCCTCTGTCATCCACGTAAACCAGAAATCTACTTTACAGGTGGATCAAGTTTCCATAGGATGAGGCTTGCAGAAGATTTGCTCTAGTCTGTGTAAAGAAGAGTGGGAGGTAGTGGGACAGGTCTCAGCAGAAATCCCAACTGCATTGTCAGATGTGCTTCCCAGCGGTTTGAGCAAACAAGGGTGAAGGGTTTCGTTTTCCTGAACAAGTTCTTTGCCCAGCTGGGTATAAAGCAGCAACTACACATAGCGGAATAACCACAAACCTCAGGATATGAAAAATTTGACTTCTAAAGGAAGCTTTAAGGAAGCTAGTACAGGTGAATGGGAAAAATCAGGATGCAGTGTTCCCATCTCAGTGGCTTCACAAACAACTACAGCCTGTCATGATTATGTTGCTTTTACAACCATGACATGAAGGGAGATGTGACTCTGACAGCATCAGTGGTTAAAAACTTCCGTATCAGATGAATAGAAACTGAAAGGTCTCACAGATTAATGGATAAAAGGATTTGACAAACAACTGCAGCAGGATAATCAACAAATAGCTGAGCAATTAGGGCAAAATGTTCATAGACTAGATAAAAGGTAGAAAATGGTAAATAATCAACATGAGGAATGGCAAGTAGGAAGTCAGGTAGTATATCAGGGGGTTCCTGGAAAGAAACACAACCTGGGCTGTAAGTGGAATGGCTCTGGCACTAGCACAGATAAAGTCATTTCCATTGTTTATTCGTTCAGGTAAGTTCTGACAATGTGAGGCAGTTTCATCAATCACAGCCAAAGCTTTGGAGAGGAGAAAAAGACTAAGCTATATGAAAATTTGTCTTTATTTTTCGGAATCATGTAAAGGAGTGAGTGTTAACCAGTTATCAGACCTGGATCAGCACAGAAACATGGATTTGCTGTGGTTTGTAAGAATAGCTTTTCCAGTTTGTCTATTGGGCATCAGTGTTACGGAAATTGGGAACCGTTGGTTGAACAGCACTTGGGTCCTTTGCTCTTCCCTCCATTTTACAAGGCCTCATCCAGTTTATTTTTAAAGTATCATATTTAACAGGAGACATCCCTCTTTCCTGCGAGGCCAGCGTGCCACTAACAAGTAGTGTAGACATAGCCATGCAGTATTGTTCCTGTCGCCTCTCATCATACAGTGATCACCATCATGCTAAATCCCTTTCTCCCATCTGCATCCCTCTGAATTGCATGAAATGTTCCCTCACCCCTCAGTGCAACCTCAGCTTCTCTTTGCTTTCTCCATCTTTGGCTTTTCCCAGCCTGTACAAGCAATCCAGGGGCTCCAGACAGGGAAACTGCCTCTTTACAATGGAGGGTCTCTAACTCGCTACTTTTTCCTGTCACAGAGACTAGTTTCTTCTGCCATGAACTAAAATCCCTTGAGAGAAAGCAAGCTAAAAAAGTCTTTCAGCAGCCTTTTCTGTTCTGCCCTCCTGGTGCAGGCTGAAAATGAAAAGAAAAGGGAGGGAAAGATTAAAAAAAAAAAAAAAGAAAGAAAAGCAAAAATCTTCAAAAAAGAAGACTTTTCCAGAGCCCAAACAATCAATTGGACAATAGGAGATAATGATTCCACCTCTGTGCCCTCCTCCTGCCGGACGGGAATTTTAAACCCCATGGCTGCCAGAGGTGGTAAAAGACCTAAGTGATCTGCCCTGGCTCTGAACGTGGCGCCTTGGTGATGAGCTGAAAAGCTTGTTGCTCACGTTGCAAACAAAGACTTAACAGAGGGCAGAGGTAAAACCAACTGGGACCCGGCCTTCTAATCAGGCCCATGCTGTGAGCTCATGGTATTAATCCGACAGCCAGTGACATCAAGGCAGGAGGCCTGCGTGACCCCGAGCCCATCCAGCGGTGGCTTACACTACCCAGTACCGCATCTTCCATTTAATAAACTCCATTGATATATTTAATAAAGGCACCTCACACTTCCACAGTTTCATGTGTGACCTCTCTGTGGTTGCTACCAAAAACACAAAGTAAAAGAGTCAAGGATCATTAACTGACGAGGCAAAACTGCCCCTTCCCTTGCTCTTCTATTTTTCCTGTGAATATCAACTGCTTGGGAGGCAGCGATTGCTTGTAATCCTTCCTGTCTCCTTACAGAAGGGACAGGCTTCTGTGAGAGCTTGGGAAAAAATTACGACATAATTGTCTGCAGTTTGGGCTGCTCACAGTCCCACTCGCTGCCTTCAGGCTCCTCGTGCTAGCACTCATCTTTTGCCCAGAGGCTGTGTTGATGGGCTCTGGAGAGCCTGCAAGGGCTGGATGCTGCTGTCATCCCATTTCCTCCCAATTTAGTGGTGGGAGAGGAGCATTTGCAGGCACCAGGGGCCGGAAGAAACCCATTAGTAACCCCTGAGCACCCCTCTGAGGGTCCCTGGCTGTGCTGCACAAGCCAGGGGACTTTGGCTTCTGGTAAAGGTCATCCATCTCAGCAGGGGAAGAAAAAGATGGACATGTACCTCTGTAATTTTTTCTAGACAGGCTAATGAAAACCTTGTAGGAAAAATATCTGTTCTAAAACCTAGAAGGACAAGGGTTTGTTTGGTAGATTTTCTGTTAAGTTTGGGGGTTTTTTGTTGGTTTATTATTATTATTTTGTTTGGTGGTGGTTGGTTGGGGTTTTTTTTGCATTAGAAGTAATGTCAGTTGTCAAACAAGACTCCTGATTGATTTGGCTTTTTTATGTCTAGCTTTCAACATCCTCAAAGGCATCTAATTGTTCAGGACATACCGAGTATCTGCACTTACAGAAATCAAGCCTCGAGTGGAACTCCCCTGAAAGCAAGGCACCAGGAAGCCAAGATTAGTTTTCAGAAAGTAAGTGGTTTTCATTTTTCAGTTTCTCGAGGACTCTTTCAAGGGCCAAGCAGATGGCTTGGGAGACCCACAGAATGGAAACCTGCCGTTCTAATGGGAAAGAAAAAGCGTGTGTGGAGGGGGTTGGTTGGTTGGTGTTGCTTTTAGTTAAATCGTCTATTTGTTTGACAGCAATTTATGCTATTTATACAGCTGATATGCCAGCGCATTTTTTTGTGCGGACTCTTCCTTTTGAACAAAGGACTGAGGAAATTGCCACCCTAACTCCCTGAGCTTCCTAGCAGCTCTCAAGCATAACCAGAGGAGCAATTTCCAACTTAAAAATACAACCGCATACAAAAGGATAAAAGCACGCACAGGCCGGTTCAGTTCAGAAAGCCTCTTGAAAACTTCAGGCAGCTGTGACTACGTTCCCATTGCAGTTTGAGTGCCGGCTTGAGCCTGTATTGGAGACCAAGCCCAGCTTAGCTACCCCATGGGTTTTTCAGGGAAACTTAGGGCTGTGTTAATCTATCAGGCAGCCTAGAGGGACTGTCAGCCTGGTGTGCAGCTGGACAGGCTGCCTCTGTGCCCTGGCAGCAGCAACGCGCTTCAGAGACACTCCGGACCTTTCCTTGCCACTGAAGGCGTGATGGCTGCCGGGAGGCAGAACACATGGGACGGGCCACACAAGCCACCCACAACCCTGCGGCACCGGGCCCGGAGCCTGGCCGGCTGAGATACAGCACAGCTGCACCCCGAGGTCCCGCCGAAACCGAGCCTTTGGACCCTGGTAAGTGGAAACGTAACTAAAAGCGGGCATATTAACTCTTATCTAGTGCACACCATCTGGGCCTACCCGAATGCCTTGTTACATTACATATAATGCACTTCTTGCCTCTGCAAGTGGCAAAATTGAGTCTTGGGGTAGGGGTGGCCTCTCTCTTTGGGGAACCCCATGTGTTCCTGGGGATCCCGCACCCACCAAGAAGGGGTTTCTGTGGAAAAGCGTATGCACACACCCCCTCGCCGTGTCTGTGTTTGCATGTATTTGCTATATAGCTGTCCCACACATTTTCCTTGCTAGCCTGTCATAACCATTACTAAAATATGCTTATCTCATATATGCAAATAGCAGGATATTTATAAGGTTCTTTGAAATTTCCATAATTGTGCTGTAAAAAAAAATCTCTTTGCTTATCTCACAAAGTGTTGTAACCACAGTGTTACTTTCATTGAAATCCAAAAATCACTCAGCAAAATAAGAATAGTTAAAACTGCGAATTTCAAAAACTCGAAATAGAAGGGAAAGAAAGCAAGAGAACCAGGCTTTATTATTTTAAATTAGAAAGTTTAATGCTCACCAAAAAGGATATAGACTGTAAATGTATTTTAGCAGTTCCTAGAGGAAAAGGGAGAGATTTTAATAACAGCACTGTGTGCTCTTATATCATTTTCATTAGAAAAATCTCAGAGCACTTTCTGCTTATTAAAGAATGGAATGCTTCAGAAGACTCTTGGGAGGTACTATAGAAAAGTAAGGTAACAACTATAAATCCATGTTATACTCCATACTATGATTACCTGGAACTTCCTGGCCATCTTGGAGACACACAGCTTCCTGCTCTGGCCCCTCTGTGGCACAGCCTCAACCAGCTGTGGCAATGGAAAGGGCTTCACTGCATCTATTTGCTCATTTCATGGGCCAGTGAACCAATGCCTGGAAGGTTTTTTCCAAGCCCAAAGGTGAGGAACAGAAATGAGCCACGGGAGTAGGGCAAGCACCTCCCTGTGCTCTCTGTGGAATCCCATCACCTCATATCCTGCCCCTTGGGGACCTGCAAGGAGCTCTGGGTGGTCTCTGCCTTCTTCAGGGAATCCTGGCCAAACTCTGACCTCACTTGAGTAGGCTCTTTGCTGGGTACAGGAACATTCCTAGACAGGCTGTGACAATTCATCTTGGAACTGATCTGGAGACGACAGAAAAATAAGATATTAACCTAAATATAGTAAGAGTCATCAAATGTTCACTGGAACAACAAAGGGAGGAAGAGAGGCTGTAAAGGTAGAGGATATTCCTGGGGCTGATGAAGAAAATAATATTGAAAAATCCCTGGTGTTTAATTTCAGAAAATACAATAGACTGACTGAGTGCCCAGAAGAGGAACAGCATGTTAACATATCTTAGATAAACAGGAGCCAAACTGTTAGCCTGATAGAAAAATGAGAAAGCCCATCGATGCAATGGGGTGAAATAATAAATTAAAAACCAGATGGTTCAAAGATGTGATTGCATCTTCAGCTTCAGTGAGAGGAAAGAAGGGGAATACATATGTATTACAGGCAGGCCAGGAACACAAAAGCTGGAAAAACATACACGAACAGAAAAGGCAGACTCGTCATAATGAAGTTAATTAAAATAGCAGGACCTCAAGTTATTTTAGGTCTCAGTGGTAGAAACCCCAGAATTGCAAGCCCCATTCTTCATTAATACAAAAAGTTTCCTATTTCATCCATGCTCAGAAAAGGGACCTCTTCCTTTCTGTGCTAGATAGTGAGTCAAGGCAGATGGGAATTATTCTGAGCTTGGAGAAAACAAAGACGCACAAATTAACGGCTTACTGGCAGAAAGGCAGTTTAAAGCACTTTGCCAAGGCATATTTTATTCCTGCGCTTGTCCTACATACGTTTTTTTTTTCTATATTTCTGTTTAGATCAGAAGTACATGAGCAAGCATGATACTTATCTATGTTGTGTATAGGCTGGAGTGGACATTCAAACAAACAAACAAAGAAACCAAACAAAAGAAAGGGAAAAGTTGTCTGTAATGGCTGGTGCAATGTCTTACCTTGCTTCACATCGCTCAGTGCACAGAAAATAGAACAGCACCATCTTGCCAGCTTGGCCTCATCCCATAATTTCTGTGTGGGTTTATACACAGCTGTACTTTTATCACACATATATACACGTATGTACATGTACACCCATACAGTACTGTTTCATGTGAAGAAGCACTGATTGGTTGCGGGGATTCCTCACAGCCATAGGAACCCTGGCCAGGATCCTTGTTCTGCCATAAGGAGAAGCTTTGCCTCTGGCTTCCAAAGGGGCAGAGTTTCACTCCAGCCACCTTTGCAGCTTTGACTCTGTAGCTAGACTTCTTCTGCCCAGGACTGTACTTCAATCACTTCTGTAGAGAGATCTGGAAATGGTTTAACTGCAAATTAATCATGCATAAACAATTTAAGATATGATACCAGTATTATTTCAGTCATAATTTGGCAAGATCATGGAGGCAGAAATTCAAACTGTACTTGTGTTTGAATAGTGTTGATCCTTTCCTAACTATTAACTCTCAAAACCTCAATTTTATATCCCTTGGGAACAGATTCTCTCTGTATTTAGGGGATTAGAAACAGGAGATCAGATGTAGGTACAGTTCTCATTGTATGACTTTCAGCTGCTTTCTTAACTTCCTGCCACCTGTTTTTTTTTTTGCTTGTGTAGAATTAGGATAATGGCATTTCTTTGTGTGGCAGCAGCTTAATGCATTTATGTCTGAAATGCTCAGGTGAAAGGTGCTATACATTTCAGAGATTATTGTTTATTACAATTGTTGTTACTGATATTTCTGAGAGTTTCCCTCTCACGTATATAATAAGGCCAAAATATTATGAACAATTTGCCTTATTTTGAATTTAGCACCAATTTTGTTCTGAATGAATTCCTTTGAATAGAATTATTCCTGAACTACATCAACTGGGGACCAGCTGCTGACCCCAAGTGTTTAAGAACTACAGATAATCATGGATGAAAAGAGACGAAAATACATTTTATCTAAGAAGTATCTACTGTTGTGATAGGGACTGAAATTAAAGTATAATCCAGAGAGAGAGAGGGAGAGAGTATTCTTTAATTAAAATCAGCTACCTCAAAAGATGGATATTCTCAGGAGTGAAATTTGCACTGTGCTGAAGGCTTTCCACTTAAACCCTTGATGATGCAAGGAAAAAAAGAATTCTCGAGGAGTAATATTGGTTAGCAGATAGCCACTTGCCACTGCACAGTAAGGCAAAATTTGCAGACAAAAAATATGTGGACAATGGAATAGGAAGATGGTCAAAATAGGAATCTATCTGAAACACAAACCTGTGATTATCGAGCAACAAATGGATAGTTTGGCAAAGGAAGAGACCAAAGATAGAGACTTGGAGATAGAGGAAAAAAAAATAAACTAGAAACAACAGAGATCAATGAAAACAGTCAGCACTTTCTGCCAGGAGATATGTTAAAAAGCCTGAAACTGAGGCTTTAGGTAACATCTTCTAAATGATCCATTGTCCCACCCACCATCTCCATAGCAAGTCATGGTCCAAGCCAAGGACAGATTATGGTTCAAGCTGTGGAGGCTGTATGGACCTCCTGTGAAAGGCAGCAGGTAAAAGGAACAACATCCATTTGGGGTAGTTCTGGGGCTTGTGGTGACAGTGGCATCCTCACCTTCAGAGAGATGCTGCTTCTGGCAACGTGGGAACTGCAGAGTGCGCGCGCGCGCTCGAAGAGAGTAATTCTGACGAGCGCTTCATCGTGAATCTTGCTCTGTTCTCATTTTAGTTACCATCACAGATGGCTTCCTGCAATACGAGGAAGGCTCCTGGCAAGGCAATTTGCTGGAGAATGCAAGAATTGGATGTAATGGAAGTATTACCTCACAGAAACACCCATTCACCAGCATTTATTCCATTGTGTTCAGCTCAGCAGATTCAAGCAGCTACTTTACGCTGGCGCTGGCTTCCTCGCACTGCGCTTACATACAGATCTCTCCTGCATGAATCTTGCCTAACAGTCGTCTGCAACCAGGTGGTCTCTGTGAGAAATGGCTCTGCTGCAGTGAGGAAAACTGTATCCCTTTTTATTTTTGAAATCCTTTTGAAAAAAAAAAAAATTCAGTAGTGAAGCGAAGGAGGTGCTGCAATGGTATCAGAGACTCTCTGGCTACGTGTCTGGAGTCCACGGACAGTGGTATGGGCAGCAACAGAGCACCCTCCCTGTGCTCTGGGTACCCCATTGCTAGGGAGAGGATGTACGTAGCTTCAGTGCCTCTAAATACCTTGTAGTTTTACTGTATGTGAGGGAAATGTTTTTCTAGAAAGAGCCTAAACCCAACTTGTTAATCTGATATTTGCACATAATCTTGCAGCCGACGGGATGGGATATGTATTGGGGGACTTTTTAATGCATCGGGTTAAAAAAACCTGTGCAAATTTTGTCTCAGTCCAGCTTCTCAAAGTGCCCTGTGGATTCAGGACAAATTTCAGTTGAAGCAGAAGGGTTGGATAATCATTAAAATACGTTGTGCAGGTAATCTGGCTCTTAGTCCCAGACCTTTAAAGGTATTTTAATATCCATACTACTTTAAATGCTAAAATAGATTGACCAAACTTGGCATTAGTTACCAGCACCTCTTGAAAGGAAAAAAGAATTCATGGCAGGAAAAGAGCAAGGCCTTCTTGGCAATGTTACTTATATTGAAAATTGGTGGATCATACCAAGCTGAGTTACAAGTTCCCAAAGTCATGGTTTCTCATAGCAGCTCTCTGCACTCCTCGTTTGCCCAGGTCCGCCAGTCTTGCTCAAACAGATGCCACGGTTCTATGGAGCCCCTCCGAGCTCACCGAACTGGGTGTTCCGTGTGAGAAAGTAAGTCCTGGGAAGTCCAGCGATGGTGGAACATGCTGGCGAGCAGTGTTCACGTATTAACAGATTTCCACTCAAACTGGCAAATAGAAATGTCTATGTTAGAAATGCTGTGTGAAAGCCAAGGCAACAAAAGTCAAAATGTGCATATGAGAATATGTGGTACACACAGTATATGTCACAATGTTTACCATCACTTCAAAACATGCACCCGCCCACAGTTCTTCACTAGCAGCATCCTGGAACTTCTCCAATTGGGATTTGCTATATGAAGCAAAAGTCAATTAAAATCAGCCATTATTGTACAGACCATAAGATCCCTAGTACACGATACCACACTCATCCCAGATGCTCATTAATAGCAGTGGGTTGCAAACAAGTCCAGAACAATCGCATGGGGTTTGTATGTTTTTTCTGGTTGCTGTGTTTGCTCAGTTAGCATCTAACATTTTCAAATGAGTTGGATTAAAGTTTTTAGCAAATTTCCCAGAAACACAGTTCTGATGCATTCTGGAACTATTGCAAATCTAGGTCAGAGTCAGTAAGCAGGTTTAGCTAATGAAAACAGAGCGAGGGGGAGACAGATTTTGGGAAAAGGACATTATGTCCACCCAGCTTGCTAGAGGAAGACCTGCTAGGACCAGCTCGCACACCTTCTTTTACCAAAGAGCCTGATGCTGTTTGAGGTGTGGTGACTCATCTCTGCATCACACTAATCCTACATTTTTAGCTCAGAAAGTAACCACCTGCTAAAAGCGTGGTATGCTTGGTTGGGTTCCCTCAGTCTCTTGTGGAGCTCTTCCGTGCAGTTAAGAAAATGTGATTTTTCAGGGAGGTAACTTTGTAGTCTCATGTTCAGAAGCTCACAAAATTGTACCACTCCGAAGGCTCAGTTCCTGCCACACTTCTATTTGTAAGGAAACAGCATTTACTGGCCCGATTCAGAGAAAACCCACACAAGATTGGCTTTGAGCTGAGATGATTCTGCTGGGGGGGTGGAGGCTTCCAGTCCTTTGGGAAGAGCTGAGCACTAACACACGTCTCCCAGCTCCCAGGTAAGGCCCTACCAGAAGTACAGTCCAGCAGTGGATCTGAACCTTTATTTTCAGCTTGGAAGCAAAACACTGACAGTTTTTTTAATTGAATTAAACATTCACTCAATATGAAACAAACGTCTTTGTTTTGGAAAAAGATTCAGCCACCTCTGTACACACACAAATGCACACACTAATTTTTAGGGCTGATTTCTAAACCAAAAAAAAATCTGTAATTAGGACAATTTTATTTGTAATTAGCAGGAATAATTTGTTTGCTTTAGTGCCAATATTAGCAGCAATGGAAGTGTGCTCGCTCTTTTGTTTTCAATTCTTCCACTACCTCTTTGCATTTAGTCTCAAGGTGAGATCAGTATCTGGAAACGTGATGTAATTTATGCTGTTATCATTTCATGAACTTCAGCAAATCTACTCCCTATAATGTATTGTAATTATACTGATCACCAGAACTGGATTTGAAAATGCATGAAGGCTGACATCAACTGCCACTGCGTGTCTGACCAGATCAGAAAATGAGAACAACAGTCTCTGGCGTTTACTGTTAGAGGAGCTCCAACTCGGATTTGCAGACTGATATGGGCTGCAAAAATTAAATGGCTATTCACTTCACTAGAGATACCTAGTTTCTGTGGATTTTGAGACTTGTGCCCTAATCACTGTTATGCCTGTTCCCATTTGCTTCTTGCCACGGTACCCCTTTAAGAGAAGCTTCCCGACTTTAAAGCCAAATGCGATGCTCCCTGCTGTGATGGATTCCTTCTTTTTCCTTCCTAATTGGAGCTATTTCATCAGATCGAATTTTGACAAAGATCGTAATTGTCATCCAATTTTAAGGCAATGACAAGATCAATATGAATTCTCAGATGACAAGTATTATTACTGGGTGAGCACAAAGAAACAAAGAAAATGAAAAATCCATGTTCTGAGGATCAAAACAGTTAGAGGCACATGCTTGCCTTGATCCACGTGTGTGTGAATCCTGTTGACAACAATAGATGCCGTGCCTGTGGATGGATAGGGTAGAACAGATGGCCTTTGCCAGTCAAATAGCAAAGGAAAACGAGCACCCATTGCTTTAGTACATTGTGGTTTCGGTAATGTGGGAGTCAATTAACTCACCACCAAACAGGCTTACAGGGAAAATTGCCCACAGCCCCATCTCGGAGAATTCCGCTTCTCCTTAATGTTTTGTATTCCTCACGCTTCCTGAATGTCAGGAGTAAATACCCAAGAAAACCCTAGTTCTTTAAGGTAAATATAGTCAATACATATTTATGTAGGCAGAAGTACTTGATTATTTTTATAGTGTTGCTTAAATGAAGTGATCTGACTAGTTAATGGCCCAAAGAGTTCAGATAGGGTTGAAGGAACAATCTAAAATGTCTTGTAGCATCTTTAGATGTTTTCCCCACGATAGTGGTTTTGGGACAGGTTCTGCTACACATGTGTAACTGTTGCCAGATACTCTCATTTTATTTTTATAGGTTTACCCTGCAACAAGACACTCCTTCAAGGCATTTGACCCTCAGAGCTTAGCTCTTGTTCCTCATTTGCTACCCAATGTGTGTCCAAGTTACCTCTGCGGGGCCTCTGTGCACACGTTCATCTTGCTGGTAGAGCAGACCTCCTGCTTCCCCACCCCCAAAATGTTAAATCCAAGGAAATTGACACTTTTTTTCACTTTTTTTTTGTTTGTTTGTTTTCTTTTGCAGTATTTATATTCACCATACAGTTTAACTGAGGAAGGGGATTTTGGCAAAATAATACACGATTGTCGTACTAAATGGCAGCTGCAGTGGTAACAACCATGACAAGTTTTAGCTCTGTCCACTTCAACCAAGCCAAGTCATTAAAGGTTTCCAAGCAGAGGATTGTGTTGTGAAGCCTAATATACACTGGTAGCTACACTGGTATCTCCAGATTGGTAAACACATTTTTAACCACCCAAATGCAGGTTCAGTAGGAGTTTGATCCATGGAGGAAGGTCTCAGCCAAGCACTGAAAAGACGTTTGTTAGCCTCCAAAATATAAATAAAATATTTACAAAGAGAATAATTGACTTTTGATGTTTACTTCAGGCTACGGTTAAGCAGGCAGTGCCTGTACTAAGCAATGCAGTGACCACCTGCCACAAATGCTGTGATATTTGACAGATCCCTTTCTGCCAAGAACTATAATTCCTATTTAAATCTAAATAGAGGAGCCATGAATGCAGATTTCTCATCACAAAGACGATGATGTTAATCCCCAGTACAGAAAAATAAGAAAAGCCAGAACGTTTTATTGGATTTTATATGGAAGATAATTAAACAGTATTTCTTCTTTACTTGTTATACAGCATCCTATCAACATTCCTGCTGAAATTTGTTTATAAAGAAAGCCAGAAAGTTTTATTACATTTTTATGTAAAAGAAAATTAGCATTTTGTATATTTGAACTTGTATTAGAATAACAAAAAGCGAGTAAACAAAAAATGACCATAGAATGATGAAAATAAACAGAAAAAAAAAGTGACGAAAGCCTAACAGTGTTCGCATACACACGATTTGATATTCTAAGCATGCAAACAGAATAAATGTTGATGTGCATATGTATGTATTGTATATATTTACGTACCAAGCAGTTCTGAAAAACTAAGCTCCCAAAAGTTAGGAAATGCTGGAATGAGATGTGTTTGCACACCCTTAATTTGGCCGTTTTGATTGTGTACGCTCAGGCGTATGCTATTTTTTTTTTCGCGTGCACACCCCCCCCCCCCCCCCCATACAAAATGGTGCAGTGTAGGCAGAAAATTGGCTGGGAGAATGATGTCATCTCTGAGAGAGCTGCTTTGCAGAAGCCTGTTCCTTTTCTGCCCACAACCCAGTTTGGTATTTTGGATGTACCCAAGGAAGTTATCTTAGCATGTTTCCCAGCAGGTGGGTGCTGCCAATCTGCGTCTGTAAGAGAATGTGTCTAAGTGTGTGTTTAAAGCCTGCTTATTAATAGAGGGGAGGCGGGGGGAGCTGTATCCAAGGTTGCATCCTCGGCATTTAAAAATGTTTCAGTTCAGCCTGCGCTGCCATTTACTGCATTATGTGATGCATGTGGATTTTCCAAACAAAAGATGTTTATGAGGAGAGTATATTTTAAGATCCTTTTCACGACTGTACAGACCCCTCTCCCAGCAGATGGCCTGACAGTTGCAAGAAAACTATTCATAAGCCAAAAGCGGCATTTAAAATTCTTTTTTAAAAGACCGTTTGTTCTCTGCATACACAGACATTTTAAGCAGGTACTAATTCTATTCGCAGCAGCACCTTCTCCGCTTTCCAGCGCCTCTCCAGCTCTGACAGCACAAACCGGAGAGGCGCGGGGAGCGCAGCCCCCGGCAGCGCGGCGCGGGGCTGCCATGCTGCATCAGCGCCCGCCTTCCCTCGCTCCCAGGCTACTCTCAGCAAAGTTCAGACTCCGCTCACTGCTATCTTGGAGTAACGTTGGAGGTACATACAACCGTTTGTCTTTTATGGGCTGTACCCGCAGTGAAAATGTTTACTTGGCGTTTACAAGCGCGTAGAAAGAAGCAGGATTAGCAAAGGGCTTTCTGAAGACATGAGTATACTTAATTCTGGTTTTGTGCACTTTCCAAAGACAATTATTTATATATATTTATTATTTATGTATATTTATTTTATTTATTTCTGGTTTTGTGCGCAGCCTTAGCTGTTACCTAGCTGTAGTTGAAGTTCACTGAGGAAAATAACCAGCTGAGAACAAAGTAACTAAACCGTAGCCACTTGATGATTGCTAATTTTACGTATTCTGGGAGAAGTCTGTTGGCAATGGCTTCATACGGCTGCATTTACTGACCCTTTTAATTGCCTTCCACAGAACCTCCTGCGTGAAGGAAGCGAGCGCTCCCGTATCATGCACTTGATAAATAAATAATGCCATCCCTCTCGAGACAAAAATTCCATCTCTAACTAATCTAAGCACAAGGACAGGGGCTAACAGTCCTTACAGTTTGGGGAAACTGGTTTTGCTTTCCGTTCACCTAGGTAACCGAGGCTTATTATTTGTAGCATCTAACGCATTTAGAAATATTTCTGAAAAAATTGCCTGATATCCTGCAGCAATGAGTTGCAGGGTTGATTATACACTGTGCAAATGTTTTCAGAATTATTTTCCTCACCTTTCCACGTGTATTTGTTCTTGAGGAAAACCAGAATAAATAGCCCCTTCTCTCTGCTTCTGTTATATCATCTTTTACTCTTGTGTTTTGCAAACTAAACAATGCTAGGCTTTTTAATCACCTTTTAGATGGAAACCTCTTTCCTCATGTGTTTAATCATTTTTGCTGCACTTTTTTTTACTGCAGGAGTACATACACGTGAGCCGATACACCCCGGAGCAATCAAAAAGTCTACGAAGAACAGGTTTTGAGGCTTAGCAGGGGTTTGCTCTTTGCTCCCAAAACAATCCCTGTTCATCTCATTCTAAATTCACTTTAAGAAACAGGGTCCCTCGGTGCAGGTGCTGAGATGAGTGTGCAGATGTGCAAGTTTAAAAGTGAGGAACAGGACAGAGAGGGCAGGAAGACTTCATCTTGCATTCAGCAGTGTGGTCACCAGACTGGTCCTGAATTGCTGCAGAAATTAAGGCAGAGGCTGGTGTGGGATAAGAAATTGTTTCTTCTATATGAGGTTGAGCTTTCTTAAACCTGTACCCTTCAGACATGACAATTGTGGATGATGCTCTGTTTCATCTTCCCAAGGCTCACCTTTACTTCAGTCTGCCTTGTCCTTCACTCGCACTGTGCAGCGATGGTCTCTCTTTGAGCAGTGATAGTAAGTTCAGATCCAGTGCTACAGCTCTGCTCAGCCCAAAGGGGATCATGGAGGAGAAATGAGAAGCTGGTGAAAAGCCTCAGGGAGAAACACGCTGTCCAGGTAGGACCCGTGTCCTCATAGAGGTTGCAATCAAGGCAGTTGCTACTTCTCTTTTGGCAACCTTTGTTTTCTGTCCTACACAAGATTTTCTCTCTTTACTTTCTGGATCCAGAGTGCTGTGTGTATTGTAAAGGGCAAAACTTTTGCTGGGGGAAGCTAGCACTCACTCCATCAAGGGCGATCATCGAGGTATACGTAGATCAGCTGAAGATGAGGCTCAAAAATATTTTCGGTAGGATTCCTCTAGTCTAATTTTGACCTTCTGAATCTTGATTATCTAGTCCAGACTTCTTCTTGTATCTTTTCTTGCAGTCAACAGAGAGAGGAGTTGATTCATCCCATCATAAAATAGGTGTCTGAGATAGAAGGGATGGCTTCCTGTCCTGAAAGTACCGCCCCTTCCTTTGGCTCAGAGTTGTTTAGGTGATGAGTTAGGTGCTTCCCTTTATAGGCTGTAGAGCTGCATGCCTGCAAAGATCCAAAAGTACTTGCTCACAGATCCTACTCCTTGGGCCAGTTAAGTTGCCGTTATTGATCTCGATGTGAGCCCTGGAGAGCTCTGGGATACAGGAGGCTCTTACAGACTGAGGCTGCCTTACAACAGTGGCTGGAAAGAGTGATTATGGGTAATGCTGTTACAGACCTGTTACCAACCATGCTACATCAATAAGAAGTTAGATTTAAATTTACAATGGTGATAGATATATGGTTACCAAATAAAACTTGCAATATTTAAGTCAATGTTTAGGGGAAAGGAGGGGGAGGGTTGGTTTTTTCCCTCATCTAGTTATAGGTTCTCTCTCTAAACCTTTTAGAAAGTTAAGACACTCAACTTTCCTTTCAGTCTTCAAATCAAACATATCTCGTCCTTGGAAAGTTCTTTGTTAATCCTGTTTGTATTTTTTAAATGCTATGCAAACATTTTCATTGTGGATTAATGTGATGTTTCAAAGTGGCTGAGATTTTAAGATTGTCATTAATTTAGAGAAAGAGACTTATGTTACTATTCCAGTTCTTTGAGAAGCTAATTTCATTCAAAGTCCTTTTTGAGGCTTTGCACTTGAGTGCTAAATGAATACTATCAAAGACCATATTAAAGAGGATTGTATATAGTTGACCAGGGCTCATACCAGGGGCTAGTTTTAGATAGTGTCTTACATTTAAAATACAATTCTTCAATTATGCCTCCTATTGCAAAAATGAAATTACCTTGAATGCTTGGTCTAGTAGGCTTATTTCTTAGAACACAATAGTAAATGTTCAAATTCTTCATCACAGTAAAACATATCTGATCAAAAAATGAAAGAAAGAGAGAGAGAGAAATGTGAAAAGCAAAGTCAGTTGTGAGAGACCCAAGATCAGTGAAAGGACAGCTTGTACAAAGACTCTCAATTCGAGTAGCCTAAATAATTTCAGGACTGTCTGAATGCTTCAAGTAGGAGTGTCTAAAGTGTCTAATGTTCTGCCAGCAGATTCAGGACACTGCAAAGAGGGGTCAGGGGGCCAAAGCGAAAATGCAGAAGCTCTGAAACACATTCACACTATTCACAGATCGTAATCAAAGTGATTTGCAAATACATCTTCTTAGCAAAACTTAACATCTTTGAGATCACATCATAAAAAATAATTGTTACAGTTATGAGACGGAAGCTACGTTCGGTGCGACTGCAGCAATTCACATTTATTACATATCTAAGTGTCTTCTTGTCTGCTTTTCCAGGTCATAGTGTACATCTGATTTATTTGGAGAATAATAGCGATTTGCAGTCCTCCTCTCTTTTTTTTTATCTGTGTAGATGTTTTAGGTGTGACTTCATTGTGCAGAGTCCAACCCCGTGAGGACACACCAGACCTTGGCCAGACAGCTCTGGCTGGCAGCGCTGGCAAGTTGGTCTTGGTGTTTATTGAATTGAGTGCCTACTGCTACTGAATATACACACAACCTCAAGGCTACCTACTGTGGTGTTTCTAAACAGTCTGCTTTTCTAATTCCGGGATTACAGTGCTTAAAGGCACATAAGGATGATGAGCAAGTGGAAAGGATCTTATGTCCTTACATCCACAGGGAGTTTTGTGCCTCTGTCCTGCTGGCATTAGTCATGTAAGCCTCTCATTCATCTACCTTGGGAAGACTGATTTGCTCAGCCTTTAGTGTTTTCATCTGGTTTTGATGTGCTAGCTGAACTAACTCAATGATTGCTTATGTATATGAGAATTAATTATAAATTTTGACTATGTAGAGCAATCTTGTGGACTCGTGCTTCATTAGTAGTCTGATCAGTTAGCCACTGCAATGCTAACTGACTTAATTTGCACTGCAGATGCTACAGCGAGAAGGCAGTGGACAGCGGTGTGGAAGATAGGATGTGGACTTTCACCAACTCTTTGCATTAAATCCTTATTATCCTCCTCTTACCTGGGTAGCGTGTGATGAGAGGAGTTGTGCTTCTTGACGAGAACTTGTCTTGTGACGAAGAATCTGTTGGTTTACTTTACTGGAGAAAACAAGCTACTCAGGCTGCAGCGGTCTGGCTTGCTGGGCATGGATGTGCACCTTGAGACTCTTGTGCTCTCACTTTCTTCAAAGCCATAGTAAAATGTTCCCAGAGCTATTGTTGAAAAGTATAACACAAGAGTGAAGCAGTTGTTTTCTTCTTTTAACCACTCGCTTCCTTATCTTGTTTGTAAAATAGTTAGAATGATTCTTAAGAATATACAAGGCATTTTGAGACCCTGACATACCACCTGCAGGAATCTTACTGTTTGCTAGAAAGGAATCATTCTTGTTATCCAAAAATAGCCTTGAAGAGGACAAAGAAGCATTTCTATACTGTATGCATTAGTAAAAAGGATTAGACAGGCTGTAATCTCGGTCAGTCTGACTTCTACAATTATGGAAAATTACAAAGAATGATGTTAGTTGCAATTTATCTTATTGCACAAACTTGTACAGGATGAATCTTCTCTTTTAAAATACATATTTCACTAAAAGTAGCATATATAAAAAGTGATTCCTTTTCTTTCTTTTCCCCATCAGGTTGATAATAGACTGTGTAGGAAAGTGCTGAAAAGCACAAAAAGTTGGGGCAATTTGAATTGTCATGGCAATATCCTAGATTTTTCAAGAAGTTTGGTTCTGTTTAGCTAGTCACTTTAATTTTCCTTTGCTAACTTGTCTCCATTCTCTGCCATGATGATAATTCTTTATATGACTGTCAGCCCTTTGCATTGTGACAGCTTAAATTAATGTTTTGATATTTCTCTCTTTGTAAGAATACAACAAAGAAGACAACTGCCAAGGATAGGACAGAAACTGTATGAATGTAAAACAGACATTGTGCACCAATAAAGCCAGAAGGAATAATTTTCACTTCATTACCTTGTTAATAAGCTTCTGCAACAACTAATCCTGAAGACTTTGGATCCTATAGGCTAGTGTGACCCTTCTGCTTCATCTGGGTTGTGGTGAACTTCTTACTGGGGACCTTGGATGCTACTGGGAATATTTCAGCCATTTAGGTCAGGGAGGTTTAATACCTAAGGCAGCCTGATTCAGCCTCTCCTACTACACGAACCGTACGTGTAAGCTTTGGTGGATTAGCTTGTTTTACAGTCATAATCATAATAGCACTTGTTCACAGCTGAAACTCTTTTGCAAACTAATGTATGTTCATCTCATTTTTACATACCGCCTCTCCAAAAGCTAAGAGGATCAATAATAAGAATTCCAAAAGGAAGGTGCAGGAGGAGTTGGAAGGATTTGATTTGGCACTTAGAAAAGAAATTGTGGAAAGGAACGGTCTTTAGATTTTGTTGAGGTTTACACCGGTCTTTCACTAAGGTTCGAGGCCTGTAGCAGCATCATTCCTGTTCATAATGTATGCTTCGGTATCCCAACCACATCTGGCACTGCTTTACATAAAGCTTGACTTCAATGAGGATGGTGGTTTTTAATGTTCTTTAAAAAATCCTTTTAAAAAGATCTGAGATATTCAGATGCAGTTTAATGTTTCAGTATAGCTGAGGTTTTCATTACTACCTTCTCTCATTTTTATAATCTTCTGCCTGTTTTTCCTCTCACACATTCCTTCAGGACCTGGCCTCACCTGAGAGATGAGGAATTTAAATGAAATAGAACAAAAAAAATCAATTAATCTATTCTTTGTGGCAGAAGCCACCAGATGATGCTGTTACTCTTACGGCTTCTTAGCATGTGAGCAAGATTTCAGTTTTTGAAGGAATGCTGCATTGTTATTAGTTTAGTTTTACAGTAATCCTCTGAGAGAAGCTAGGAGCAGAGTGTGTTTTCTGCTTTATTCTCCTGTATTAGGATGCAGTTCTTGGGGCAAATTACTTTCCTTGAAGTTAAATTTCAGCTCCCAGCTGGAAAGTAGTGCTTTCTGGAAGTAGTAGGAACTTTTGTGGCGACTGCAGATACCACTGTCACAGGGTTTAACAAAAAAAAAAAAAAAAAAAAAAGACATAAAGATACTGCTTTCCGTTACATCAACTGATTGGTGATAAACCCCAAAATTCTGTCACTTTACAGAAAGGAGTGATAGTCATCACAGGCACAAGACACTGAAGAAGCAAAGGACACTCTTAACCACCATGGATGTGCTGGGCTACATAAAGCAAGCTGTAAGCAGAGCACTGTTTGGATCTCAAACCATCCTTTTGGCCTTTAACAGAGTGCTGGCCCCAGAGAGCTTCAAAGAATAGATCAAAAGTGTGAGATGTACTATTTATCTTAATGGGCCACAAGTGCTGAAAGCTAGGGATGAAAAATTTAACATCAGATTTGTCAAATATTTCAGTGCTGATGGGATCATTTTAGCAGAAATGACCAATGACAGTGCTTATCCATCAAATTGAAGGTTTAATATAAAAAATAAATAACACAGGAGATAGGGCTTCTTGTGGATGATTCATTTATGCATTTTAATTAAGAATCTTGATTGTTTAAATGCAAATGAAGCAAACACAGAAATGTCAGTGCATTGCGTCGGCACGCTTAAAACCACAGCAGCAGCAGCGATTTGGTTCAGTCAGGTATAATGATGATGGGATCCTGAGTGAAACACAGAGGGAAGTTTTATTGTATCTGCAGAAGAGATTGCCATCGGCTGCTCCTCACTCTGCTTCTACCAGTGGAAACAACCCCCACAGCAGCCATCTGAAGAAAATGAGAGCTCATGCCTCAGCCAAGCGCTTACTGGACAGAGATCTGTTAAACTAGAAAGTTTTACTGAAGGGCACATGTCAGCGTTCAAATATTTCCAGATCTGAACGAGGCGAGATTAAGCTATTCTGCGTATGCTAGGAGAGAAGTGACACGTACCTGAGATTATCATTGCCCTAGAATTTCTAAGCTTGACTGCCATATTATGTAAAATAAGTTCTGTTTACTTTTTATAGATCTTAGAATAAGCAAGCACATACAGAAATCAAGCAAGCACATTACTGAGCTAATGCATCCAGGCTTTGCTAAGCCAATTAACCAATCAAATCAAGGTCACAGCTGAGATGGACTCAATATATCAATGAGATTGAATAGCCAGAATTAATACACTGGGAAATTAAATCAAAAGGATAAAGTTGAGACTGAATTTTGTTTTGTTGGTCTTGGGCTGGGGATATTTAAGGTGAAGCTGTTTTCTTTTAGTTTAAAGTCACAGCCAGTTTTCAGCTCAATGTATATGTGCCTGGCCAGCAAGATACAAGTAGTCAGAAGATGCTTGTGTCCATCAGGTACAAGCTCTGTGCTGGTTCTTCCCAAGAGAGACCCTCTAAAGCAAAGGGTAGTCCTGACCTATTTCATTTAAGGAGAAGGTATAATAACCATAGTGCTGTCAGCAGTTCTGCTTCATTATTTTCTTCTTTAAATGTCACTGTTGTAACAAGGTATTAGCTTGCAGTTCTGATTTCGCCTTTCCAACACAGAGAGAATCTTTCCATAGAAGTGACATAGATGATAGTTAAATCAAGCAGTAACAGCTTGAGGGGTGTGGAGGGGGGAATTAAAATCCTTAAGAATCTTCCTAATTATACACAAAATTTGCAGAATTTGGTGTTTACTTTTAGGGACCTGTATGTAGTGCTGTTTCTCCATTATAGAGTGCAAATATGCAAGTGTGTGTTCGAGATAAGGCAGTATCGTCCTGGTGTAATGAAAAGGAAATGAACAGAAAGAGTTCAAAATGCTTTATATTTTGGGATCCTTCGCTTGTGGTGTTGACAGCAGCTGTAACAAAGTTTCAGGTTGAATACAACCTACAATTCATGTTGAACATCTCAGTGGCATTAGCACAGTCAGTAAGAAATCTTGCACCTATTTTCCTGTGAATTGTACAGTCTCAAGAGGGAAAAGCTGTCCATGGTAGCTGGGAATGGATGTGCTGCTTCTCATCAAGATCCTCACTCCTTCAAGGGTCCTACTCGTGATGATTAGGGCCAAGCCTTGTTATAGATGATACTGCCTAATGGAAGTCTTGGGCCGTGTGGCCACCAGGATGAGTGCTCACTGTCATGCAATATGTGCTAGGCTGACTGTCAAAAAAAAAAAAAAAAAAGAGAGATGGAGGGCAGGCTATGAAAACTTGTGTTCATTTTCTGGCTTAATGAAAAATATCGAGATCTTCATGAATTCTTTCACAGCGGTTACTTCCTCACCCTACCTTGAGCAGTTAATATAGGTAATTTCATATCCTGCCCCAAAGAAAAATACTCCTTTTTTTTTTTTTTCCTTTCATGCTCAATGTTAGTTATAATAAGAATTTTTTTGTAGGTCCAATTCAAGCTGATTGCAAGGAGCTTTTGTTTTAAAGGAGTAGATTTTCCCTTGAGCATAGCCTGGATGATGCTGAGTCCAGGGAATGGGGCTGCAAGGCCTGGGTCTGCTATTCCCCTGCATGGGGGCAGGGGAAGCATCTCCTCCTTTCACTGCAGACTTTGTCAGCAGGAAGCAATTAGCCACTCGCCGGCTCTCACCAGCCGTCTGCCCCAGAGCAGCCACGTCAGGGACACTGCCCAAGTCAAGGTGGAAAGGCACATCTGAGAGCTGGGATTTTGACTGGAGGTGGGAGTGGTAGAGAAAAGGAGTCCCCATGGAGTCGTAAAGCCCGATGCCTGGTTGGTGCCCATCTGCGTTACAGCTCAATGCAGAGCATGCCAATGGCTGCTGAGGCAACTTGTGTGAGCAACTATTACCCAGCATGAGGGGCGGGCCGCAGAGCCAGGCCTTCTGTTTGGGCAAAACCCAACAACACTGCTGAATTAAAGACATAATTGAAGTTTTGGCAAAATTGCAACACAGCTGCCCAAGGTCATCTCCAGTGAAAGTAGCCGAGGAGGTTTACACAGAAGATGTTAATTGGATTTTCGTTTTCTCTTTAGAAAGGTTTAGAGCTATCGGATCTCACCACGCTACAAGCTGCATGAATATGTCCAATGATATTGTGAGCTGATTATTGTTCGTTCTTAACGGCTTTCCATCTCCGTAACAACGGTATTAGCATTAATATTGTGCCCAGGGCTCTGAATATGGATACTAATGGAACTCAATCAGCTCTTAAAGAACAAAGGATCCCTTTTACATTGGCACCCTGTGACAGACAGAGGATTGGATTAGCAACTTGTCAATCCTCCGGTTTGCAGCTCTTTTTTCGATACGCTCTTGGATGCTTAGATGGTAGGTAGAATTACATTATCTGAAAAATTCATACAAAACATTAAGTGAAAGCTATGTGCTATTCCCTCCTGACCTGATTATTCTAGATTATTTAGCTAAGTAGCCAGTATACCCCCTAATTTAAGTGCTGAATTTCTACAATATAAACCGCTATCTTTCCTCACAAAGAAGCCCACGAAAGAGCAAGCTCAATTGCCAATTATGCCTCTTCCATGAAATCTCTTCTATCCCCTTCAGGATAGGTTTGGGTAAAAATATAATTGCAGTGGATAACGAAGCTTAAGAAAAGATGGAAATGAAAAACGTTATGTGTTGGCATCTGATTGATCCATTTGAAAGGAAGAGGAGAATTTGACGAGATGGTAAGGAGCTCATAGTTTGTTTCGAAGGAACCCGGCATTTTTAACCTGTACAGGGTGCTGAGCTATAATTAAGAACGGCAAGTCAGTGAAAAATCTATTTAAACTCCTGACAGCTTCTCTAGATTAGCATTTTTGACATCTACATTCACTCTGGCAAATCACTAATGTGATTTTTTTCAAAATTATATTTTTATTAGCTTTCTGCGTATAGTAACAAAGTAAAAATGATGTTACAGCCTGGACAGGTCTTTAACTCAAAAGCTCAGTACTTACAATGTGCTTAATTAGCTGCCTGATTATTGTTTTATTCTGGATGAATTTTGTAAATGTGTTTTCATCTATAAAGCATCTTTAAAGTGAAAGCAACTGTTTGATTCTGTTAGTTGGTGAAAACTATAGCAAACCCTGGATAACAAAGCACTGTGATTAATTGATGTCAAGATACTCATCTCCGCTTTTTTATTTTGTTTTGTGTTCCTGAGATGGTTGAAGTACTGAATAACAAAACAACTATTTGGGTGAACTTTTGAGTTATAGAAGCCTTCCCTTTAATAATTGTTATGCAAGAAAAGAATATGGCTCAAGCCTGGTAACTCGGGTAGAGGTATAATATTTCAAAACACATCAACAATCTTCCTCAATCTGTGAAGAACTTGTAATAGCATTTAAGTCAGATGCACGGTGAATGTGTTGGTTTTAATTTGATAGCAGAGAAATACCGTCATTAATTAGAATGCTTTCAGATTAGTGTTTGTCTTGCATAATTCAACATTTGCCAAAGTTCAGGAAAGATATGCACTAAATAGAAATTATTACTTTGATAATGCTGCTACATTTCCTCTCCTTATTTTTAATATGGCTTTTTAATTTGGGTAATGAGTATATATCACTAATCATTTTGAAAGCCTATTACCAACACCAACCAATCCGTCAACTTGAGTTAATAATTTACTTTATTACAAAAATTGGAACTGGACACAGCTGTGGAGGACTGAAGGAAGGAAAAAAAATTCTTCTTAGCAGATAACCTATTTTCCTCTGTGCACAAAATGCCCCTTGTTCTGTTGGGACTTGTTTTCCCACTGCTGGAACTCCATTGGTAGCCATTAAGCTCCTGCTCGAGACACATTCCACTGCAGGGCATTTGGAAATTAAATGCTCAAGGAATTAGAAGAAGACGATCTTCTCCCATACTTAATTTTCCTGTGTATTATTAGTAGCTGCCTCTGCACTGCTAATGCCCTTCTCCCACTGTGTAGGCTTGAGCTGGCAAGGTCATTTATTTTTGAACATGTTTACTGGAAAAACGCAGTGGCATCTGAATGATTGTTTTGGGAAAAATAAAAATCTTTGGATGAGTCATAAGTGAAGAAAAAAAGGTCATTTGAGAAGATTTCAGTAAGAGAAGAAATTGATAAAGAATATGGAAATGCATTCTAATTAGAATGAAAAGTTTGAAGACTGCACCCTGTAGTGAAATTAGTGTCTGCAGCAGACAATGCTCCTCATTAACAAATCGGGGCCTCACTTTTATTACACTTAAACCAGGATTCTTCACTGTGTCCTACCACTTAAAAATATGCATCAGTGACCACGACACTCATGCCTGTGGTTTTTCTTAACCCTCTATATTCATGAGTAGATAGAAACTTTGAAAGAAGCACTAGTCGGATGAGGGATGCTACAGAGATATACAGAGATATTATGCTGAAATTGAATCTTCCTTTGAATGGTGGAGGAATAATAAGGACCCTGCCTATTGAATCATGTTAAACTGCAGCATTTATTTATTTTTAGTACAGTTTTATCTGGTGACAATGCAGTCATTATAGCCTTTTGTTGTTAAAGTGTGTGTATATTTCTATTTGAAAACCTTAGCATAAAAAAGGCATGAACGGTAAAGCTTTTAAAATCAACCCCCACCAAACAATCACAACGGCAGTTCCCCCAAGTTTTGCTGTTTTGTCATTACTGGGGGTCATTCTCTGGGAAGGAGAGAAAGCAAAAAAATTAAATGAGCAAATATTCAGCAAAGTTTAAATTAGAAGATTTTTCTTTAATAAGATCCCGCTTTGACATTAATCCTTGCCTGCAGCTGAGATATTGTTGGCCTTCGCAGAAGTCACGGTCCTGTTCTTCCCCACAGCTTCTGCACCACGTACTCCCTTTCCATTGTGCTCCAAACACAGGAGATGAGTCAGCCTCAGCCAGGTCAACAAAATGTGCCCCTGGAAATGGAGAACTGCTCACACAAGTGTCGACAGCCCAGGTGAGTGCAAAGCTAAATAGCAACCAAACCCAAGATGTTCCAAGTCAATGAAATACCTTTTCAGGTTCCCCAGTGGAATATTCCATCAAAAAATCAACTGTTTGCAGACAGAGAGTTGAACAGATTTCCATTTTCTGATGGAAAGAACATCCCTGAAATACGGTGAGTGGCATGTTCTTGCTGCATACAGCCCACATGCTTAGAAAGCCAAAGGTGCATCTCCAACAGCTGAGCCAGCCCAGTCTGTCCCAGCACTGCTCAGGCCCCTCAGCTCACCCACCCATCCCTGCACTGCCGCCGGGCCTCATGAGCCAGCAGTGGGGCTGCCACCCACCCTGTGCCCAGCTTGGCACTGCTAGGAGCCAGGGCCTGCTCTGCCAAGAGCCTCACCTGTCTTTTCCCCCAGCAGTGCCTCGTGTAGCTCCAGGCTGCAGCAGCAGTGCTGGCTACCCAGGCTGATCCCTACCCTCAGCCCCCAGTGCTCCATGGCCAAACCTCTGTTTTGGATCTCATGTCTGCTCCTTTCTCTCCAAGAGACCAAGTGGCATTGCCCGAAAAAATGCCACCTGAAGCGTGCCAGCCCTGGCAGGCGCTGCTTTGATCGCAGGGATGCACTGGAGGTGGCCATCGCTGGCCTCACGCTGCTGGTGTGAGGTTTCAGCAGGGTTCTCACGCTGGCAGGAGGCTTGATTTCCCCAAAGCACCTGCGTTTCAACCCACCTGCAGCTTGCAGTGAGCACAACATGTCTCTAACAGAGAGAAAACCTGACTAGCATATCAAGAGAAGCTACTTTTATTTACTTCTCTAGTCTTGTGAAAGAAAAGGGGGGTGAGGGTGTAGATAAAGGTAATAAACAACTCCAAGCTCTAGTAGCATTTGAAATGATTCTGCTATTTATGGTTTCTTTTGGCTACAAGTAATTCTGTATCTGTTAAATAGCCAGTAGGGCCTTCCCACTGATAGGACTGAATCCCAGCGCCGAGCTGAAGCCAGAGGCAGGAGGATGACAAACAGGAGGCACACCAGGAACAAGGCAGGCATCTGTCTTAAATTCACTTGACTCGGCTGCTGTTTTATGGGCCTTGTTCTCCTCGCTCGCACGCTTGTATTCCACTGGTGTCAGTACAGTAACTTCAGTGAAGTCCTCCTGTGTAAGAGCACTTCAGACCCTCCAGACGCAGAATAGAAAGACTTTTCATGCCGTGGCAGAGCCTGACTTGACACACACCCCCACCCCCCATACACCCCCTAGCCTCACAGCTCAGGTTTATTATCCACTTCCCTGCATTCTTGCCGTACAGCACTGTTAAGCCATTTGTGTAAAGGTTTTTTAATTAAAAAAAAACAGTTATTTTTGTTACCTGCTTTGTCAAGGGAGCTGCGAGAGCTCACCTTGCTGAAGTGCTCTGGGATCCCTGCAGCCACCGGAGCCGTGCTGGCTGGCAGAGGCACGGCTGGGGGAACACGCCTGCGCGGTGGAGGTGGAGCTGGGGGGGTGCTGGAGAGCTGCAGATAATTACAGTCAAAAATCATAACTTTAGACAACTCTAATGTTTGCAGCTGGAAAGACTTAAAAGCTATTTGCCTCTAATCTCCCTCTGACAATCAATGAATTGAACAGTAAATGTTATTAGACTAATTTACTGTTCATCAAGAGTAAGAAATGAATAGAATAATTTACTATTCATACAACCAACTGTGTGACATGTGTGCAGATCAGTTTGAAAGAAAAAGCAACATTAGTGTTCCAATTCTCCTCCCGTACCTTTTTTTATTCCAATTTATCTCCATTCTCATCTGTAAAGCTGCTCTGGCTTTGCCCCAGTGTTGGAATGACCACATCTGTTTGGGCATACATCTGCTTTGGTGTGTAATGTGCTACCTGCATAACCACGGCAGCGCTTTCCACTGGGGGAAGCACTCACAAACTGCACGACTGTAAAGGAAGCCCCTGCTAATTCTCAGTATTCTCTGTGGGAGGCATTTACCTCTGGTTTTGGGGGAGCTCCCATGGGGATGCTACAGTTGTGGTGCATCTTGGGCACCTCAGCTTTCTCTTGTGGCTACCCTGGTTATTGGGGAGTTTGGAGCATGGAAGGGATAAATCGGATTAATTGCTCTTTCTAGGCCAAAACTGGGATAGTGTTAGGCATTTAAAAATGCTGGAGAACATACATTTCCTATAGAGCCTGGCAATATTCTTGTGTGGAAAAAAAGCCCCAGGCCTACAGCCTCTCTGACCAAATAATCTCTGAATATTTTAGATATTAAAGAGAGAATAGGAGAGCATACCAATCACTTTCTGGATGCACAGACCTGAGCACAAGGAAAGCAAGTCAAAAAGTGTGGTTTAAAACAACTGGAGCTGTGGGTGTCAGTGAGGTTCATGTTACCTGCTGGTGTGGATGCCATTCCAACCAGTAGTGATGGGTCAAAACTCTGGGCTTCCTGACTATGGTAAGAGGTATGGCAGCCTTGGTGACCTTATCTCCCAACCCAGCACAGGACCAATGTCCTCACTGTTACTACTTCTCAGTTAAATTCTTTTTTTTTCTGCAAGTTGCACTGAACAGAAGCAGGGTTTTATTCAGAGGAAAGAGCTGGTAAGTGCACACAGACAGCTACTCACTTCAGCTGTACTTACTTTCCAGCACCTCAAGAGATCCCACAGTTTTTGTTTTCATAAACAAGATGCCACCTACCATCTGCCATCTCCCATTGCCTCTGTCAGGAAGTGCGGGTTGGAGAATTCTTCCAACTGGAAGAGTCTCAGCTGTCTCTGTACTTCAACACTATCCTTTTGTGTAATCTTTGAAGGTCTGTCCAGAAGCTCTGAAATGCTAGTATTGAAATGAAAATCTGACAAAACCAAAAATTCAACCTTGAAGATAAAGGATCCAGTTTTCTTTTAAAACTATGAAGAAAAAAAAAATCAACAACAAAGCAGAAAGTAGAGTTTTAAATTTTTTTCCTACTTCTGAGCTGTACTATTTTTTTCCCGAGACCTGACAGTCAGGCTCATTTTTGTCCTTCTCACGCACCAGCACTGGAACGAGACATCCCACCAGCCAAATGCCACTTCACGTCTCCCAAGCAACTCTTTCCACAGAATGTCTCCTTTCATACACATAAAATATAAGAAGAGCTCAGCAAAGTTCCTCAGGATGAAAGCTTTCCTCCCAGGTTGTCACCTGTGAAGATGAGCCCCAGAGCCAGTGATGCTCCAGTGGAATTTGCCCTTTTCTTGAGTAACAAAAGGGATGTAAAACGTCCTCTGGAACCTGCCACAAAGCGTTCAGGTTCATCTGGGGCCACGTGTCGTGCAGAACCATTCACCCAGCTGCCCACCGTGTAGACAAGTTGCAGACTCTGAGCCAGGTGAGATAATTTGCGGTGCAGTTTTAGCCGGTGGCCGCGCAGTCATGATGAGAGTGCCGTCACTGCTACAGCCTTAGCAGGAAATGGTGCCAAAGGCTGGCTGTGATCATGTAAATAGTTCATGGAGGAACACAGAGATGATGATTAGCTTGTGCTGGAGCTGGGGAAGACACCTGAGAAAAGCTGCTCATGCTCATGTGGGAGCAGAGTCCTTGCCAGCAGAGACACGGGCACCGGCACAACTCCTGCCCCGGAAGGTAGAAATGTTGGACTGTGCGGGGCAGAGCTGCCGGCTGGCTGAGCTGCAGCCAGCTCTGATTTCTGTGCTAGGCACTGTTTGAAAAACAGAATCAACACATCAAATGATGTGTCATGTAAGTTTTCCATGTCAAGGAAAATAGCCTGAGGCCCTTCTTCCCACATTTGCTCTACAACAGCCAGACAACCTGGCCCCAAAATTTATTCTGGTCTTTAATCAGGCAAAGTCCCTGTGATCTCTGAGATCGAGCTTCACGGTTTTGGAAAGAGATTATGCAGTTTACTTAGAAGGAAGGTGCTTGCCCACTGTTCTGTGGTCACCGTGAGAGTCACACACGTTGTGTGCTGTTTGCTGAAAAAGTGGAAATGTTCTCATTTGCCCCAGTCATCTCTGTGCAATAAACATCCAGCATAGCTGCTTCAGAGCCATTACTCATGCTATGTTTCCTTCTATATACACAAAAGCAGATGCTATCCAGCACCTAGATGACCCTGAGTGCTGCTTTCATCCTGTGCTAGCTTTGCTGTATTATTTTTCTCCGCACTCTTTGTGCTGAGGTTTACCTTTCCCCATGACTGTGTTGCCCCAAGAACAAAGCTGGTCCTCCACAGACCAGCACAGAGAGGCTGCACAGAATGCAAGGTCACTCCTACTCTAGATTTTTTTGTTCTCCAATTTAGGGCACAAATACAATTTTCAAGTGGCCAGAGTGAGATTGCCCTTCCCTGCACGCTTCATGCTTCCCGTTCCACCTCAAGTAGCTATTTCACAGGTTTATTTTTACCTGGGGGATTGTGAGATACCAGTTTTGCCTCTAGAAAAGAACAGCAAGCTGAGTGTGTGTTCAGCCGATGTAGACTCTGGCCGCTGCCGGCTCTAGGTGGAGTAGGACCATGACAGTGCTTATGAAAGTCTCCATTTCAGGTTCTCAGGACTCTGAGTCATTCAGGGCTCTAAAATGAACATGCTTTCCAGGAGAGAAAAGACATGAAACTAGATATGAGCCTGGGTTTAAAAAGCAAACAAACCCTAAGCAGGCTTTTAGGCCAACGTGCAATTTTTCTGGCAGGCAATATGGTTTTCTGGTATATATAATAAAGCTCGGTAATCAGTATTGCGCTGAGCTACCACAACCCACTCTCTCCCGTGGTGCAACCCTGGTCGCTCTCACTGATGTGTGCTATTTCTGAACTAAAGCATAAGGTTTATCATCCCTGCTGTTCTACCCTGCAAACAGGAGTAAAAAAAAAGGTCGACTACTGTGTTCAGGCAGCATCAAATTACTGTAAAACAAGTGAGATACTGCAGGGCTATATGAGGAATCTCAGCATCTTCGATTCTCTTTCAGATTTTTATTATAAATGGGTCACAAACTGTTGCATTCCTAACAGAAACACGAGCCATCAATTCACACATCCCTTCCAAATTAATATGCGTTATGGTTTTGCAAATGAAACTGTTTTGTACTTGGACAGGCCGTGGAGCACCTGGTGTGCTTTGTCTGAGCTACGTAACGAAGAGTTCAGTGTTGCAGTCAGCTTCTGGACTGTCCTTGGGCTTCATACGATGAGAAAGATGATAGGAAGTGTGCATGGCTACGTGGAGAGTGAGTATCACACACAGCTCCAGGCTGGGCAAGTGAGAGGAACTGGGAGCCTCTTATTCAGTCTTTTTAGTCTCCCAAAGCTGAGTAGGAGTTAGTTACTCAAAACCCTACTGCCCTAACACCAACCTATGCACACTACCTGGGCAGCGCTGCCTTCATCTGCACTGGCCAGCTGCTCAGACAGCACGAGACCAATATCAGCCCTTCCTCTGTCAGAGAGGACACAAACCTTTATCTTTCTAAGCTGAAAGCGAGTCACTCAATAGATCTGCATCTATAGACCATGACACTCCTTTCATCCATCTATCGAAGTGGGTGTACCTGACTGCTTCTGAGTCCACAGATACAGCACTCAGTGTAATCATCATAGAATCGTAGAAACATAGAATGGTTTGGGTTGGAAGGGACCTTAAAGATCATCTAGTTCCAACCCCCCTGCCATGGGCAGGGACACCTCCCACTAGACCAGGTTGCTCAAAATCCTATCCATCCAACCTGACCTTGACCAAGGAGGGGGCATCCAGAACTTCCCTGGGCAACCTGTTCCACTGTTTCACCACCCTCACGATGAAGAATTTCTTCTTGATATGTAATCTAAATCAACCCTCTTTCAGTTTAAAACTGTTACCCCTCATCTTATCATGATACTCCCTGATAAAGGGTCCCTCTTCATCTTTCCTGTAACCCTCCGTTTAAGTACTGAAGGCTGCGATAAGATCTTCCCAGACCCTTCTCTTTTCCAGGCTGAACAACCCCAACTCTCTCATCTTGTCCTCATAGAAGATGTGCTCCAGCCCCTGATCATCTTCATGGCCCTCCTCTGGACTCAATCCAACTGATCCATGTCTTTTTTGTGCTGCGGGCCCAAGATCTGGATGCAGCATGGCAAGTGCGTTCTCACAAGAGCAGAGAGGGTGAGAATCACCTCCCTCGACCTGCTGCTCACGCTTCTTTTGATGCAGCCTGGGATAACACCTATGGCTAATTGTGCAGCTGCATCACTTGGGGGTTGGTCTGGATTTAGTTACTTCTACTGAAATTCAGGCTGGGCTGGTGACACGGAGGTGCAACCCGCTGGCTCTCTCACCTTTTTGGAGAGGCAAAGGGTAACAAGGAGCTGACATCCTAAAGCTAAGGTGAGGTGGGAGGCATGATGTGGCAAGTAAGTAGGTATGGGAGTAAATTAAAGAGTAGGAGCATGGACTTGTAGCAGCAGGTGAGCTGAGAGCATTAAGAGGTGATGGTTAAGCGCGCCTCCCGTTAACCTGCACCTTTTAGGCACCAGCTGACCTCTTAACACGGTCCTCAGGCTGATGTCTCTAGTGCTACAAGATGCTGTTAGTCCTAAGAGTGGCGTGTCAGCTGGTAACCCCACAGGTCCTGCCGGCTCTGACCCGTGCAAATCGCAGCGTCACCCCCTCCCGGGCTAATGGCAGTGCCATGAGCTCGGCCCCGCAGCCCGTCCAGGAGCACAGGCTTCACCTGGCAGGGGCCTGGTGGAAAATTGCAAAAGCTCTTACAATACTAGGATAGAAGCTAATTTCTTATCGAACAACATGTAATTAAACAGTGCAGAACTGTCTACAATGCATCTTTAGGTCTTTAGGCCACTTCTTTTTTCTTTTTTTTCCCTGTTTGTGTCACACTCCTACATCACTTCAAGACTGCTGCACACTGCGGAACAGTAGAGAAGAGTGAGAACTGAACGATTAACAAGCGCTGTCATAAAACAATGTACTTAAAATAAAATGCATAATTAAAATAAGTGAACCAAAAAAAGAAGATGGCAACAGCATACAGAAAAAGCACATATACACACACACAAATTGTTGACAATAAGAAGTCTCATGGAGGAATTGAAATCTGCAATTTAAACGGGAAAAAAAATAGCACCAGAGTGGTTAAACAAAGATGTGGCAAGCATCTCAGTGATTTGCCAAAAATTGCGATAATACTGCAAAAGAACTATTCTCTGAAGTTAACAAGTTTGGACCATAAACCAGTCCTTTGGTGGCTCCCTGTGTCATTATTTGCAACCAAGACACTGCACTGATGGGCTCAGTGGGATCGCTGGATCCAGCGTTAGATCAGTAAGCAGGAAAGCAGAGTTCCCACCAGATTTCCTGCCTGGAGAGCTGTTAGGATCGTGCTAGTTCTTTAAAGAGCAGAACTGTGTGCAATACTGCACTCAAAATGATCCCGTTAGGAATATAATCTTCTGCTACAAATGAGATGTTTGGGGAAAAATACACAGGGAAGCCAAAAGGAAAAAAAAAACAAACCAACAGCAAACAAAGCAACAGACAGGCCTGTTTAACTGAAGTTCATCCTGAAAATGTAATTTTTGAGGAGCTTCACATGCTGCCTGTATCTCTGCTCTTGAAAAGGCCAGAGAGGGGATTTACCCATAGCCTTCTCCTGAAGAGCAGGCTCTGGGCTGCTCAGCTTGCTTGCACCCCAGCTGGCTGTCATTGTCATGGGGCATCCAGCGTGGAGCCGGAGGGTGCCATGAGGTGCACATACCTACAGTCATGTTCATTCACAGCGTGCAAAGTCCTTTACTCCAGTTGCTCTGCTAGAAAAGATTTTAAAGCGTGAGGCAGACGTGCTTTCCAAGAATAATTGCTCTTTGGCTGATGCACAGGAGCTCTGCTCATGCATTTCTGGGAGATGCCTGCAGACTGCTAACTGCTCTGGAAGCCTTTCAGCCTTTGCTGCCTGCAAATGGCATTATTATTCACTAATAGCCTTGGCTCACCATGTTGTCTTTTGGTTAGTTAGCAGCTATTCTGCAAGTCAGAGACAGGGAAGGTGGAACATATGTTTAAGCAGTAGCCAACTTCCGACCTGTAAAAAAGAAATCCTGGAGGGTTTTCTCGGAGCAATCCCCACCATTAGCTGGGGGGTGATTAAGAGGGAACTTGTCAGCACCGGGAGGGGGTGTCCGTCCTACCGCCCACGGAACAGCTGCTGTTTCTCAGGCAGGTTTCTGGAGAGGAGGATGCTGAGGGTGTTTGTGCTGTCTCACTAACCCTGAGATGACCATGAAGCGTGTGAAGCAAGGGTTCTATGGAAGCACAAGAGAGGAAATGTGATGTGGTGCCTGGCCCTGAAAATCCCTGGCACGGCATTTGCAGGTCTAAATGTCTACCCTTTCAAAGCACTTAAATGACAAGTGTTCGTACATCTCATTAAAAGTCAAGAGGACTTAATAATAAAATCCTTGCTGCTTTGTTATTCTTTTCTAAAGGTTAGGGGTTGGGTTGGTTTTTGGTTTGTTTCTTTAAGGTTACTTGCTCACCTGCTCATTTCTTTTTGGATATTGTAGGATTCTGTTATTTACTGCTCAAGCAATCCCAAGAACTGCTCTACTGACATTTCACGGTATTTAGTATTGACCAAAAACTCCATGATAAATCTTTGTAATACTCCAGAGAGACCATCAAGGGAGCAGTTACAAATATATACATTGCAGCATGTTGTGTTCTGGGTTAAATGAAATATAAAATCGCATCACCAGCCTGGGTACTAATGGCTCGATCAGTATTCCATCACACCCCAGCTGCAGGTATGGTGGTTCCCATTAAGACATCAACATTTGTCGATCAGTGCAGATGGTACCTGATAGATCTCTCTTTCCCTCCGTACATGGGGAAGGGAACGGGAACTGCAGGGACATCTTGCCCCATCCACTGCTCAGACCTCATGGGTGAGCACCTAGAGAGACAGACAGACGGACGGACAAGTGGCCCAGACAGTGCCGTACAGTGGTTCGGCACAGTTGCACGCTGCCATCCTGCGTGCTCGGCTTTCTGCTTTGGGAGATGGAACAATTTCAAGCTCTCAGAAAGTTCCAGATTAGTTTTGAGTTTTCGGTATTTTATAGCCAAGTTGATTTTGCCATCATTAGCTTTTTTACGTTCAAACAAGGTTTAATTTTCTTTGGAAGATGCAGGCGTGTGTACAGCTAGATAATGCCCTGTTTATTTTACTGACTAATTCATCACTTAAAGTGCGGGACTATAGGTTGAGAGACCAAGACTTATGCACGGTCCCATACCCCTAAATCAGGCCAATAAAAGTTAAATTCCCACTGTTTGCAAGCACTTTATGCAGATGGAAAATGTCACCTTGTCTGAAATACTTTATGGTGCGATGCTGAAGCAAAAAGAAATCCCACAGTGAGAGATTAAAAAGCTTCACTAATGCTTAGCTGGGAGGCACACGGCTCTGTGCCTCCTCCTGTGCGATGGGGAGGCTTTTCCGGGAAGCAGCATCTGGCTGGTACTCTGGCTGTGTACGGAGCGGCTCCATGAGCTTCAGCACCCTGACACCTGTCGGGGCATCATTCAACCCAACCTTGAGCAGGTTGGCCGCAGGGGACGTGGTCAGCCCCACCGATGAATAGCTTGTTGGTTGCTGGGCAAGCTGCCAGGGCTATTGCATGGTCTCAGGGTCTTGTCCCACATGGTGGCTTTAGTTTATGTCCACGGTTTGCGGGACAAGGGTTTGGAGAATGCTCTGAAGTGGAAGGTTATGCTCGTGTATCTTACCACTTAGTCATCGGGGGTCTTCAAGCCACCTAAGACAGAACCAGGACAGTGCTGCAACCATGGTGGGTCACCAACCTTTTTAAAAGCAGCTTAGACATTACAGCAAGCACATGCTGGCTTGGCCGATGGGCCATTGCAGCACAAACCCAGCACAGCTCTAGCCCATCCAGTGAGTGCTGGGCTGCCCAAGGGGTGCCCCAGCTCTGGTGAAGCCCCACTGTGACCCCAGTTCCACGGGAGCCAGGGATGTACCGATCCCAGCTGCCTGCAGCTGGCCCTGCACTGGGCAGATACGAAACCCCTGGAAATCAGCGTGCCTGGACTTGTTAAGCTGTGCAGAGTCGCACTTTACTACAACAAAATCAACAATCTCAGAAGCCTGATTCCCATGCGGGAGAGCTATAAATCGTGGGTGGAGCCGTTACCCCACTGCCTGCCCGTGTCGCCCAGGCTTTGTGACGGCTGCCGAAGTGGGAACAAGGCTGATTTCCTCAGCAAGCTTTGCAAAGCTTCTCTGAAACGCTTCGTCACTCTCCCCACCAAAAGGCGAGGGATCGCCTCGCTCCCCGTGCTCCGGCAGCACAGCCGACTGCGGGCAGAGCATTAAATGTTCTGAAAGCATTTTTACAGTGGGGAAGTAGAGACTCTGCAAACAGCTAATGGGTGTATTTCAATTCCCTATTAATTGCATATTTATTACTCGGCTGCTGCAAGGAAAAGTCATGTTACGTTGATTAAAGCTTTGCAAGCTGTACAGTAAATATTTTAAACAAAAAAGGTTTTGATCTCTGTTGCTGTTGGGAAGGGTGGGGGGAAGCTGCCATTAGAGTTGCTATAATTAGCAAGCTCCATTGCAGACTATTTCCCACAGGCTCCGCAACATGCTTCGTGTGTGTCTGCATATATTTAGGCAGAATATTATTTTATGTATATGGTATCAATAAATTATATATATTTTTCTATATATCTTATGTGAGAGGAATAAAGGAGAAAAGCAGCAAGCCTGCTATCATCTCTCTCACATCTCGCAGACGGGAAAGATGATAAAAGACTGAAAAGACAGAACAGAAAAGAAGTTTTACATGAAGCGACTGAAGTTTGGGGGGGGTGTTTGATGACCTGCCTTCTAGCCCTGGCTGCCCAGATAACGCGGCTGATTAATTAAGCCCTCGCCTGTACATGCTTCTGTTCCTAACTGCCAGGACTCTGCACATATGCTTTTGGTCTCCCTCGCTCGATAGTGTCAGGAAGGGACTCTGCATAGGAAAAGATGTTACCGGGCGAGCTCTTGTAAACATCACCCAGACACAGGGCAGTGATGACCAGCCACAGACATCCCGAGCTTCATCTCCTGACCATCTGTGTGGTGTCGTCAACATATCCTAACAGCAGAGAAAACACAGTCCATATTTCTGACAGACTGAATCATCTTCATCTCTTGGTCGGCCCCCGCTCACCTTCTGCACAAGAGGCTGTGAAAAACAAAGCGCACAGCAAAACCACAGCAGCAATATGTGACCGATGTTTCTTTTGCTCCTGTCCTCTCTTCGAAGTGCTCGGGTGTCGGTTGGGTCCCAGCCTTGCTCTCCCCAGCACATGGTGGCAGTGGGGTCCACAGCCCCAGCGCAGTATCCCCTGCTCGATCCCTCTGTGCTGGCCGAGGGCAGCTCCCTCTTCCCCCGGCTCTTCTCTTCTTGACATTTGACATGAATTAGAGGAGACATCAGTCATACCCAGCCAAACAACCACGGATACCTGCCACAGGACGGGACAAGCTAAAATGACATTAATACAGGAGAGACAGCTCCAACTAATAAGCCCAGTGATTTGCAGCTCAGCGGAGTCACGGGCAAACCAGAGGGATGTCGCTGGAGGGCTCAAACAGCCCAAGATTAGCCCTGGGGCTTAAAGACCAGCTCTAACACAGAGTAGTGCTGAGCTTTGGTAAACCCCTCCAGGGTCAATACACCCTTCAGGGCACAAATTCATTACTGTCTTCAAACTCTATTTCTGTAACCCCCAAACCAGAGAGCAACGGCTGGAGGAGGGCTCCCAAACAGGTTGCGTGGGAGGCGCTGCACTCACTCTGTGGTGAGGGGGATGTTTCAGAGGGATCTCAGGTTGTGTCTAAGCCGGTTTATAGCTTTTAGCCTGAGTTAGCAAAGGCTTGGTCATATAATGCAGGCATGCAGATATGGGGTGTTTTATTTTATTGCATAGCCCTGAGCACAGTCATGATGCTCTCTATTCCCCTGTTGTTTTCCCAGAGGTCGTAGCTGCTGTAGGCAAACCAATGGGCAATTTTCAGGAGCAAAATTCATTGTTGTCAAGTCTTAGGAGTTTATTAAGCTGCAGTATTTGACTTGGCTCATTTCCTACAGTGGCTCCCTCTTGGAGCTGTGTGATTGCAGGGGATGCAGCAGTTAGTTATTAACAGTAAAACAAGTTTCAGTCTCTTATGATGGTACATGAAGGCTTGGAAGTGTGAGCCTTCAAAGGCACAAAATACAGAAAGCAAATCCAGAAATTATTCAGAATTTGTTTCTTCAATAGGGGTTTTTGAAACTCATTTCAAAATTCACGCGACCTTACGCCTGATTTTTGAAACAAAATTTGGCAATGCTAAAACTAAATGAGCCGTATTTACATCTCACTTATTTCTGTGAATGAAAGGGTGGCAGCAGGGGGGTGGGGGTAGGGGAACACGACTCCGTTTGGCAAGTCCCGCTGCAGAGAAAAGAAATTAAATAAACAAAGCAGGAACAGAGTACTTTCAAAAAGAATCAAACAGCATGGACCATTAATGTTTTAAGAGATAGGAGGTGTATGTGAGCCAACCATCCCCAAGATATTTATTCCTTATCTTTAAAATAGGGAATTGCATTAGAACAGGTAGAATCTTTCAAAGCAGGGAAAATTTTTAAGGGCACTCACTATACTTTAAAGAAGACTTCAAAAACCATCTCCAGCATTGAGCTGAATAAGTTGGAGAGATTTGTAGGTTATAGCAAGGGAGAGTGATGGGAATACATATGGAGCAAGCTGGTTACTGCAGTAAACAAACCTCCCCCAAACTAGCAGTGAGTGCTTCAGCTCAGGAACAAATGGCTTCACATCCAGAAATACTTTTTAAAGTCAGACAAGGCGCTGGGTAAACACCAGCCAAGAGCTATAAACTATTGTTGTAGAAGGTGAAAGCCAACTAGCCTTGGCCAATGCGTTGGCGAGGAAGAGCGTTGCCAGACACACCGTTCTTCACAGACTGAGATGTAGCCTTGAGGAAGCTAACCCCTGAAGGCTTTGAAATTAAAAATGATGAAAAAGGAGAAGTTTTCATTACAAAGGAGGACAGCATAACACAGCTATAGAGGCAAAGCTTCAAACAGTGCTGCTTTAAATCTGCAACAAAGCCAGCAACTGCACCGGAAGAAAGCGAATCTGCGCCTCTATTCATCTGCACCATCAAGGGCAACACGCAGCTCGCCTTTCTGTGCATCCCGCCTGGTTGTGAGAACCAGCTATTTTATCTCAAGGAAAGAGACATTATCATTAATTGACTTGCATAGCGTTTTGCACTAATGGCTGGCTGCTGTAAAACAGACGTACTGTAATCATGCCAACAGTTCGAAGATTAGCAAAGATTGCTGGGCTTTATTCCACCCCACCCCCCAAAAAAAAAAAAAAAATTTAAAATGTGTAAGAAGTGCCACCTCTGTGGCCCTGGCAGCAGTGGGCAGACTGGAGGTCCCCAGTGCACCGAGCCCAGGCCAGCACCTCCCCACTGCCTCTCTGTGCTGGTCACCTTCATTCCCCAGCTGCACCCCACTGAGCTCTACGCATTGCCCTCGTGATCACGGGCTCCACTGTCTCTCCCGAGCACAAGGCCTGTGGCAGGGACTGCAGGAGATTTCTTTTCCCACCGCCAATGTACCCCGACCCTTGTGCAACAGCCTCAGTTTCCTCACTTTCCCACAGCTCTCCTTCCCATGATCCCAGTGAGACAGGGGTAACTGCACCTCCTGCATCCTTGCAATATTGGCCCCGCCACCACATTAGGTTTTGTTGTTATTATTATTATTATTAATGATAATTTTTAAATCCATGTAGGTCTTCTTTTTCAGGATTTATTATTTTTAATAATATTTATTCTATAACATAGAATAATGGTCTATTAATATAATATTATTAATTACAACATTTTAATAATAACTATTCTGTAATATGGCCTGATTATGTAATACAGAATATTTATTTTTAGTATTTCTTATTAAAATTACCATAATTCCTTAGACTCTGTCATCTTTCAGTGTTGCTTCGGGGATGGACTGTGGGGTTCAAAGGCTTCTTTGTTTTCCCATAGGTTGGGGCAGGTGAAAATCAGGGCATCCCCAAGGCTGCTGTAAATTGCTCTTGTTCCTTGTCCCGCCTTGCATGAGCCAGCAGAGAGTGTGCCTAAGGCTGTGCAGCCCAAAAAGCCTCCAGCCCAACTTGGTGCCTGTGACCAGCAGCAGAGTAGGACCAGGGTATTGTTTGCTGCAGCCCAGCATGGATCAGTTACTCACACCTCCTGTGCTCTTAGGGAGACCTTTCGTATCCTCCCTGAAGGCCAAGCTGTTCCCAGATAGCATAAAGGGTCTTTACTATAGCGTAAGATCAGGTCCAGGACACTCCATTACCAAGGAGATATTTAACTAATGTTCTGCTTGTAGTAGGAGGTCACAGGAGATTTATCTGAAGAGATGCACATAGAAAGAATTAGCAGACAAGCCATTTCACAACCTCTAATACCCTCACCTTCTTAGTTGCTCAGCTGAAATGCCTTAAGGGATACGTTTTACAGGAGCTCAAAAGTGAACTGGAAACTGCTTAGATCACACAACTTATGCATTTTAAATAGCAGTGTAAAATCCTCTGCTTTACAAAAGCACACGGTTGTACTGAGCGATGAAGACATGCTCTGAGTGGCGATGCTGGGAAAGTTGCAGGAAGTACAGTAGAAAAAAAAATCCACATACAGCAAAAGAAATCTGTGACTTACTAAAGTTTATGATTAAAATTTAAAGACTCTTCAAGTTTTATTCCCCATAGCTGCTGCTCCCTGGACAAGAAGAGACAGAGAGAGACTGACCTTGAATAATTAAGCCAGGCTGTGGCACCAGATCAATTGCTGATATTGGCAGAACTCCACAATCAGGCATTTTGAAATGCAAGTGTCAAAGTGCATGTAACTACGGGGCTTTTGGCGTAAAGCAGCCAATATAAAGGAGAAGAGGTGAAGAGTGAGAGAAAATAGATTGTGGAGTTTTGAGCACAGTCATTGGGGAGGGATGGGAAAAGTCTTCATTTCCTAACTCTAACAGGGCAAATCTTGCAGCTGAGAGAAACCTGGCTTTTTTTTTTTTTTTTTTTCCACCTGTAACCTTGTAGAAGTTACCTGAAGCACGCTGAATGTCTCCTGAGTGACTTAAATCCATCATCAGTTCTGGAACAGACTCTAAGCAGTTTAATTGAAAATAAACTTTGCAAATCCAGGGTAACATCTCTGTGCAACGCCAACTACTAAACAAACCTGGAAGTGTTTGAATCCAAATAGACATTCCCAGACATGGTGGGCATGGCTGCTGCTGTTTCTGCACTCCCTCAGATCAGACAGCACTAAGGTGACCCACTGGAATGGGATGCGGTGAATTTTATAACAGCCGAGAAAGGCTTTATATTAATATCAGCCAAGTAAGATTTTATATTAATTTCAGGAGCCATGGGAACACCTATTTAAATCTCTTCCCAATCCCTTGACCTACAACTGTGTCTGTAGAAGAGCATCACCAGGCAGATAAAATAATCATTATGTTTCCAGTGCAGTGGTGCTGGAAGATGCCCTTGACACTGGCATTTTTCCTAAGGCTCTTTGCCAGACACTTCTGCCCAAAATTCAAGACCCCCCCCCCAGGTGGTCTTCCACACAAAAGGCAAGGGATAGCTTGCAGAGAGGCCTTTTCATGCACAAAGGCCCAAGGCCCCATGCACCCCTGCCCAATGGTTCTCTCCAGCCACAAGGAAGGTGGCAAAATGGCACAGTCGTCACAAAGGCATCGGGGATTTCCCTGTTCCCTTTTGCAGAGTGGGCTGTGGAGCTTCTGCCAAAGGAGGAAACCACACGGTAACAAGAGAAAGGAGAAGACGTGGCCATTTCACTGCCGGTTCTGTAACTTTTATAATAAGTCTTGTGGTGCCTGGTGTTTTCCAGAAAGCTCCAGCCCCTGGAGTCCTGCGATGACACAATATCAGCTTCCCTCGATTTAGTGTTAGAGTTCATAGAGCGCTGCAATTTTCAGCTTTCTCAAGTATATTTTATGGTTGCAAATTCCAGGATGAAACCAGAAATAACCTAAATATATTTTTTTTAAAAAAAGAACATTCATTCTTAAACCAAATCATTATCCAAAGGACTTTTCAATCACTACACAGAGTAGCCATTCTGTAGTGGTCTGAAGAGTTGGCTAACAGTAAAGTGTGGGCCAACAAAGAGCATGATTATGGGCCTGGGCTGCAGAGGAAGGATAAGGACAACATCCTCCTCAAGTTCTCCCAACCCATGACCATTCTTTTCAAGTACAGAGAGAATCCTGTGCCCATTCCATGTGAATATAAAGGAAGGCAGGAGAGACCTAGCAGAGCAAGAAGAAATAGAAGAGTGTCTCGAGTCTTACGGGGCTGGCTGCTACACCATCCCTGTGCTACTCCAGCTCCCACTAATGCTGGCACATTAGAGGCCTTTCAGTGCCTTTGTTCTCTTCCCATTTCATGGGCTTTTGGTTCACACAGCTTCTACAACAGAGTGAAAGGGAATCAGCAGCCCAGGCTCCCCTCCTCGATGGAAAGGCTTTGAAACTTTCAAAGAACCCAACTCTTTCCCCACATCCCTGTGTTAATATGCACCAACTCTGCTCTTGACTCACTCCATTGTAAATGATGTATGAAATGAAATCTCCTCGCTTGCCTAATGCAGAGAAGAAAGGCTCTGTAGGCAATGCTACAACATTCCCATCTAGAGAAAAAGGCAGTGAAACCTCAGACTCCCTACGAATCTTTTTTTTTTTTTAAGTTGTTGCTCTTCAGTGTTGGTGTTTCTCCCTTTTATTTTTCTTACCGAGAGTGGGGATTTGAATTCAGATTTCACAGAAAAAAATTCAAACCACTTAGATATATTTCTAAGCCTTTTGCAGCAATTGTGTGACTGTTCCCATCCTCTCGTCAGAGGGAATAGCAGCGGTAAACTCATTAGCCCCACAAAGCAGCAGAGTGAAAAGAATGGCTTAAAACTTGCAGGAGGGAAGAGGCTGGGTGCATGGGGGAATGGCGGCGGGTGTTAAGCTTGATCTGGATTTGAGACCTCCTTCCAGTTTTATATGAAGCTGTTTCAGAACCAGAACGTGATAGCAGTCTCCAAAGGGAAAAGGGATCAACGTGAACCGGGAGCCGCTGCAGGAGCAAAGCCTGAAGGTCGACGGTTTAGAGCAGCAAATACACCACAGGCTGTTTCCAGGGGCCAGACCAGATGATGGATTAGTTAAGGGCAAAGGGAAAGTCACTGGAAGGAAGAGCGGAGAAGGTGACTGAGACATTGCAGAAGGCACAGAGAGAGTATCTGCTGGTGATAAATAGTCATGTACTGCTCCTGAAGCCTTTGGTATGAGTTTACTCCAGATAGACCAACCTCAGCAGTTCCTGTGCTCATTGAGACCCATGTGCCTGCTCTGTGTGCTCTCCTAGTTCACCTCCATTTCCCATGGAGCCACTCGACAGCTTGCTGCCCTGCTTTGGCCAGGCAGAGCCCAGCTGGGGAAGAAAGTGGCTGTGCTGGCAGAGGACAGACAGAGTTAGAGCTTTTGGCAAGTCAGCTAGATACCCCAACAGATACCCCATCCTCTCCAGTATGACACTGGTGCTATAGAGATGATTGGCCAAAGCTTTACAAGAGTAAGATTAACAAAATACGCCGTGTGAAACCAGACGCAAAGACCTGCCTGCAGCAGGTCCCACCTCTTAGCCAGCTGACAGTCCCCCATACTGATGGGCTTTTTGATTTCCTCTGGTCAAAGTCACATACCCAGGCACCAACTGCCTTTGTCTCCTCTGCAGCCAGAACTGAAGGAGACTCCATCCTTTGGGCTGACACACGTTTGGCCTCTGCTCCCAGTGCTGCTCCTGCATGGTGTGGGCACTGCGTCTCTGTTTTCCTTGGCCGTGTGATGCCTCTCGCACGCTGCTGTCACCGCGCTGCTGCCACGAGCTGTAAACTCTGCTTAGACCTTATCAAGCTTTAGTCTACTTCTAGGGGTAACATTTTTACAGCTGATGGATGAACCACCTTGATGGATTATTAGACACCATTAGCCATCCTTGCTAGACTTCATGTTACTAATGAGTTTTAGGGGCTTTGCTTTCATTTTTCTTCCCCTTTTGTTTGTTCTGAGCAGCAGCTTTCAGAAAGACAAAACAAAATGCTTCGAGGCAGCAGCTGGAGCTTGAAATTAATAATAAAAAGTAGTTGAGCTGATGTTTGGTTGCAGAGTCATGCTAGTAAATGTGTTTCGTAGAACCACAGTACTCAGGAGCAACCTGCTTTGCATCTCCATTTCCATGGAACCGCTGCTGGGCTGGCACATCAACACTGTCAGGGCAGCCAGGTGAGCAGAAAAGTGTTCCAGGGCTGGAAACAGCCAAAAAGCTCAACAGCAAGCTTCCCTGGGCACCACAGAAACCAGTGACAAATATAAACCATTCCAGAGCAACAAGTTCCCCTTGCCCAGCTCCGTGCTGACCCTGCCACCTGCCACCCGCCTCACCTCGCTCGGCACCGCCCGCTCCCGTGCTGCTCATAGTGAGGGGATTGCATCCATCAGTCCCTGAGGAGCCCACAGTTACTGAAATACTGGAGACACACTGTTAGACCTGCAAAAAATCTGCCCTTCTTAGATAAAGGAAGGTAATATCTGTGTAAGTTTAGTGTCTTTTTTCTTATAAAAAAACCACAACTCCAAAAGCCTAAAAGTCCAAAACCTTTGAATAGACAAGCAGTTCTGGCATGAGTTCAGCTGCAGTTGACCTCCTTACTCCCCCTTACTCATGAAGTTAACAGCAAAAATATCTATGTTTTTCTGAGAATAGCACCATTATTTCATAAAGCTGCTTTATTTCCCTTTCTCCTTCTGTATTGGAAAAATTCCCCAACATAAACTGAACATTTACTGCAGGCAGATTTTCTTCTCATTGTTCAAGGATAAGATGTGAATGGGAACGGCAGGAGGCCAGCTATTCTTTAGCTATATAAAGTGAAAATGAGATTTTGAAGAAGATCAAAACCAGTAACAGGAATTCAACCACTTCCATGATGTGTCATATTATTTTGGCTGCAGACAGGTGACGGCCACACAGCACATCTACCCTCGTGAGCAAAATGAGATGCAACTGGTTTTAATGGATCTTTGCTCAGGGCACATAAACCAGAGGAAAGCAGACCACATAATAGAAGTGATTTTTCTGGCAGGTTTGCTTGAGTTGTGATTAATAGTAATAGCAACAATAATACTTTTTATTCCCAGATTTTGCCTTACCCTAGTAGTAGCAGTATTACTTTTGAAGTAGTGCTACCTTATTAAAAAACCCAAATCTGTTACTCCCTTCCTAGAACTGTATCAGGAACAAATCTGACAACTAAATAGCAAGGGTGCTCCTAGCTGTATGGCTGCGTTGGGTAACGACAGGGAAAATTGAACCCCTCTGGTATTGCTCTGCAGGCTGCTTCTGGTTACCCTTTCTCAAACGCATCAAAACAAACACATTCAGGAGTTAAAGCTTCAGGAAAACACACACAGCATTTCCTGGCTTGCAAATTCCTTCTTCTTTCAGGGCACGAACACATGACGTAGCCATCCTTCCTCCTATTTGGTACCACAGGTGGTAGCTCAAGTAGAATAACGCTGCTGGAATGAACATCTCAGAAGGCTCAGTCCTGGAAAATGTTAACTGTATGGTAGCTGCTCTGACAGAAGACAGTTTGCTGTTTGACTGATACTGATTGACACCCCAGGGCAGATTAGTGCAAGGTGGGCAGGGGGTGCTGGCTGTGCTGCTCTCCGTCACAGGGCACAGCAGAAAGAAGCCTGTCCCTCTGCAGTCCCCAGGACCCATGGACACCTAGGAGCAAAGCTCTGCTGTTTGCAGGTGTTTCTGGACACCAGGACTCTGCTATTGTCAGTCCAGGAGAAGAGAAGAAACGCAAAGCCAAGGAGAGGGGGCTAACCCAGCACTGCGCTCCTCCAAAACTCACCAGGAGACTCCCGGAATGGCATCAAATAAACCATGAAGGAGGGATGGATTAGCACCTGAAGGGGCAGGAGACAACTCACAGCAGCCGCCGAGACCCACCCGGGGAGCCAGTTTTATTAACGGAGCTTTAGGGGCTCTTCATGTGACACCAGCCTGAAATGATGCCGCCTTGGAGAGCCACCATTTTAAGCTCATAAAATTCATGCAAACAAAGCCGATGAGAACCATACGAGTTCAAGTGAAGTGCTTGAACACTCCCTGCCCACAAGTCATCACTGTCATCCACGGGGAGGATTTTAACATCCCGAGAAGGAGCGGGCTGGCGCAGAGCACCCCTCACTCCCGGCGGGTACCCGCATGATGCCATCCCTTGCGCACACGAACATCAGACATCCCCCGCGCAGGCGGCTCCACCGCTAACCTCATGTCAGGCACATCAAGTCAGATTGAGCCCAGAGGGCACTGTCCAATTATAAAGAAAACCTCAGAAAAGGTTTAGAGTTGGAGAGGGGCACACAGCAGCTTTACGTGCAATTGTTCAGCCAAGCCCACAAACTTTGCAAACCCCATTCCATTATAGTCATGCTAATAATAATTGTTAATCAGTTATTTAAAGTCATTCACATGAAAAGCTATAAGCATTTTGGGGGGTTTTTTTTGAGCTGGTATAAATCCACCTTATAGGCAAAAGAATAAATACAGGGAGACAGCTGTACAGATCACACTGTCACACCAATCACTGCTTAAAAGCACACACTGTAAATAGCAGACAAAATTCACCCCCAGTGGAATGCCATTGACTGCACGGGCTGGAGCTGTAGCAGGGATAAATTGGCCTATCAAAAATACATAAAAATTTAGAAACAGAATTCAGTGACGTGTGGGAGCTATTTATCACAGCTATGTCACTTAAAATGACATTATCACTAGCAAACCCATTAAATATTATGGGCTCCGTTAAGATTCCTAAGGGGCCAAACAAGAAAAGGAGGTGGCAGAGATTGGATGAAACAGGGGGGGATTCGCACACTGACCCAATGGCCAGGGCCGCCGGCTACTTACCTGGTCCTGAGCTGAGCCTGGGGATGGACGCGGCTGGGGCGTTGCAGGGTGGCCGCCCTCGCCTGCACCGGCAGCACGTGGCCACGCATGTTCCTGGCAGTTCTGGCAGTTCTGGCAGGAGCGCAGGGCGTCACCACCAGACCCACGGAGCAGCGGTGCCACCGGCTCCTCTCTCTCTTCTCGCAAGTGGGAGAGTAGAGTCCATCGAAAGACGGTGCTTTGGGAGCCCAACGTGTTCACCCTGGACCTGCCGATTTCTGCTGCAGCATCCCAGCTCCGTAACGCCATCGTAGCGATGTTGCTCTAGCTGGCTTTCCATTTTCAGCAGCTGCAGTTTGCAAAATGAGCCTTGCAGGGAGTGGGAGGGAGAGAAATGAGACATCTTTTTTTTTGTGACTCTCATGGTGTTACCATGATCCCAGATCTTTAGAAAACCATCAGGCTGCTTCTTAGACCACTCATCAGCGGTAGGAGCTGAGCATGCAGTGGTATCTTAAAAGCCAAGTACGGTATTTAGCTACAGTAGGAGTCGTTAGGTTCGGTGCACGGGCTCGTCGGGGGGCATTGCAGAGACATTGTGTATCACAGTGTGTATTTAATGACAATAATCATGTTTTCATGGAGATGGGCTGAGGAATTTTGCCCTAGTCTGGAAATGTCCAGACACAACAGTTCAACGCAGGGAGCTGGACTCAGGCAGCCGTGCAGCTCAGGATGTTTTCACCGATGGTCCGGCCTCACCAGCCCAGCTGTGGTGAGCAGATGTCTCAGGAGAGAGCACCCCAGCCTGGGCAGAGCACACCAGAGGAGGAAGCGGTCAGGAGGCAAAGCCAGGCTGGTGGAGAAAGAACAGGCAACTATTTTCTCTTGGGAAAAAAAAAAACAAACTCACGACTTGCTAAATTGCCTTACCCGGATTTGATTATTGCAGATACCAGGCAAGGCAGTGTCAGTCACAAAACATTTGCGGGAAGAAATTTTATTAGAGATATCAATATAAGTAAATAGAGGGATTTTTCCCAGTGTGCTTCCACACTTGTTTTGAAAGGCTGTTTTCATTACTCTCACAGTAGCTGTTGATCGTATTCTCCCATTCTCTTACCAGCGTCTGTGGCAGTAGCACACGAGTGCACAGACTGCACACGACCATGTTTTGCTCCAGTAGCTTTGCAATTTCCCTCTTCTTACCGTTTTCTTTTTTTAATTATTTAGGACAGCAGGTACACAGGAGCCCAAATGGAAACGTACTCCTTCAGAGACATCAGCAGGCAGATGTGACACCAGTGTGGGGATGGGTATCCTGCGTCCTCCCCGTCGCTGGACAGTCCTGGGTGCAGCTGCTGGTGTACAAAGGGGCCACATCCAGTCCAGGTGGCTGGTGAGTGTTCCCTTGATGCCGTCACAGGCTTACACCTAGAAGAACGCGGGCAGGAGGAGCCATCCACATTGCAAGTAATCGTGGTGTCATGATGCATTAGTCTGCAGATGTAAAAGAACAATTGTATCTTAAACTGTGATAATTTATTATTGCAGAACTGAAAGGCAAAGTGTAAGAAGGTTTTTTTTCCCACCCTGTATAGATTGTTATAAAACAGACACATTAATCTTTTTTCCCCCCACGGTTATAAAAATAGAAAGCTACCAGTAGAATCAAGAAGAGAATTGAAGGTCTCATGACTACTTATGCCCCTGAAAAACTTCACCAAATGTTTCTAGCAGGAGTTGCTAGCAAACTTAAACCGTACGACTGCATGTTATGCTTCTGCTAATTGATGTTTTTACACAACACCATACCTAATCCCTGCCTCTTAAGCCAAATTTTATTAAAATTCCTTAGCAGTGCAATGAGCAATAGTTATTCAAGCTTTTATGCATTTCCTATTCAAAGATCCCAGAGTGTTTTCCATGCATCTAGTAGGCCTTATAGGCAAGAGCTTTGATCTCCATGTGACTGAAGGATGCACCAGGGTAACAAAACTTGGTGCAACTCAAATACTGTCATGAAGAGGCAGCAAGCCTGGCAGGAGAGCAGGCTTTCCTCCCAGTGCTCACCTAACCCACAAGAGGCTTTTTGCTTTGTAACAGAGCAGAGTGTTATTTGTTTTTACATCTCTCCTCTTCCCTGTTGTATGTTGCCTGTGTGGTGTAGGACCACACCTTATTCCTGAAAGAAACAAAAACATCCTAGAAATGGCCGATTCATTTGGAGATGTACAGAGGATTTGAGTTGATTCTCAGCTGCTTATATTCAGGTCTCTGAGGATGGTGTCGGTAACATGGCTTTCACGCCCGTGCCTGCCACCGAGCGTGACGACGTGCTCCTGGGCGCTGGCTGCGGCAACGGCGTGTGCTCGGGGCTGATCTCCCACTGACAGAGCAGGTTCTGGCCCTGACCCTTGGGTGCTCAGGAAAATGACGTGGATTGGGTGCTCTCTGTATAGCCTAAATGCTGGCTTGGATGTGGAAGGAAGTTTGATGTACCTCAATCGCTTGTCCTTTCTCTTGAAAAGCTGGGGACTGCATCTCCAGTGCGAGGGTGCTTATAAGGAGCTGCCATCAAGCAGCCTCTGGCCATCCGACCTCGCCTGCCTTCCCTAAGCACCCAAATAAAAGCAGCCACCTCCTTTTAATATAAGCTTCTAGATGACATTACAACATAACTATAAGAATTAGAAGAAACATACTAAAAGAACCAACAAAACTAGAAGAAAGTAGATTGAGACTAGATATAAGGAAGACATTTTTTTACAATGAGGGTGGTGAAACACTGGCACAGGTTGCCCAGAGAGGTGGTAGAAGGCCCGTCCATGAAAGTGCTTAAGGGCAGGTTGGACAGGGCTCTGAGCAATGTGCTCTAGTTGAAAATGTCCCTGCTCACTGTAGAGGGGGTTGGACTCGATGACCTTTAAGCGTCCCTTCCAACCCAAGCTATTCTATGATCCTACGATAAAACCTGGACACATTATTTCTTTCAAAATCAGATTCTTTCTTTCCAAAAACCAGGTATATCCAACCAGCTCCTCCACGGCAACCACAACCCGTCAGCATCCAGAGATGCTTTGAAATGTTAGTGAATCATTTCCATGCCCAATGGATTATGCTACTAATCAAATCCGACATATGACTAGCCTGAATACCTAGGCCTTATTCACAGCTGGAGATGTATCTGGCTCATATTCAAAAACAGCTTAATCAAGAGGTGGCCTTTAGATTAAAGACGAAGTAAAGTATTTTTCCAAATTTTGATTACTGGCTGTGGGTAACAGGAAACTGAAATCTGTTAGTAAAGTCTGTGCAGCTACATGAGGTAAAAGCAGCGTAAACACTATCGCACACCGCTGGAGGGGTTGGGATAACAGCTGCCCTTTGGGCTACCTTTCAAAATCAGACACTGACTTTTGAAGAATTCAGCCAGTAAGATAAAAATAGATGATAACATGGGAGTTGGACCAGAGGCTTTCAAGTGAGGCTCTGTAATCTTGACCCTGCCTCCCCTTGTGCCCATCAGTCCAATGGCTGCATCTCACAGCCTGACTTGTTTGTGAGAAACTATGGGTGTAAATTGGACATACTGTTGGAAGCAAAGATGGCAACATTGTCCATGATGGAAGTTTTCACAACATTAGGAAGCAAATAACTTCAGAAAAGGACAATTTGGGTTCTATATCCATTTGAATTTTATAGGACTGCGGCAAAACAACTGCAGAACCCAAAGCGACGCATTTCCCAATTCTCTCGGTGTGGGTAGAGTTCAGCACAAAATAAGATACTAAAATAAATATAGCTATCACAGGCTGATCTTTCTCACTCAAATCTATGGTTATACACAAATATACATCCATGCATTACCACACGTATGTCCCCATGGCCCCTGTGTGCACACTGATACACCTACCCACAGAAGAAAGGTTTTTCTGGATCCTCTGCTGTGACATTTATTGACACAGTCCCAGGGGTATTGCACCTATTCTTTTTGGCATTACCCATGTAATGCAAGACATAAAATTCTCGGTAGATGTTCTAAGTTTGTATTTAATAGACCTGGAGGCTCTGAGTGCCTTTTCACAGATTGCGTTCCAGCTGTCTGCCGATATTTGAATGTGCAGGTCTTGGTCCCATGCTGTGCAAACAGGCAGCCTCCCACGCATTTTGTGTACCAGGAGTAATTTATGAGTCTATCTATAAAGGAAATAACAGTGCGTTAAGAAGGGGTTATGTAAAGCTCTGAGATTGAGAAGTAGCTCAGTTAACTCAGTACAACTTCCCAACATCACCGTTATGTTTCAGCTGATTTACAAATACAGGAGGCCTTCAGCTGGTGATTCATATTCCTTCTGAAGCAGATGAGGTGGGGGGGGGGGGATGGGGATGTGTGAAATATAATAACTGTCTCTACATAAATCTCATGTCACTGAAAAGCTCCTACCTTGAAACCTCATATTCATTAACCATCTTTTGCAAATGTGAGTCTCTGAATTGAACTGCAAGTCCCAAGACACTGTGGGATATTCTGGTACCAACCAAACAGAGGAAAAAATAAAATAAGAAGCGCTGGCCATTTATTTTCAATCTCATGCGACAGGGATTTTTCCCAAATTGTCATTTAATGCAGAACCTACAGGCAATGCATTGGGATCAGCATAATAATAGCCCACGAGGAGCACCCAGCATTTCTGTCAGGAGCAATTGAGCAGTGGTGGGACTGCAGCGGGGCCGTCCTGTCCCCCGTGTTGCAGACAGTTGAAGGGAATGCCCACCACCACACACAGAAATCCAGACTGAGGGCCTCTGTCTGAGCAAAACAAAAATGTTGATTTTTTTAGCACTCTTTTTTTTTTTTTTCCTTTTCCCCCTCTAAAGAGGAAGCCAGCCTGTAGTTATCAGAGACACCTGTTTTGAAAACTCGTCTGCAAACCATTTCAGTCCTGCTTTGTAAACTTAGCTAGCAGATAATGGGGTCTGAACAACAAAACCTTTCCTAATTACAGAGCAGGTTGTATTTAGCAGCCTCACATCACTTCTTGGTTGCAAACAAGGCACAAAATGCAAAAGTTGCAAGCCGTTCGGCTTAACAAGTTAAGCATTATTTATTTAATGTCCCTTAGAACATGAATATTTAAAGTGGAAAATGACCTCTAAACAGAAGAAAGTTATCAAAATCCATATGTGCCACCTCTCCACCCAGAGAGCAAGCTGATTTTGCTGCTCAGCTCAGGTCAATGGGAACCAGAGCAGAAGCTTCATCCTTCAACTCGGAGCTGGCAAGGCAGCCGTCCTCGTCCTGGCACTGACCTGCAAAACGCACCTTTCTACAAACCTGCCTCTGATCCGTTTGTGGCCATCACCAACTTGTAGCTACTTACAGACAATCAAGAAAGCGGGAGCAAGCAGTGCCCGGCACAGTGCTGTAGCTGGAGGTCCTGCATTCGAGGCTGACGCTCAGCTGTGTCCCCAACATGCTGCAGAAGAGGCGGCAGGGTCTGAAATTTCGGCAGAGAGCCAGACTGCCTGGCCAGTGGTCACAGCCATTGTAGGAGATCTGAAGGCTGACCTGAACCATCAGATGAAAGATTTTATTTCAAACGATGGTTTTCAGAAATATTTCTCCCCACCTTACCCCAAGCTGGTGCCAGCATCAAACATTCATACTTTCACAAAATATTCTGATCATTTCTATTCTTTTTTAAAAAATCTCTCCTCTCTTAGTTTTTCTGGAGACTGTTACTAATACATTACACATCTTTTTTGCAGGTATTTCTATTAAAAAAATCAAGTCTCAGGGACAAAGATATAAACAAAAATGCTGAGAGTTCTCCCCTAAATGCACTGATTGGTTTGACTTGAATATTTCAAGACAAAACCAACTGTGGGCATGGCATTTTTCCTACATTTCTCAGCCTACAAGACTGTTGGTCTTGAGGGATTTGTTGGTGGCTTTGGGAATATCTCCGAGATCCATCGTAGGACCAGCCCCAGCCACATGCAGCCATGGCTGCACCATGGACCAGAACTACTAGCAGCACCACCTTTATGAGACTGCATCATCACCACCATCACAGAGGCCAGTGATGTCAGGCAAATGGATCCACCTGGGTCAGGCTCATCTGGAAATTAGAGATAATAATATTTTCCTACCTTGCAGGCTCATTATAGGAGATCTTCATTAGCGCTGAGGAAGAAAACAGAACATCACCATGATGAGCATCATAAAAAGCTGTCCGTGAAATGTGTCAATCACTCAGCCAACCAGCCTGAGCTCAGTCCTACCCTTTCTTCTGTCACACAAGCGAGACAGCCCACACGTAAAAGCCAAGGAAATGTCTACCATTTTCTCTGGTATTTTAGCCACTGGGACACAAGCTTTGCCAATTGCTAGCACCTAATGTTGCAACCAGTATATTTCAGCTTCAGCTTGTGAGATTTCTGGCAATTCACTTTAAAAGATGCTAAGTTCCTAAAAAAAGCACTTTTTGCAATGGAAGCGTCTCATGAAAAATGATTCACACCCATTTTTCACCAAAGTGTGTTGAAAGCGCAAAAAAAAAAAGTCAAGGAGAAAGCAGCAAGCAAGCAGCGCTGGAAAACTCCCTGGGGAGATGAGACCTTGGCTGGTAGCACAACAGTGTGATAGTGTGATACTCTTTAGTGTCTGGTTTGTAGGGCTGGGACCTTCACAAGTTTCTCCATCTGGCCAGGAAGAGGAAGACTTGAAATACTCATCGCCACATGACAAAGCTACAGAAAATCATCACCTCTGGGAGTTGAATCCTCTGCTCTTTGGTGCAGGGATGTTTGTGGCACCCAGCAGTGTCTGGACCAAGCTAGGCTCTGGGATGGCTCTGTTCTAGGCTCACCGGTTTCCAACAGCTCCTCCATCAAGAAGCACTTCCTAAGTGCATTTTCAGCTCAATGACCGAAATCCCAGCTCTGCGAAGCTGTCGGTTTTTGCAAGCAGTCCCAGCAGCCTGCCCTCCTCCTTGCGCTGACAGCTCAGGATGGAAAGCAGTTTCCTAGGTGCAGTCTGATATCAGGCCAACCTGGAAGCTGGAAAGCAAAGAGAATGAGAAGTAGAGTCATTACAGACTAATTAATCTAGCAAAGGACTCCTGGACAAAGGTTGATGACGTTCACTTCAGGATAATTTTGAAATAAATATGAGGATTCACAGAATGAGAAAACATAGTTGGGAAAAGGTTATTTTTGAAGCATAAATACAGCTCATTTCTAGACCCCCTCCTCCACATATCAATTAATGAAGCAAGTCATCTGTCTGAATCAAAGATGTGGGAGAAAAACATAGTTATCTATTTGAACTACAAAAAATTTAAAGGATTTAAAATGAAACATATAATTAGCCTGTAGGACTCTCTGCTGTAGGTTATTGAGGCAAAAAAAACCCCTCAGGAACTTTCAAAAAAGGCCTCGACAGCTACAAGAATAGCTTCTGCTGCTCTACAAAAGAGGGGGAAGCGTTCATCTTCTAGAGACAGACAGGTTCAACCAGAGCTCAGCTCTGGGCTACAGGGTTCATAGTTCCAGCCCTACACAGGCTCCAGCGTTTATCACATTTTGCCCAGCTTTGCATTCTTTTATTGCTTTTAATTTCATTATTCTTTTTTAATCTACTTACACATGCAGAAGCATCTCCTTGCCTGCCGTGTGGCTCACCGTGGTCCCAGCCCTCTTCACGTACTCGCAGGAGCTGCCTGACTTTCCCTGGACCGTAAGGGAAATCAGGAGAGCGCAGACATCGGCGAACAAAACCCTTCATATGTCGGGTCCTGTGTTGATGTTATCTGGTGATTGCAACTGCTGAACCTCCATCAAGGATGCTGGCTCTCCGTCCCCTGGTATCAGGCAATCAACAGATAGCAACAACACCATACCCGACATACGCGGAGTTTCATTCACTGGTGTTTGTGCTCTGCTGATTGAAGGCGAGGCAAGAAGCACTACACACGGCTATTTTCATCAGCCCCCGGTGCTGCAGGACACATAGCTGATGAACACCAGCTGGCAGCGGGAGGATGTGTTCCCACCAATTAGCTGTATGATGATGCTCTGCAATCTCCTCTGAAGCATCTGGCATGGGCCACTGGCAGGCCCAGCTACGGGATGAATCGGTGCTCTGCTGCGCTGCGGCAACTCTTGCGTTATTAAAGTTTAGATTGAAATGAGGAGTTCAATGTCAAACCTACAAGCCCAGCCAAAGACTCAGCAGATGCTGCATAGATAAATGTGGGCAAGGGTTAATATTACTCTGGACAAGGCTGACACTTGCTTTCATAGATAAATTGCAAGGACATCCCTTAGTAGGCATCTTTTTTTCCAGAGATTATCACTTGCATAAACACAAAATACCTATGGGTCACATCTGAAAATCCCTCTTTTTTACTGTCTATTTGCCAGGGCAGGAGCTGTGTGAGACCCCAGGCAGGACAGGCACCGCTTACCTTCCACCAAGACCTGGATCCATCTCTAACCTGAAGCATGTTCATGTTGCCACTACTTTTATCAGTGGAAAACACCATTGTAGGGAGCTGGAAGCTGTTTCATGCACTATTTTACTGCTGAAAACAGCTACCCAAAGCAGAGAGAAAACTGCCTAGTGCCTGCTGCTGAAGTGTTCTAAACCAGGCAGGTCACAGCATAATCCAGTCATCCTCAAATAAATGGCCATTCGACATCGCTGTAGGTAGAGCAGAGGTTTCATCACCTCACTTAAAAATTTATGAGTCACTTGATCATGATGTTAAAGAAAAAAAAAAAAGTGAACAGAAAATTATTCCCTCACAAACAAGATCACTTTGACTAAGTTACTTGCTTCCCTTTAGAGGAGATTTAAGCTTTTTCTCTCTTCCTCTGCAATCTGGCTCCCTTTTGAAGTTAAAAGAAAGGAAGGTTCAGGGGCTTTTTTATTTAAGAAGAAAAAAACTCTTCTCCTCTTTGAAAATATTTTTCTTAGACAATTGCTGTCTCAAATTTTAACAAATACTCACTAATTTGCACCTTGTTCAAAAGCCAAACGGTAACTTTGATTTTTTATTTTTTTCTTGCCTACTGAATGTTACTCTGCCTTTCTTTGTCTTAGTGGCAGAAGGGAGAGTCTTAAAGAAATCAAACTACCAGCTCCATTCCAGATTTCCACAATTTGTTATATAATTTCTTAAAAGGAGCCATAAGGCCACTTGGAGGAAAAAAAAACCAATCTTTTAAAAGGAAGAAAGAAAACAGATTTTTTTCACCCATCTTCTTCTTGTAGATGAAGTAGATGAGACTAAAAAAGGCATTTCATTTGAGATATTGTATTCAAGCCCAAGAAAAAAAGCCGACAAGGTGTCCCTGCTTGGAAATCCATTCACAGGCACCAGACAGAGGAAAGCAAGAGACTTTCTTCAAGGACAAAGAGAAAAGAAGTTTTGAAAAAGTTGAGCTAGATTTAAACCATCCTTTTTTTTTTTTTTTTTTTTGATTGTATGAGGAGAGACGTGGGGTTTAGTTTCTCCAAGGAGGAGAATTTGTGTTCTGTGTGTTTCAGGTAGAGCAGACGCATGAGTGACGGTCAGGACTGGGAGCAGGCAAGGAAGAACTGTATGTAGGTATAGCAACGCTGCCTCATAAATATGGTAGGGCTTTAATGACGGAACAGTATTTTAGGAACCAGGTACTCAGGGCTGCTCAGACTGCTCTGCGTTGCTCCAGCAACAAGAAGCTCGTCTGAGCGGCCAGTGAGATCTCCCCTGTGAGAACAACCCCAGCAGGACCTCACAGCCATGGGCAAAAAGGGTGGCCAAAGAAATGAGGAGCAGAGAGGGTCAGCACCTCGGTCCTCATGCACTTGAGGGTTTGCAGGGAAGCCACAGCACTGATCAGGAGCAACTCTGTCCTCACAGCGCTCAGGGACCTGCATCTCCTCATGACCATCCTATCTGGAGAGGTGGGCCAGTCGTGCCGCTGTCCATGGGCAGAAGCCAGTCCTCCAGACAGCGTAAGGCACAAGTCTCTCTTCACCTCCTGCCGTGCACATGCCCGAGCCTGCACCATTCATACATATACATACATGCCCACAAGAGAAGCATAATGAAATGCATCCAGCCTGTCCTTTCCCAGAGGGAGCAGATCCTCCCGCAGCTGCTCGTGATGGAGCACATGCACCAGCTCCCTTGCCCCACCACCCAAACCATGCAGATTGGCACATCAAATTCATCTTTTCCAGTTTCTTGCTCTGAAGTGGGCTGATAGCACCTCAGCACAGCATCCATATGCTCGTATCTGGTCCAGCTCCCTGCTGCTCCGCAAGTGGAGAGAAGCCCCAAGGCTGCTGCACGCACAGTGAGAGTCGTTCGGGGCTGGGGGGACTTCAGGCCAGAGGAGAAAGATGACGGCAGAAGGAAGCAAAGTGAGAGAAAGAGGTCACAAGAGTTGAAGATGATTCTGGGGAGGATGGGCTGATTTTTACACTAGGCACTGGAGCTGGGCAGGGATGAAGACGACGAAATGGTTCTGAGGAGAAAAAAGCACCCTTTGGTTTGTTGTTATTTATCAGTTTACGAGCACCAGTGAGCTGTAGTGGGTGTGTTTGCACATCTCTAATCAGCTAAACAGTTTGTATGTAGCTCTGGAAGAATGGCAAATTAACCCAAGATTCTGGTGCTGGAGACATTTTGTACTGAAAAGATGTGTTTGATGGCAGACTCACAGATTCCCTCCTGGATCACACGTTTGCATCCAGGATGTTTTCTCTCCAGTATAAAGTTGGTGAAAACAAAACCAAAGAGCCAAACAACCTTTTCAACAAAAATAAACGGAGCTTAAGCATCAAAACCCTCCTGCGCATTTCTGCTATTTGCTTATAAAAAAAAGAAAAACAAAAAGTCAAAGCCTTCAATCGCAGACTTTCAGGTCTTTTCAGCTCAGAACATCATTTCATTTACAAGTTTCCTCCAACTTTTTAAAATGTTTTCAGGTGAAAACCAAACCAAAATTAACCTGAATGGCATTTTCCTTTTTCTCTTTTCATTGAAAATCTCCCCCGAGACTGCCTCCGCCAGCCTTCAGCAATCCGGGGAGCTGAGGACGAGGCTGTTCCGCAGCTCCGCTCAAGGACGCAGAGCCAAACCCAAGGAGTTTTCATGGGCCCACTCCTGCCTGTATCACAGCACCTGAACTCAGACACTTCATAAAACATCATGGCACGGCCAGTATTGGGGCCAGCCTGGCCCCACCTCTCTAAATGCACCTCTGTTTCTCTCCAGTGCTGAAAATTTACTGCATTTTTTTTCCAGCATGTCTCAAGCAGCTGCTTCTTGTTGAGGACACAGTAAAGCAACCACCACCATCAAGTCAAGGACCAGGAATGTGGTCAAACCCTTTCATGAGTGATTTATTAATGCCATGCAAATGAAAAGTATTCTTCATTAATATAGCTTTGCCACAGCGAAGATAGTGGACATGAGTTAGTTAGCAATGCATTAGGGAACTGGCTTCAACTGCATCCTGCTTCATTAGCAGCTGCCCCGTTCCTCATGCCGTCATTAAAGGTGCACTAAAAAGCTACAGATGTGTGAGGGGGACAGGGACAGGGTGAGTGGGGCAGACCATCATTTCAGGGATGCGTTTCTGCTCCTTCAAGATATATGGCAGGGTCACCAATGTTTGCTCTTTCCTTCCTCTGTTCTTTCCCTGCTTGGTTTTCACAGGTGAGAAAACCAAGTTTTAGCTTTGCTGGCCCAGATTGTTCCTCTCTCCTCCCCAGCCATATTGAAAGCCACAAGAGGGTATTTATGTAAGGAAATCTTTGCAGAGAATCCCCTGCTCAGTCCCTGTGGAGCGTCGGGTTTGTTCTTCCCCAGCTCCATGTAGCAGAAAAGCTGCTTTCAAACCTACCTCATGCAAAGAGAGCTGTGCAGTCTCCAGCAGTGATGAGGCCACTCCTGCCTGAGCTGGGATGAGAACATGGTGTCTGCACTGCCCCCACCCTCTGCATGTCCCAGCTCTGCTTCCAGCAGCACATGGGATTCCCGTGGTCCCTCAGAGGAAGGCAGCTCAGGGCTGCACTGTCCTCTCCCCAGCACATGGGACGGATTCCTTCCCAGCAGCTTGACAAGACAGAAGAACATCTCCTTGAGACAGAGACATTTCTGCAGTTATTATATTTCCTTACCTTTTTGGTAACAAACTAGGGGAGGCAGAAGCAGAGGTCTTCTCCTCCTCGCTGCTAGCACCCTTGTGCTCCCAGGCAGGAACAGCTCCCACCGCCCCTCCCTGCAATTAATTGCCCAAGTGGCTTCCCTGGCACCCAGGGGAGAGGAAAAGATCATTATCTCTTTCAAAATGAGACTGTAGAGAAAAAATATATGAGTCCAAAACAGTAATTGTATTTCCCAGGGCTGGAGGGGCACTTTGCTGCCAGACCCACAAAAAACTCAGCTCCAGCTCCTTGTCTGTGGCCGGCTCTGGGCAAACATCACGTCAGTACACAGGGCTTGCTGGAGGGCAAGGGACAGGTGTGCTAATGATGTTACTATTTCTGTAGAAAAGGGGATGAAAGCTGCAGCAGTAGTCTCCACTGCTCCTACAACTCCAGAGTTTGGTTGTAGGGTGCTGCATGCTCCCAGCTGATGCAACAGCCAGGATGAGCAGGTTTACATGGAACTATGCAGAACCACAGAATCATAGAATGGTAGGGGTTGGAAGGGACCTCTGGGGATCATCTCATCCAACCTCCCTGCTGAAACATGCTCACCTAGAGCAGGTTTCACAGGATCATATCCAGGCATGTTTTGAAAGTCTTCAGAGAAGGAGATTCCACAACCACTCTGGGCAGCCTGTTCCAGGCTCCATCACCCTCACAGTAGTGAAGTTTTTCCAGAAGTTGAGGTGGAACTTCCTGTGTCCCAGTTTGTGCCCATTGTCCCCTGTCCTATCACTGGGCAGCTCTGCAAAGAGTCTGGTCCCATCCTCTTGATACCTCTTAAATATTTAAAAGCATTGATTAGATTCCCTCTCAGTCTTCTCTTCTCCAGGCTAAACAGCCCCAGGTCTCTCAGCCTTTCCTCATAAGAGATGTTCCAGTCCCCTCATCATCTTTGTAGCCCCTCTCTTGTATTTCCCCGTCCCTCTTGAATTGGGGAGCCCAAAACTGGACACATTACTCCACATGTGACCTCACCAGGGCAGAGTAGAGGGGNCCAGAAGTTGAGGTGGAACTTCCTGTGTCCCAGTTTGTGCCCATTGTCCCCTGTCCTATCACTGGGCAGCTCTGCAAAGAGTCTGGTCCCATCCTCTTGATACCTCTTAAATATTTAAAAGCATTGATTAGATTCCCTCTCAGTCTTCTCTTCTCCAGGCTAAACAGCCCCAGGTCTCTCAGCCTTTCCTCATAAGAGATGTTCCAGTCCCCTCATCATCTTTGTAGCCCCTCTCTTGTATTTCCCCGTCCCTCTTGAATTGGGGAGCCCAAAACTGGACACATTACTCCACATGTGACCTCACCAGGGCAGAGTAGAGGGGCAGGAGAACCTCCCTTGACCTGCTGATCACATCCTTCTTAAGGCACCTGAGAAAGACCCACCAGGGCAAGGCCGGCCTCACCACTTCCCCTTCCAGCCCAAACACTTAGCAAAAGCCTCATACCACCCTGTCTCACACTGGTGCAGGGTGGCTCACGTGCTGCCCAGCCTCTCTGGTGAGTCCCTGCTCCCCATCGCAGGGCACTGCTGATTTCACCCTGGCAGCTGCTGGAGCCTGTGATCCCCCACGGCTTGTTTAGTTTGAAGCTGTTGTGTTTGTTTTCTTTCACAGTCAACTTTCAAGTATAAATGTGCAAGCTGGGGAAAGTGTTCCTAATGCCCCATATGTTTCCCCTCAGGAGCAGAGCTATTCCTTCCTATGCTTTAGACTCTTAAGATGTTGATGCCTCTTTTTTATTAATACTCAATGCTGCAGAGCCAGGAGCTGGGCTCACGGAGCATCCCCTGCCCCAAGACAAGGCAGCAGGACAGGGCACAGGACTCCTGTCCCACAGCCTCACCCTGCAACTACAAGTTGGGGAGCCTCCTTCCAGTGGCTGTAGTGGAATGCTTTGAATCTTAAAATGCGAAGAGAAAGGATGCTCCGTTCCCTCCCCTGACACATACACATGCACACACACACTCCTGCGGACTTCTCTTTCGCCTGGTATATCAAATGGCTGTGTCTTTTTGAAGTTACCATGGCAGTGAGAGCAGAGCAACAGCACAACTTGCAGAGGAGGAGAGAGCGAGGGAGAAATGCCGGCACAGGGACAGGGAGAACAGGAAGGGGCCAAGAAGATTCTCTGATGTTTGCAAGATGTCATGTGGGAAAGGCTTTCCCACTGGAGAAATTAAAATAAGCAAATAAATATCCAGCCATGAGAGGGCAGACAAAAAGTAAAGAAAAGAGAGATCTAAGAGAGGAGCTGGGAAAAGGACTAAGGGAGAAGCAAAGCAGAGACAGAAATTCAACTAATTAGAAAACAAGGGGTGCACAGAAAGAGAAACAGAAGAAGCTGAAAGAGGATTTGGCATCAAAACCTAGAACAAGAATAATTCCAGGAAGTAGCAGGTTTTGAAGACAAAAAATGCAAAAATGCCAATGCTGGCTGCTTCTGAGCAGTCAGCTCAGCCTCAGTGGGGCCTCCAGTGCCACCCTGCATCCAAGGGAACGTTCCACGTTGGACTACCTCCGACTACAAGCCTAAACAAGCCCAGGACCACCACACATCCTGTTGGCTGGAGCTTGCTTGCAGTGAGCAGCTCAGGACAAGGCTGGAGCTCAGGGGTGTTCCTCGTTAGGAAAACCCCAGCCACCCTGCTCCCCTCAGCATGGTGGGTCCTCCGTGCAAACCCAGGCTGACCCACACAACGGGCATGTCCCCGCTGTGTGTTTGTGTGTCACAGCAGGTGGGGAAACAGTGGATGCTTCAGAAACCTCATACAGAGAAACAGCATAGGGGGAAAGGAGGGACAACCTTATCTAAGGCCAGGCACTGTTCCTGGTTGCACACAGTCACGCCACGCTGCTCTGTTTCCCCTCTGTATCATGAGGGTGGCAGCTCTTGGTTCAAAGTCCTGTCCTCACTGCACAAATGTTGAGCTAAAACCTTTCCCCTGCGTCTTGATAATGCGCACCCAGGTGCTCAGTTAAAGCCTGTGACCAGCTTAGGAGGCCCTTCATACGACCAGTTGGGAAAGCACCACTGACCTGTCTTCCAGCCAAGATTAGATATCTTCTAGTTCGGATCTAATCTACCCCAGCAACAAGGACCTGACATTTCCCTCTTGGGCTATTCCACAGATTTCATTGCCAGCAAGTCATTCAAAGCATCCCATTTTTCTCAGCGTGAGTCTGTAGTCCCAGTAGAGCCATGCTAAATAATTCCTTTTTGCTCTGGAAGTTTAAAATCTTCATATGTCATTTTGGCGTTGTACCTTATTTAAAATGGTTGACATTTCTTCAATTCTAGGCTTACCTGGAGGGTGCTAAGCAGAAGACCAAGAGAGTGGAAAACTTTGCAAGGCAAAAATCTTACAGAACGGGAATGTAGGATGAAAACAGCATCCCACGCATATTTAAATACCAGCATCCAGAGCGAGCAGGATTATGATTGCTTGGCCTGAAACAAATGGTTCCACTTTTGCTGTCGCTAATACCATTAAATAACCAAGACAGCGAATGTCAGTGATTAGAAAATAGCACAGAACATTTGCGAGCACTAATCAACTTTACAGAAATGTTAACTTTCAGACCTAAAAAACCCTTGACAGTGTCCCTGTGAAGTTATTTCGGGTGAGGCTCTGCATACCGGGGCTGTCCCTTCGCATTAGGCTTGATCCCTGCTCACCGTGCGAGCACAGAGCAGAGCGCACCCTTAATGCTTTTCAATTACATGACAACCAAAGCAACTTATTGGTGCTCTTTATGTTAATGTCCCGATATTTTTCACATTTATGATATCTAATTACATTTGCTCCTGTGATAGTGATGTAATGTTTAGGTACTGAAGATTGAAAAGACTGCTCTAATGTTAATATATTTACATTATTAAAAAGTAATACATTACACAGGCAGTCTGCTGTGTAGGGCTGGATTTCTAGATGAGCTCTCAAGGCAAATCCATTATCTCCTCCCTCCTCCTGTCCCCTGTACAGATCCTGATAACTAGGATTGACTGGCAGTGTTTAAAGTGACTGCAGCTGGTATCATGGTGCCAAAAGGGAAAAGGTATCTCACACATGCATGAAATTAAATAGGCCCAGGGGTCTCCAAGGACCGCACGGCATTATCAGGCAGAGGAATTCAAGACCTTAACTCAGAAGATCAGCATTGCAAAAATGATGCAAAAAAACCCCTCAAGAGGGCTACAGAAAGGCGGACTCCCCTGTGAGTGACATCAGAGGCTCTTTCTGTGAAAGTCCGCTAGCTGGTAGAGAAGTCTCTGCAAGCCCCTCGGGTTTCAGACTGACTTTTCTCCTCTGTTCAGGAAATTGTGTGTGTCTGATGATCGCCAGGGCATACTGCAGAGCCCACTGCCCTCTTCAGACGGGGAGAAATGGTGTATTTATGGAAGAGGTTCGATTGTTCTGTTTCCTAAGGGTCACCTGGGAGGGGCATGTTCCCTTTGGAACTGCATCCTCTTCTTATGCTTCTTCACTGATCACATCTTCAGAAGCTCCCCAAAGAAGCTAAGACCCAGGCCAGTGCTTCATACAGTTTTTAGGCACGCCTCAAAGGATCTAACTCAAAGCTACAATGTGTTATTCGGTGTTGGGTGTCTAGTCAACTTAGGAAAGACGTCAACTGCAAGTGAAAACTGGGGGGATGGGAAGCAGAAGCCGTGGTTAGCTTTACACCAGGGGATATTCACAAACTGAGCAGGTGCTCAGCACCTTCATCTTCTGCTGTGATCTGTAAGAACCGAGAGTGATCCACATCTCCTGTATAAATGCAACATCTCAAATACTGGCTCCAAATCAAAAACCCTGAAGAGCCCTTCTCTCATAGCAAAAATGAATCACAGATACAAGAGGACGCAAAGATGTCCAGTACTAACAGCACTGAAGGATGTATTGAGAGAAAGGCCTCTTCAAGATTCATTTACAAATTCCTAACAAATGACAAATAGGTGCTTTAACAAACAGCAACTGTAGCAGTGATGCGGACGCTGTAGTCTCAAGGCTCAAGTGACTGACACGCAGAAGGAAAAAGACAAGTCTGGGGCACAAAAGCCCTGGCACTAAACACTAAATAAAAATAATAGTCATTAAAAAAAAGCATTAATACTTGCAGAATCCTTACCAACTACAGTAAGGTCTATCTGATCACCCATGACCTGCTTATAAACTATAGTCTATCACCTATAGGAGCTGTCAGCTACACCTTAGGAACCTACTGAAGAGGCTGCACAAACCCTGGAAGAGACACTCAGCAGCAGTACCCACCAGTGACCACAGGCACTTTTGCCAGTGTTTAGACTCCAGACAAATTAATGGGATGATGAGGACATAAGCAGGTGGACTTCCAGCACCTGCTTTGGTGGTGGTATTTCCATTCATTACAAAGTGCTCACATCTTTCAAAAGGCAAATATATGAAATTAGGTCTTCCTGGCTCTTTCTACTCTGGATGTAATTTCTGTCTCCTCGGAGTGATGTGCGCTTACACCGAGGAATTGGAAATGACTCCTGAGTCAGTAATAGTGGTGAGGAGGAGGGGGGTTGCTTGCAAGTCAGAACTCATCTACATTGACAGAGAAGTTGTAAGGCAGCTTCTGTGATTTCTACCCAAATTAAGCCTAGCACAAAGGAGGATTCTCAACCTCTTCTTTTAATGAGCACAGAGTTATAAGGACAATTATACTGAATGAAATAAAATTAATTAACGCATACATTTGGGGACTAAAAATGCTTATTATCTAATATGTATGAATTTGACCTAGCTTAAAATTAATGACAGAGCCAGAATGTACACGGCACTCAGGTTACATAAAACTGAAATAAACAGGGTGCAAAGAGAGATGTTGCTGATCCTTTTAATATCGGTACCGCAGGAGCTAACAAGAGTGGATGAAAGCATGTGCTGTACATAATTTTCATAGAAATTTGCTTCAGTTGAGCTTGTACTTTACATGTGTTTTAACAACTGAACTTACTGGCAGGAATGAGCTTGGCAAAGTGGATATTAGGTAATACTTCTATGAATATTTTCCCAAGCCGAAATTCTCTTTTGGAAGAAGACTAGCACAATGCAGCACTTTGCTTTCTGGGATGCCAATAGCACTTACGTAATTGAGTTTGTGGTTGCCTGCGTCCTGGCGTCTCAGCCAGAACTCCTGCTTTAAATGCTTGATCAGGGATTTTTAGTCTTGGAGGATTCTTTCAAGGAGAAGCATCCATCCATCCTAAGAACAGACGTATGCCATGTGGTCTACTGATCCAATTAAACTGACCGATACACTGAAATTGTAATGCTGGATTCAGCATCGAGAAATGTTCAATTAATTTATAACTTGCACGCAGTCGACAGGCCACAACTTACTCACCCAACTTATCTTGCAAGAATTAACTGACGTAGGAGGAAATTCAAGAACATCAGAAATTGTTCATGGATTACAAGGCAAATTGTATTAAATAACTCACTCCAAATTAGTTGGGCCATTTCATGTATGACAGAAAAATTTTGGTGTATAAAAACTTCTCAGATGACGTTAAAGGGCAATCCTATCTGGGTAGTGGCTGTGAAATCACATTTAGCATCTCAGGAATTCCAGCTCAGCACGGTCCCTCTTATTACAAAAGTGCACAAATGTGTAGTTTTACTCTTCAGTCCAAAAAAATGAGCTTAATGGAAGTAAGGCACCATGAGCCTGCCTGTGCTTTCTGATAATACGAAGAAAAGCCCCTTTGCAGACTCGAGCTACCAACCATCCACACTGGAAACCCTTAGGCCTACACGTGGAGAGCGCTACCAGAAAACACCCAAAGATGCACAAATGATAGAAATAAATCTTCCGATCATTGTGCTTAGGCCAGAAGATCTGTGCCTAATTATAGTGCCCATTTCCTGAGTCAAAGTAAGGCTCTTTTCTACCGCGATGCACACGCGGGGCGTTCCAGCTCTTCCCCCGCTCCTGCAGACGCGGGGGAGCGAGGAGAATTGGATGCACATGGTTCAACAGGATTTGGACCGAGGAAGTCTGAAACTTGGCATGTCTCACGAATCCAGCAGTCTCCTACATACACAAATCCAAATAAAGTCTATGCAAAAGGAGAAAAATAAAATCCTCCCTGCTCATATGTGCACGTCTGCAAGAACCTGGACTCACCTGGGCACAGAACAGAAGGGTGGTGAGAAAAAAGATAAAATGAAGAGCTACCTCCCCATCCCTCTGCAAACGCAGTTGCTGAGAACACTCCTGGGAGCAGATTTCCCAGGGATGGTGATGTCAAGGTCAGGGAAAGGACCATGAGCAGCTCTCGCTGCCTGCGCACAGGTCCCAGCTGCTCCCGGTGCTGTGTGGCAGCTGTTGGGATTTGCCAGGGAGGACGGGTTCTCTGCAAACCTCAAATGCACCAGGGGTGTGGGGTCAGTGCACAGGGGTGAAAGCCCTGTCCCATGGCTGCAATGGGTTCAGACAGCTCTAGAGACACAAAGGCTGTCCTCACATCACTGGTGACAGGAACTGGCAATAAAATAAGGATGAAGGCAAGTGATTCCTCAGTCAGAAAGCCATGGATAAGAGTTTTCTGAACTAAGACACAGGTTTATGTATGTAATCTCATTTTTCTACAGTGAAATCTCCCATATGTAACCCTCATGTAATTCCTTCTTCAATACTTTCATAATCTCATTTTTCTTCTGGAGAGATTTCCTTTGCTTCATCTGCCCCCAGATCCACACCGGGATATCAGCCTGATTTATTCCTAAGGGAAAAAGACTGCTACCACTCCTCCAGCTGCTGCGAAGCTGCCTCTTAACCCTACAGAAGAAGGACCCTTTCCTAGTTGTGTCATTAGCATATCCTACTACTTACATGTAATTTTTCTTTTTCCTCTTCATTCGCCTTTTTTTTTTTTTTAACTTCTGCAGTGAATTCTGCTTCAACACCCACATGTCTGCTATTGAAGCCAATCAGCAGGATTGACTCAGGTAAGTTCTTTTATTAGGTACTGATTTCTTTGTGTCTGATGTCTTTATCCAGACTCCTTTGAAAATCCCATTTTGGCTGAGCATATTGAAGCAAATGCCTCTCTCACTCTCTTTCATTAGCAATTTTAGGGCAGCGCTGGCAGCTTTTTCACTCCTCTCTCTTGAACTCATGGATAAAAAAGCTGCAATAGTTTTCTCTCTTTTCACTGTCTCCTGAGGATGTCCTGCCAACACTCCCCCACCTCCAAAATCGGATAGGAAAATGTAGGTCTTCAGTAGTCGGATGGGCTGAGATTTGGAAGCAACAACATTTCATGACACTGGCTTTCTCATTTCCTCAGACTAGAATTAGTTCTGCCACCAACATTTTGCCCAGGGCCCCCAACCCCAGGAGTGCTCACAGTGTCTCTCTCTCTCTCACAAATTATTATGCTCCAATGAGGATGTTCCTAGCAAAGCTCTAACGTGTCTGGCACGGATTCATGTTATATCTAGGTTTTGACATTGGGCCTGCTCCTATAGAAGTCAATGTCAAAATTCCCTGTGAGTGTTAGAGCACGAGGATCAGGCCTGCTCCTCTGATTTATGCAAGTTATTTTTATATGATAGCGAATTGGATGCAGTATTACAAAGTCTGGAATTAATCTGCATTCTAATACTTTATAAAAACCAGTAAAAAAAAAAAAAAAGGCGCCCAAATTAACATCCTCCTTAACCTTTATTTTTATCAAGTGTACTAAATCAACTGAAGAATAATTGCTCTGAGGACTATGCCAAATGAGTGCACATTTAGTTTACATATTCCCTAATGTAATATGAATTGATGAACTTTCCGAGATACACATGATATAAATGATCATGATGTGCCATTCTTAATTTCTTTCAATTGTCTCTGCAGAAACACTTTTCTCTTAAGATGGAAAGTGTGTTATGGGCCCACAGGAGGGAAGGAAACACACTCGTAAGGATTTGCCCTTTTGACAAGAAGAGAAGTTTTTCTAAACAAAAAGGTTGAAATCCTGCTGTATAGTGGCTGGCCGGGACCCGGATTATTGCCCAGGGCACAGCACAGCTGTGAGCCCATCAGGGTCCAACTGCTCATAACTCTCAGGTTTGAGTCAGCCCCACTACACTGTGCCGGTCCTTCCTCCATGCCAGCTGCCCGTGAACATCCCACTTCGGCTCCCAACCCTTGACTTAGACCTCTCTCAGCTAGGTGGGAAGAGGAAAAGTGGTTCCTTCTCCCTTATACACGAGTAGCCCAGGAGTTAATCCAGCTCAGGACCAAGTGCCCTCACATCCCTACTACAGTGGGAGCCACAGCTTCACCTTGAAGAAGGAAAAAAAGTGAGCCAGCAATGTCCCGCTGTGTTGGACTTGCATTTGATATTCGATGAATACAGCAATTCCTGTACACTCTACCCAGCTGTCTCCTGCAGGAGCAAGCACCTCCACAAGAGTGAAGACCTTGCAAGGACCATCTCTGCTTCTCATGCTGACCACTGTCAGAGACTCTCTGCAGCACTACTTCACTACAACAGGCAATTACCAGATGTTTTCCATACCCTACGAGTCTCCCAACCTTGTACGACCTTGGGCACATCATCTCTGGTCCTCACTTTGCCATCTGTTAACTGGGGCATGATAATGTGTTACAGGTTTTAGAGCCAAATAGGATAAGCAATCATCTGAGTTGGAGTGCCGTATAATAGAGGCCACTGGACTTCCCTGAATTCTCTTTTGAATCAAAGCAAACCTTTTAGAAAATGTATCCTGCTTTGATTTGCTCATAGCTAGACTCTGAGGATCCAAAGGAAATGTGGTAAATGGTGCCAGTGTTAATTACCGTCACAGATAGATATGTCTGTGTTTGGCTTTCTGCATGGACTCCACACGTTGCTGAGCAGGAGTCTCACAAAAAGCTTTGCTCCTGAGATAGATACAGACCATGATCAAGTCACACCTTACCTTTCCTGTTATGGCACTGAATTAGAATAGTAACACATTATAATAGTAATATTTATAAAATGTTCCAGTCCCTGCTTTCAACCATATGGTTCCTCCCCAGATCGTGCCAAACTCCACTCAGTGGATTGTGCACCAAGGCAGGGATGCCAGCGCTGAGCTCGCTCTTCCTATTTCCTCTCCTCTGTGCACATCCCAGTGGCTCCCTGGCAAAAAGGGGGCTGTGTCTCCATTAACCTTGATAGCAGCTCCTGCAGTGCAAATAATAATGCTCGTGGTGATCACAGAGCTGGCTGCCTAGGGAGAAACTTTTCTTCTCTGACACCTGTGAGCAATCTGGAGCCATTAGCCATTTCACTCCAATACTAATGATGCTCCCTTCAGTCATTATCACTTATTTTTTTTGATAAAACCTACAGTAAAGCTGAATCTAACAGGTCATTAAAAGCCCAAGGAAGCCCTGACTGACTTGATCCCAATTGTTCCTCATGTCTGACAAGATTTTCCCTATTGAGCATTTGACTTGTATTTTATGTTGCCTCATTAAATTGTGCTAGACTTTAATCAAGGTCAAATGGGGGCAAATCTGCATTTCCAGAATCCAAACAGCTTGTGCCAGGGTGCTGATCTGCAGCTTGTGTTGTTGCATGAGCTCTCCCCGTGGGTGGAGCCCCACAGATTTCCTTAACGTGGGACAAGACCTGTGCCGCACAGAGCCCGTGATAAAACCAGGACCCACGGTTGTTTATACTTCATTAAAGTCTCATTCAAATCCTTCCCCAATGCCTCTGAAGTGAAACACCCGGACGAGGAGATCAGTGAAGAAAGAACGCTGTGTCACAGCATGAATAAAACATATTCTAATTTTATCAACACCTAGAGTACCGGTCTTTAAAATCTTGAGGGTTTTTTTTTCCTTTATAAGGTATATGATGAACAGCCGATTACATTTTTGATGTCTTTTAATGATCATAATTAAGTATGATCCATCATTGTAATTTCACCACTAAATCAAGGTAGATCACCGTAACAGTCATGATAAATCATGCTCTTTGCACAACTATTCCTGAGGATGAACCAGAAAATGAAGTTAGAGGACTTCAGAACCTCTCTGCTCTATCAGCAGGATACTTAGCAGCACGTGCATCCTGATGGCACGAACACGACCTGATATGGGGAACCACCCATCTCCCCTCAGATTCACAGGCTTGCACGGCTTCTGTCAAGAGCTGTACCTCTGGCCCTGCTTTCCTGTGTCTGAGGAAGTTAATTCTTGATCATTCCTTCCTCTTTTTTTTTTTTCTCCTGAAAGACCAGGTTCAGTGTTTCTTATTTGAAAGAGGATGGTATCTAAAGAAAACAGCTCATTATGCTACACCGCCTGCAAACCCTCATGTTAAATAGAACACTGTTTTTAAAGAACATGAATAACTGTACAGTCACTCCAGTCATGATTACAGCCAAAGTTCTCACCGTTGAAGATCAGGTAAGACCCGTTGGCACTATCCATATTTATCAACACCCTAAATTAGTCTGTAAGGAAGTTTACGATGGGGCAATATATCCTCCTAGGGGTCATTAAGGCTCCCACACCGCTTTCTGATATCTGATCGTATGTGGCTCGAGGGCAAAAATCTTGACACTACTAACAAGATGGATTTGCTTTGGCCAGATTCAAGTCTGAGGGTCTATATGGTCTTCCCCTGACTTTCCTCCGTAATTTCATTTCTGTTAGACACTGTTCTGCAGTGCTACATGCCACAGATGGCTGCCTAGCCAAGAAATGTGAAGAGAGTTCTTAGGAATATAAAAAGCAAAAATCTTACATAAGTTTCTCAGCTCCAAAGTTGAGCAAATAAGTGCTGAAGTATCCTGTTGACTGCTCTAGGACTCTGGGGGGAAAATAAATAGTCATGCTAATGTATAATATTGACTTTCCCATGTAGTTTTGTATGATGGAGCATGCTTCAATTTCACCAACCAAAGCTTCCAGCAGCTCGTATAAAAGATACACAATATTCATCATCAGACAAATGGGGAAACTGAGTTTCACAGGTATCAAACGTTGTCGTGCAGGATGCTAGTGGCAGATTCTTTTCTCTCAATCCCCTAGGCAGGGTTTCTTCCTCAAGACCACGAAAGGAACAGAACAAGGTCCCCTGAGGGGGCAATAAAGACAGTAAATCTCCCTCATCATGGTCCAGATGAGAAGTACAGTAAAAGCGATACATCATGGCTAGATTCCCCACTCTCCCACAAGCTAGCAGAGGGCTCCCATCACTCTTGGTCTCCTTTCTCACATTCATTTTAATCAAGCCTCTGTCATTTTCAGGTTTGGGTACAGCACGCTCAGCTCGACCTGCCTTTGGCTCTGTGTCAGGAGTGTCATATTATCCATCCATGTTACAACGGTAATGCCTGATAGCCAGGAAGGTCATTTCATCTCTAATAATTCCCCCCAAAGGGGATATGAAGGTAGAATGATCACAGAATCATATACCTTCTTGCAGAATACCTCAGCCTCTTTGTTGCTAGATTATTTAAATGATAAATGGAAATTGGCTAAGGGAAAATCACTTAGAAATGAATTGTGGCCATAAGCCATAGGAAACATATTAGGTTTCCAGAAAGACAAAATAAAAATCATCAAAGGTTTCTCTCTTTCCTAGATACAGCCTAAACACATCTGTTTAAAGTATTATAGATTTAACACCACATATCTGTTATTAGGGAGGCAAACACCATGAGGCAGGATACTGGTTCTGCAGAGGTCCATCATTGCACAAATGGCCCAATAAACTGAAACAACTTGTCAAAACCTGGACCTGATACTCTGATGATCTACAAAGAAGGCATGTGTACAGCTAGGCTCTGTAAGCCAGAGGCTCTCACATGCTAATCTTAGACTGTGCCAAGCTAAGAAGAGGCAGAGATGCTCAAAAGGACCTGGGAGCTGAGATCTGAGCTCTTTCCCACACAGAGTGACAATGCTGCAATTCTAAAAAATCAGAAATGTATTATAATTTTTTTTCCACACTGTCATCTAAAGTTTTGCTTCTGCCTTTGTTCACGTTCTTTGAAATGCACGTAAATACCTCTTATAATCATCCTCTCCGTGTAGTCATCTGGGAGAGGCGAACAGGGGAGTGCCAACGCGGATGGCGAAGTTCATCCCCCAGCTCTGCCGCTGTGCAGCCGAGTAGCCTTGGGCTACCCAGCCCAGCACCGCCAAGCTGTCTCAGATCTCCTGATGGCAAAACACGGGTCGTAATAACACTGCTGTGGCTCTACGACACTTAATTAACGTTTGGGAAGGTCTCTGCACTGTACACGCACTGTCAAAATGCTAATGCCTTTGCCATGCTGCTTACAAGATAAGAAAATGACAGAAGGTGGGCTGTGGTCATGCTGGGCCAGCCTGCGCCGCGCTGAGCAGTCCTCACCGGTACCACGTACATGCTTGTCTGTCTGCTCCTGCCCATCTACTGTCTCTTGACTAATGTATAAATCATAAGCGCTTTAATGCAGAGGCATTCCTTGCTTGGGATCAGTGCAATGTGGGATCCTGGTTCATGGCTAAAACTCAGAGGCATAGCAGGAAAACAAACGTTGTCAGTGTAAATGGTTGCTCGGCTTTGTGGCACAGGTTTAGTTTGTGGGCGTGTACCGAAATCCACCTGCTTTCCACCCCCATTCCCTATGTTTCTTCTTTATTGACAGCTTAATCACCTTTATGTCTGTTGCTTATCTTGGAAGATTTTCTATGAATTGCATTCACTTACTTCCACTGTGACAGTATCTACACTTTGCTAATTAACTGCCTGCTGGACACAGTTACAAGCCACAATAAATATTTTCTGTACCAGAGAATAATCATGATGCTGCCACTTGACCTGAGGGTTTTCACATCTTTGATGTTGGTTTCTTTTTTTCCTTTTCTTTTCTTTTTTTGGTCCTAAGACTCTGTTAGCTGTCTCACTGCAAATGCAAACAGATGTTTCACATCTTATGACTCAATGACCCATTCCACAAACCTAAAACAATAAAACTTCAGGCACTGATGTTTCTATCAAATGAAAAGTCCATCTACTCCTTTCAGCCTAGTACAAAAAATGAAAAAAATAAAGGTTAGCCTAGGGGAGCTTAGTCTCCAAAAACCACCGAATCCTTGGAGACTACCAACAATATTAGTAATTACTGCTCAAAGCAAAGCTGAGTTGGCATGGAGACCACCAAGAGCCAGGTCTTTGAGAGATCAGCTCCTATTCAAGACATATATTAAGTGCTGCATTAAGCACCTACTGAACCCCAGAAAAAAATATAATCACAGAATTATTTCTAAATGGACTTTTTAGTTTTTCATAAGCTAAGAAAAGGGGTCATGAAGAGAAAGGGCAAAAATCAGTGTGAAGAAACATCTACATCAGCCTCTCTGGGTGCCATTAATCACCCTTTTTGCAAAGCCTTGTACAAAAGTCATTAAAATTTAAGATAGGAGAAATCACTGCTATTCCTACAGCTACAGCTATTGCTGCTGCTACTACTCTTAATTAAGGTCTGAGAGCAGTTAAACATTTAAATATGATAAGGTTTAGAGGTGAGCTGACTTGTCAAATGGAGAAAGAAAACATTGTCAAACAGAATCAGGGAGAGGAGCCCAGGCAGCAAAACAAGAGGGGCAGAGAGACACAAGAATGTGCTGCCGAGCACCAGTGCCGGGACCAGCAGTACCTCCTGAGAAGTGTAGCCAAAGATGTGATCAATCTCAAGAGGTAAATATGAACACAAATGCTGACTCTGAAAAAGCTTTTCTGCTCAGGTACTCCGAGACACGTCTCAGTGGAGACAGTATTTGTGAGGGCCGTCTACCACAAGAAAGCAAGGTGGTGTTGAACAAAACCATGGGGATCCTTCTCTGGAGAAAAGCCCCAGGTCAAGAGCTAATATGAAACCAGAAATAAGAGCCGTAGCCACAGGGTCCACGTTTTCAGGTCTAGGAACACAGGTCAGGAAAACCTCAGGGTGTTGAAGGGAGTTCAGCACCATCGCCAAGCACAAACAACTTGATATAACTTGTGCTCAGAAGCAGCTCTGAGCATTACCCGGGAAGTTAGTGTCATTTTGTATAATCCGCATTTGCTTTATGATGACACAGTGTCTTCCCTGCTGGATATTTTACCTCTCAAGCAGTAAGACAATAAACTACAGTCCCTGACAAGAAATGTTTCCATTGCCATTGTTTTAGAAGCACATGTTTTCTCATTCACTATCAGCACCACCTAAATCAGATGAGGTGACTTTCACAATAAATCAGATGAAAATGTCTCAAAACTGATACCTGCCAGCTTGTTTTCTCCCTTAATGGTGCTCCTGAGGCAGGCTGAGATGCCTTTTCCCAGAGCAGCCCAGGGGATGGGTGTGAGGAGGATGACGAGAGCCAGACCGCGGCATCACGGCGATCCCTGGCCTGGTGTGGGCGATCGCCGCGCGCCGGGGCTCAGCACCTCTCACGCTGTGATGAATGACACTGCATAAAGCAGAGCAGTAGGGGAAGCATGCAGAGAAATAAGTGAGATATTAACCATTTCCGAGCCCTAAAATGTGCATTGCTGAAGAGTTCTCTTTAAATTCATTGCAAGCCTATGGAAAAAACACAGCCACTGGCAAGTGGGCTTTTGCCCTAGTGGTAAGTACGGACTTTTGGCTACCACACTGAGGATGTGGAAGCTGAATAAAAATCCAGTACTGTGGGTTTGATGCTCACAGTTAAGGGCATAGGATTCTCTCCCCTTCTCCTACAACATCCTGGGATATTGTAGGATGGGTTAAATGACCAACAGAATTGCCATCTTCAGGCATCTAAGCAGGTATTTGCCCAGCTGAGGATGAGCACAGATGTGAGTCTGCCCTGCACACCTGCACTCTGCATCCATGGGTAAGTAGTAACCCTGCAATACCCCTCTACTCAGCTGTTTGTGAGGTTTCTGGGGGGATGAAAGAAGGGTAAATGGAGGAGCTGCGCACTGCAGTCCTTCATCTCAGTCTGCCGCAGCTCGTGAAGCACCGCGCCGAAGCGAGGCATTACTAAGGATGCCTAAGAGGAGCAAGTGGGTGGTGATTAGAGTTATTTCTTCTCTTGCCCTGGGTGAATCTTTCCTGCACTAAAAAAATGTTTCTTACACACAGGCAGATAACTTATTCTTTCCATTCCATGCTTCCCTTGTTTTTCCCCACGCACAGGGGATCCATCTTCTTCCCTTGAAGTGATGGGTTTGTTCAGATGCCTTAGTTCTGCAGGGTCCCAGGGACCATGTTCAGAGTTGACACTCTCATTTTTCCTAATTCCTACTTTCCTGGGAGCCCAGCAAGGCCTGCCAGGCCAGCAGCTGGAGCTACAGCATCTTCTACACTGCCACTCCACACCAGAGCTGTGTCATGTGTCCTTTCCCACCAGGCCACAGATCAACCAACCATATGGGTTGGGGATGGGTTACAAAACCCATCCCCAGGAGCAGCTGGAAACTCCACTGTGGCCACTGATAGGTGAGACTGATTCAAACTAGAGTCACTGACAACACTGGGAAGGATGCATCTCTTCACACATCCAGAACTCATTTCCCACCTCCTGCAGTGCACAAAAAAACCTTCATAGGGTGAACTTCAAACATCTGTATGAGTCATTAGCTCCAAAAAGCAAGAGCTCATCTGCTTGTGTGCAGGGACGCATTGGAAAGGCACGTGCAGGTCAGCAACCTGCAGCAATCTTGCTCCTATGGAAGGACATGCCTTGCCCTTCATGTGATCACCCCCTTCTCATACTGTCACTGTGCTGCTGGTCATTAAGGCACCTTACTCAGATGCTGGCTTCTGCTTCGAGCCTTTACAACCTCTTATCCAGAACATGTCTGAATTTTTTAAAGTTCTGCACTACATTTCCTTGCACTTTGTATCTAGCTACACAACTGGAGCTGTTGTCTGTGCTCTTGTTATCTCAGACTTCCATTGACATAACTTCCCCGATCTTGAGGAATTAAAGCTCGTGGTGAAAACTGCTGCAAAACCCATCATCTTCCCTGACCACATCGCCACTTTGTGCAGCCTTCCCATAGCCCTGACCTCTGTTGCATCAAACACAACTTGTACATCTCTGCATGTTCTCCACATGACTGATCATCACTCCCCCCCTAAGCTGACAGTTTTTTAGCCCAATGGTGCAAGCCTCTGATGTCCTAGTCCCCAGGAAACACTTTACTTTTTCTCCTTATCCCTCATGATTATACACAGAGCCTTTGTAAACATTCACTTTGTTGTTCTCCCCAAACATTTCCTTAAGATGCCAGTTTGTGCTAAGAAAAGATAGATATTGATTAGATTGCTGATGTGTTGTAAACAGCATCTAAAAAGGTGACTAACATGTTCAGACCATGGTCTCATTATCCTCTACTTTTCCATCTCAGTGTCTGCATTTCTGTTTGTCTCATCTCTTAGGTAAAAAGTTTTGGAAGGTGGAGACAAGCGTTTTGTACAGCAACATACACACAATGGTCCCGCTCCATACCTAGAATCTGTGGCTGATGCTATAGTAATAACAGGGAACTTGCCTCTTCCCCCTCCAGGTGCACAGTTTCCCTTGCAGCGCAGGGATGTCATCTCTTCCACATGTCTTCTGCTGCCTTCTCCTCCTGTTCAACCCCTGCCTGTTTCTTGTCCAGAGTCTGCTTTCCATTTCAAACTTTTTTCTTTGTCTGTTTTCACCTGTCCCAAATTTTTGGCTCCCTCTGGAGTTTTGATGCAGCTCCCTTTCCACCATTCAAACCCCTTGCTCCCAGCACTCATTGCTCACTGAAAGCCCTGCTTGTTTATGCCGTCTCCTGCTCCCAGGTTCTTCTCTGCCTCTCTGTTGCATTCCTACTTCCATGGGCCCTCCCACCTCCCTCTTCAGTCTATCTACTGATAGACCATGCCATTTGCTCTCTGCTCATCTCTCGAAACACAGGCACATCTCTTACAGAAGGAAGTAAAAAAATATGAAAAGAGGAATGAGGGATATGACAAGACCCATTGACTGTCTCATCCAGCACTCTTCCACTGGCACCAGCTGTTCCAGACAAGAGTATTAAAATCCCACGAGCCGCCTTAGGATTCAAACTCCCCCAATAGGAACATTCAGCTGTAATCCCTAATAGTTACAGATCATTCTGTGTCTTAAGGCAGGAAGTTTTATGTGTCTGTATTAAAACATTATTATTCAAGACATGGATATCTCATTACCATACCTAGATGTAAAGCAGAACTTGCTGCTTTTCCAGATCACAACTTAATACAAGGAGAGGGATCAGGTTTTGTATTGCTCCTACCCTGCTGTGATGGAGCAGAGGGGGCAAAAATCTCATCTCCGGAGGAAAGACACATGAACACTGTTTTTGCGTACTGAGGCATGAAGTGTCATCCTCGTGACCTGCTTCTGGTCATCAGGACAAAGGTCACTCCTTAGTAGTGTCCCAGACAGCATATCCTAACACAGGCATCGCTAGTACATGCAAAAGGACCCAATGACAACCACAAAATCACCTTGACTTCTGCCAAACCCCTGACCTCACCGTCCTGTCTGACTGTGTAGCATGGGAAAGGGCCTTTGGTATCTCAGGGTGAATTTGTTGTCACTGAGAGCTGCCTCCTCTCTCCCATATCACATACCACTCATGAGTGTCCCACGCTGCCAGGGCCCAGAAACCCTGCTGGAATTCAGATTTTGCTGTGATTCTGGATTGAGCTTTCAGGTCATCGCAAACTCAAGCCCATGCCTTACAAAGCCTGGTGCAGCTCTGATTTTCATTCCTGCACCTCCAGGCTTACTAGAAAGCTATATTTGTACCAGCAGAGACCTTAATTCGTACAAAGAAACAAATAAACAAAAAAACTCAAAATTAAACATATGTAATCAATTGCTGAAAGCACCCTTCCACTAAAGGTTTGAATGTAACGACGCTGCCATTGAGAATAGCCTCATGTGGGCGTGTGCCTACCGAGAACCGCGAGAGGAAAATAAACCGCTTTAAAATACAATTCCTCCAGCAGTTTCGGAGACACAATCAAAACCTTACAACAGGGATTTTTTCAGAAGACAGGATTCTAGCTCAATAGTATCTACAGATTGGGTAGTCCCAAATGGCTCATGTGGAATTTTTATTCCAATCTAAAGGCAGAAAAAAATCTTTATGTACACATGTGTGCACATACAGTCTCCACCACTGGAATAGCTGAGTGCCTCATGGTTGGATTCTTGTCCTTGTAAAGCTCATGTGAAACTGGAAATTTAGGATGCCACCTATTTGTCAAGCACCCAATCTAGATGGTTTCGAGAGCAGGCTGCTTTCCAAAGGTTGTCTCCCAAGACAGAGACTCTGCAGGGTCACTGGTGTGGGAATAAGGGTGATCCAGCTGATATAACTTATGGGATTCTTTAAACCGCTGTTGGCAATGCTTCTTACCAAAGGGCTTTAAAGAAACTAGGAAGTCATGGTGCAAAAGTAAGTAACTCCTCATGAAATAAAACTGTTCAATAGAAACAAAGCTAAAAAGGAATAAACGGTCAGTACTCGCAGCAGAGGAGGTTATTTGCAGCGATTTGCACTGCTGAGGGCTGCCTAGTGTATTTGCATTTGAAGTGAGGAACACGCTATTTTGGTCTGCAGGTTCTAGACATTTTCAACTGGAAACAATACATAAAGAGTGCAGATGTGACCGTAGCTGTAAAAGGGCTCCCATCCAACAAGCTGTTACCTGGGCTGGGATTCCCTACTTCTGGGG